>KV454991.1:0-347723 GCA_001662575.1 Pseudogymnoascus sp. 23342-1-I1 | reverse complement strand
ACTTTACTAGCTTGCTCTATAGGACTAAACCCTAATCTAATAGCTATCTATGAGATCTTAGGAATCATAGCTATTTAAAGTCGTTAGGTCTCTACTCTAAAATGGCACTAAGTCGTAGTCGGTAGTGTGTTAGCAGTTCTCCTAAGTCATTTAGGTGTGGGATATTATTTACAAACAGCCGTCCCTAGTAGGTGTGATCTTTTTTGTATAATGTAAGGACATAGGGCACCATATTATAAGAAGTTACATATAGGAGTGCAAGTTAGATAGGAGTTAGTGCAATCCTATAGGTCTACTACGAAGGATACAAAAAAGATAAAGGGGGAGCTTAAGGCTTCCTACCCCTTTGATATCTATAACAGGTCTAGCTCGGCTAGTCCTTAGCGTTCCTTAGAGCCGCTACTGTTTAGGCTCCGAATCCATTCCGACACTAGAACTCCTATGCTACCCTACTACAGTGTCGCCTATCGCGCATTGCCTTAGGTCCGAATGTGCCCCGTGTAAGGAGGCATCCTTACAGCTACCTAGTGGCGGCTGTACTTTTAAACTTGAAATAGTTTAAAGGTATACAAAAGGGAAACGTAAAGATGAGAACTAAAAGTATACAAAGTCTATTAATATATCTAGAACAAAGGCTAACAGATAATAGCCTTCATGTCGTTCTTAAGTCCAAGAATCGCTTAATGTATAACGGGTTGATGTTCTTTTTTACCCTCGCAATTGCTAACAATGCTATGAAAGGGTTTAACACACTAGATGCCCTAATGAAGGCTCATGTGCTAGAGGGTAAAGATTCATGGGAACTTCAATGGAACAAGGAGGCTCTTGAACTCCCTGTACTACGTATGGCAACTGCAAAGGGCGTAGACAAAATCAAAGCGCTTACTTACGCCACACTGTGGAACCAGGTAGTGTCTCTCGGTCATGACGTTAGCTAAACATGCGAACTCATAAACGATCCCTGGGAAGTAAAGGGGCTTAACCTTGAATTGTTAGTCGGGACTGCGGTACCATGTCTTTGTGAACCTGACGTTGGCAGAGCCTAGGGCGGCAATGTCTTCGATTAAGCGTTTCGTAGCAGGCTTGCAATCACTTTTCATAGACTTGATGCCCTCCTTGAAAGCATCGCCTAGCTTTTCCGCGAGGTATTCATGAATAGGCGTAGGCATTCGCTACAAAAGACACTTGTCGTCGATTAGATCAAGTCTAAGCAAATCAGCATAGGTCGGTATCATAGTGCCTCTCTACCTACCTTGCTTTATTATGCAGCCAACCCTAGGTATCTGGATGAGACTCTCGAAGACCTTCCAATGTTATAGAGAAATCACTAGGGGACAATTCAATGCGTCCGCCTTCAATCGGTTTGGTCAGGATCCGTCGTACAGATTCCGCGAGACGGGTGCGGGAGGGTGCATGAAGGCTCCTCCCTGTGCTTGGAGGGGAGGGTGGCAGCTCAATCAGACTCCTAGGGGGTGTGACTTTAGGCGACGATGGCACGCCTCTCATGCCATCTCTTGCAGACATGAAAAAAGAGGCGATATTGTATATACTTTGTGTGCTCGGAAAGACTCCATCTGAAGAACCTGCCTGGTTGTGTTGGCTGGTGTTGTTATGACGTTTGATACGCGACCGGCAAATGCCGCGTCGCATGCTTAGAGGGTGGCAGCCTAGCGGTTACTTGACCAATCGGACTTTTCGTAGCTAACAAAGAAATCGATGGACAATTTTACGAATTTATTGTCCCTCACTTTCTGAATAACTATGCGCAAATCTAACTTAACTATATAGGTGAAACACTCTCAAGATACTTTACTATTTCTATGGAACCCCTTGCCCTGGCCTTCTCTAGAGGCGTCCCACCATTATAAGGGGCTTCAACCGTGAGATCCGCTCCATTCTCGACCAAGAACTTTAAGTTGGCGATCTGTCCCCTGCGGATTGCCCAGTAGATAGGGGCCCCAATTGAGCCGTTCTTCGGCTTGCCTTTATCGTCAGGCTCATTAATATCGACGCCTAATTCTAAGAGGCGCGCCATGATCCGCGTGTCGTTGTCACCAAGTGGTCCACGGGCACGAGCAGCAGCAGCATGGTGGAGGGCAAGGCTGTCCTCAAGACGAGCTCCATGGGCGATGAGTGCGTCGAATACCTCAACTGTACTACACAGAGCGGCGAGGTCAAGGAGATGTCCACCATTCGAGAGTATGCTGGTCTCCGGGTGGCCAAGGTTAGGATCTGCTCCATGAGCAAGAAGCCACGTGACAGCCTCAATATCTTGAATGAAGAAACTGACCCAAGGTTAGCTGTAGCTCGTGCTCACATATGCTACCCTTACCATAAGGCAGTCCTATTGCAGTCGGTGAAATTGATATCCCAGCCATGCTCTATGAACAACTTCAAGAATGGTAAAGATTGTTCTGACGCCGCGTAACTGCCTGGTAAGATGCGAATGATGGGTTTGGCGGGCCTGTCCATCTTGGCGCCGTGATCGAGTAGGTATCTTCCGATCTCGAGCTTGTCTGCTATGACAGCAGCAGTGAGCGCTAGCTCGAGGTAGTTAACGGGTGAGTAGGATGCGTCGGCGACTAGGCTGGCGACTTTGGCTAGATCGCCGGCACGAACGGCGTCTACAATGGTTTCGGCAGGACTAGCCCAGGAAGTGCGCCCGCTAGGAAGCCATTCTTTGGGACTTGGTTCTTCGGTGATGAAGGTGAAGGTCCCAGTGCCATCCGCACTCATCTGTGAATCGTCATTTGGCACGGGCATCGGCGTGGTATTTTGCATAATGGTAAAACTGTTGAAGAATTCTATCGAGAGAAATCGTGGATGAGAAGAGACGATGTGCGGGCAAGAGACTATAGGAAGCTAAAGACAAAGTGTTGCTCCACTTGACACGGAGAAAGATCGGCTTTCTAACAAACACATCACTATAATTTTAGGGTGGCCTTATGCGAGCGGGGTACAATAGCGCGATCAGAGCGGCGGTTCATAGCGGGGTAAGTGTCAAGGTCGTAGCTTGGTCCGGGGTAGCTTGAAAGTACGACTCTTGTAAAACGGGTTCTATTGGGCTGTGCGCACGTAACAATAGAGGCGGGGGCAGCGCTACCCGACGCTTAACGCAATAAAAAAAAAAGTAACAGGCTCAGTAACGACTTAAATAACCGGCACCTTACGCTGTCAAAGGTATAGGCAGCGCTGTTGCCTCAAGATCCTCCCAACTCAGTAGCAATTAATTAGCTATCCTCTCGAGTGCCGCCCTTGATATTTAAATCGTCTATAGATAGCTTTATTCTCCTAACTATTTTATGTGGATGCCCACGTTTGTTGGTACTTAACCCCTCGCCCGAAGACATGAAGACAATACGCTAACTATGCTCCTAGAATGAGTCAGGAAAGACACATCTAATCTTGGATGTATATGTTCTCTGCAGCCCCTGCGTATTATCTGAGCACTCAAAGCTCTAGTTGGCCTGCACATCCTCTATACAGTCGAAAGAATCCCCAGTGACACATTCTATACGACCTATCCTAATTTCATCTCCCACCGCACCTTCATCTTCCTAGTAATTGCAGCCAACCTAGCCATAAATGTCAAGATCTGCCTGCATGTGTGGGGGCCACCCTTTGTTATCCGCGTCGTCCGTTTGGCTGTAGACGACTTCAGCCTTGCAGGCGTCTAGATTTTCGTCGATAGGCCACGCATACCAGCTCCATGAGAACACCGTTGTTCCGTGCGGTGACGGTGAAGATAGATCAATGGAATACGTCTTTAAGAAGAAGATCCATATAGAATCCCAATTGGGGTTGGGGTTTCCAGTAGTTTCGGTAGGTGGTGTCCATGTCCATGTCGGTGTCGCGGGGCTGTCTGTGTAGCTGGCAGGAAGTAATGATGTCGTAGTTGGGCAGTTGGCTTGATCGACTTCTCGATAAATCCACTTGCAATCGAGCAGAGTGCTTGTGACGCAGCTTGGAGGCAATGTTGGTAGCGAGGTGTAGGTATCTGGATCGGTGGTACTTGGAGCGGTAGTACATCTAGCAGGAAGAGATGGCGCCGTTGTTTTGCAGTAGGCTGCCTCGACATATTTGTAGGCATAGCTGCAGCCCGTTAAACTGCTTGTTAGGCATATTGTCGTCTGCGTAGGTAATGGTGTTGTAGCAGTTACTGTCACACTCGATGCGGTAGCGGTGGGAGACGTTAGTAGGCAGGCTTCCCCTTGACGTTTTTTAACTACAGCCGCCCCTAGCACTTGGATGATCTGGTTGGCATCGGCGAGCCAAGTTATGTCGTCGTTCGCGTCGTATGCACCTTCGATCCAGAGTCGGGCAAGTGCTTGTTGTTTATAGCATACTTTATCCCCTTCTTTGACCCCCTTATAAGAATTCGCTGGGTCGTATCTATAATCAATCACAATTAAACTTAGGGTTCTCAAGAGGGGGCGGCTAGCATTGAACTTACTATAAAAGGAGCTTTCCTAACTTTGTTATCTTCTTTAGAGTTACTGCGTCTGGATTATAGTGAAGCAATCGAGGAGTTATACCCGTTAAATCTTTTACAGACGATTGAAGTTTATATACTAGATCTCGATACATTAGTGGCGCGAACACTGGATTGACAGTGGGATATTTATCAACATAATCACGGTCGTTTGGGGCAAAGATCAAGAAATGCGGCGACGTGGTTGGATTAAGTACCCCCCTAGAACCAATCAATGGTCTTAACGGGACCAGAGCGTAGGATACTTTGTAATGGTCGCTGAAATAGCCATCTTCCAATACGTCTAGCACCTGTGCTTTGAAATTTTCTTCGTTTTCAAAAGAAGGGCCCTCCCAAAAGTGCGACATGAATACGCCTCGGTGGGAAATCATGATAAGCGAGGTACAACCGTAGAGGTCTCTTACGGACATGCTAAATGACTTATCCAGAAAAGGGGCCGATAGTCCAGTTGATTTGTCAGGGTAGCTGCCATGAAGAACAGGATACGTAGCCAATGTGGTTTCCATTTCCATAAACATATCAATGCTGTCACCATAATCCTCAGGGCCAAGGAGAGCTCTGGCTTCTAATCCTCTCTTGCTTGGTGCCATAGTTGCTTTAGCAGTAGCAGCAGCATCACAAGCTGAACAGCCCTCTGAGCACAACTCATAAGACGTTGACGATGAAGATAACGATGATGAAGTCGACGAAGTCGACTCAGACGAGGTCGAATCGTCCTGCAGGTTGCAATCGGCAGTGCAGAGAGTCCCACAGCCACTCTTACATGTTGGTGACGGGTTCCCGGCCCTGAATGTTGTTCTTGGCTGGCTCTTGTCGGGTGGACAATTGATCGAGAATATATCAAAGAGCTTAAAGCATGGGAAGGAAGGGATTTCCGGGAATGACGGGAGACTTGGGATTCCTATAGGCGGAACTCCTATAGGCGGCGGTGTCGGCAGTGGAACTGGCGACTAGTAGAACCCCCCTACCGCAACCCAGAATGCGACTGGTGTAGTAGAAGTTGTAGTTGAGGAAGAACCGTAGTCAACTTGAGGGAGCGTTGTTGTGACAGTACTTCTAGTAGTAATAGTCGCAAGGTTGGTAAACTGCGCCTGGGAGAACGTTTGAGTCACGCCATTAGACACATACACCGTTGTTGGAAGCGAATAGAATCGGCTAGGAGTAACCGCAGGTATGGTAAACACAATGCCGCTGGGGAGTGTGAGCGTTTGGGCGGTGTTTATGGCTGGAGGAACACCAACGCTCAAAGCCCCGCCATCCAAACCTCCAGAGCTGATTGACACGATGCCGCCAATAACGGGGTAGGTGACTCCGTTTACAAAAACAACTTCATTTCCAGCTAATGCTGTAGGACCCGCTGGGAAAGTAATCGTTGTAGATGTGCCACCGGCACTAACCACTAAAGGTTGGGGCTTCAAACTTGAGGTAATGGCGAAACTCTTAGATGTTGCACCAGCCTTAATGGGAACGTTGTAAAAGCTGATGACAGAAGCGGTAGCTATGATGAGAGTTAGAATAGGCCATTGCTTATAACGTATCTCTGACTTACTTGGTAGAGGGCTTACAACTGTAATGATTGTTTTTCCTACAACAATCCAAGTCGGTATTGGCGCAAAACTTATAGTCGTCGGCGTAGGCACTGGCGATGGCGGTATGACTAGGATGCAGGGAGGCTTGCAGGCAACCTCTGGATTTGGCTCGACGAAGATAACCGGGTCAATATAGACCACAGAGGCACCATTTTCCCCGCCAATGATGCCACTACCGCCCGCAAAGCTTTGCAGGTCAACCGCCTAGTCTGTTGTTCCACCGAGATTATAAGCAGCGTAAACTGCTGTTCTTATTGCTTTGTTATCGTCTTTCATATAAGCAACCCACTGGGTGTCGCCGTACACCATGATGTCCGAAAAACTATCATCCCGATACGACTGAACACTTCCAGTGACCTCTAATGTAGTCCCATCTAGAGCTATTAAAGCTCCGGCCCCTGCAATAATAGCTGCAATTTCAGCATTTCCAATGTAGCCCGATGTTTGAGTGCAAGGCCTGGCATAAGCGCTAGACAAGGGTCCTGTGTATGTGCATTCTGGACTAGTGCAACCAGGCGTGGCCATCTGGAACGAACGACCATAGCTGGTCACGCCTACAACAACTTTATTTGAAGGCACGCCGGCTTTAGTGACCATAGAGAGTGCATTGAGGGCCTCAGTTAGATTGACATGAGATTGAAGGCAGTTACCATCTGGACAGCCAGAAATTGAATAAGGGTGGTCGTAGTCCCACTGGCCGTGAAGATCATAGGACATGAAGATAATATAGTCGACAACGAGACTTATAGCTGAAATCGGAAAGCCCCTAAGGTACCACTGCAAAATGTTAGCGTTAGTACTGCGTAATAGAAATAGACCACTAGACAAGATTGTACTTACGTATCCCGCGGGGGCTGCTATAGACAGCGAAATCCTAGCAGGTAGACTGCTCCTTAGGCTATTAAGAAATAAAAAATAATTAAGACCCTCCTCAGCAGTTCCAGGGGGGATGATTTCCATGTCAGGCTCGCCTGGATACTCCTAGTCAAAATCAACGCCGTCAAGGTTATACTTCTTAACGAAAGCAACAACGTTAGCGACGAACGTATCCCGATTTGGCGCTTCCATAGCCCTACGAAAGATATAATAGGTACTTAGATCGGTTGAGAATGTCCATCCACCTAAAGAATCTCATGTTAGCGCGATTTCACACATAGGGGGCAGCTATTCTCAACAAACCAAAAGAAAGAATCTTTTTGAACCCTGTCATCTGAACGAAATTTAAAAATTGTTCCTCGATTTCAAGAATATCTACATCCCAATCGAGGGTGATAGTCGCAAAAGCAAGATGTATGTGAGTGTATCCTGTAGCGTCAAAATTAGTGATAGGCATGTTTAGGCATGGTCGTGATGAATCATAAGCCTCAAAGTAACCTATCTTCCTAAACACAGCAGGAGGTTGTCCTATAATGATTTGGGTACCACAATTAGATATACACCCATTTGTCAATGGAGCTGCAGTTCCTGGCGCCCCAACTGGCCCCTCAGTAGGGGTACAGAATTCATCAGTCGTGCCTGCAAAGTTTCCGAGTAAGCGAGTTGTTGCAGTAAGAGGAGTTAGAAGATATACACACCACATTGGCCCCACATATCACAACAGGCGTTAAGTGCACACCCGTTGAGTGTTGAAAGGTCTGTTCCTGCCGGAGGGGTCGGCGTCCCCGGGACCTGAGGTCCACAAACAGCATTAATCAAGGGGGCGGGCATCGGTGGTGATCTAGTGCTAAGGCATATATTGCCAAGAGCTTGCATGTCGTCGCAGCCCATCCAGCCCCAAGTTTTAACATTGAAACTTTGGATTAGCGCGGTAGTGAGGCCATACTTTGCAGCGAGCTTGCTACACGTATCGCCTAAATTCACAAAGTAGCTATGACATGTCCCATCGGAATTTTGCTTAGGGGTATCAGGAAGGGTGCCGGATGAGCAGCAGACGGGCTGGCCTTCTTTAAGATTCCCACATAGCGTAGTACTTGGATTATACACAGTGAACTGCGCTGGGGTAATTCCGCAGTCAGCAGCTAGCGACCCGCAGTCGTCTAAAGGGTGAACGAGGATGGTGGTGCATGGCGCTCGCGCGTGTAGCCCACGCGTGACCTGTACTGCTGTTAATGTGCTGTTAGTCCGGGTAGGCGTCGTAGGAGCCATAAAGGTAACATTTTGCCATGCAGCGGCTTTGTCATATTCAGTGATGCATTTTCCGTGTCCCCACGTCTTTATAGTGTGCTGTACAGAGGACAGATTGGCGTTCGTGTTTACGATAATGCCGAAAGCAAATCTAGAGCTTCGGCCTTTTGTTGCACAGAGCTGAACCAGAAGACTTTCTGATACTCCATTAGCCTCCACATAAGCTCCGAATTGTTGAAGCGCAGTTGTTGCAATGCCCTGACTTTGGATTCCCGAACTAGCATAGAGACCAAGAGCAGCTTGGCCAGAGTACGCAAAGGCTATTGTCTCATTGCAACCAACTTTGCTCTTGCTTATATATCTCTCCATCTGTTGAGCAGCAGCAACAACGTCTCTAGTTACCATGGTGTTGCTAGAACCTATCCATGCCATCTGTAATGACGCCTCCGCTTGTATAAGATTTTTGCTTGGGAGGCATGACCCATTGGTAGGCGTAGCAGGAGCTCCAAGGCTACCATCGAAGTCTCTAGTACAAGATCGTATGCTCGAGTGAGTTTTGTGGTTGTCGAGTGGATTGTAAAGGGCAAACTCCAAAAGCATGGTGCGGTTGCATAAAGCAAGTCGATCGACGTCATGATAGACAGTCCAATTACTCGGTTTGCTTCCATTGCAGTTTGCAGGACAGCGGACTCGAGCTATTTTAGATGTAGCAGACAGCTTCTTGATCTCTGTTTGGACTACCTCTATACCCGGGGTTTGTACTAGCCTGTCAGCGGCCAAAATACTAGACGGTATGGGGTGCGCCGCGATGTAAGATTCCCATGCACTGTTTGCAGCTGTGCCATGACTTGCAAATGCGAGGTAGGTTGCTAAGACTAGAGCAATAGCGGTTCCTAGAGTCAGCTGCATCTTGACCTAGAAAATGCAAGCAAACAAAACGGAGGATGATAACCAGGAAGGAGATAACTAGGAGGGAGGAAGCAGGAGAAGAGGCACGACAAAAGGTATATCGGCATTTTCAAAGTGTGTATCCAAGCACTACCTGCACTATAGCGCAACACACCCCATAGCAGATATAGCCGGGGACTCTAACAAGAGCTAACAAATACGGTACGAATGTAATAGTGGCGGAGTTTTTTCTGCAAAGCTCGGCCCGCGATACTTTCATCGTTCATGTGTTACAACGGTGACAATGCAGCTGCAGGGAATAGAATAGAACCCCTATCACACTATAGTCGCTCTTCTCCCTCGCCTCCTTCTCTCCGCCGTCTTACCCGGCCTTCTACTTCGAAATCCACCTATCTGCTAATTCTAAAGGCAAGGCATCTACTTTTTGGAGTTTGCGCCGCTGTCTAATGTTAAATATGTTAGCCCTACTCCGAATTAGTGCCTTGCTCCGGATTAGTCCTCTACTCGGTGTTATTGTGGCCGAATTGCAAGGCAAGAACCCCTGTATGCCAAGTGCGGTCCGACCCTACTGTGAGCCTCACCTAAAGTTTGTTGGAAATGCTTTTATCCGAAAACCCCAACACTGATAGTCAGTAAAAGCCACATTCACTAGCACTCTTAGGCGTCTGACGTCCGGCCCAAAACGCTAGGTTGAACCTAGCGTATCTCCTGTCCAGTACTTGGCATTTGGTAGTCTAATTAAACAGCTGTAAATGACTAGTTACAGCCTCCCTGGTAGCCAACGGGAGATCAGCCTGATCTACACTGTCTGTACAATATAGTATGTGTCCTATGTGGCGCGCAAAACGTAGACAAATCCTATCAGTGGGGATAGTGTGGGGGTCGGAGCCGGTATCCGAACCTCTTTAGGAGCGACAATAGCTCAGGTACAGCGCTTCTCTCGTATCTACTCGTTATGCAGGTAAGCAATATTTGCTTTAAATTGCGCCTCGAAATGGAGTAGTAATAATGCAAAAGCATTTCCCCTTGATTTTCGAACAACTCTCTTCCAAGCTAAGTTACATTACCCCCTAGTGTACGTTTATAGCGTAGTTGGGTTATTTACAATGTTAATTCCCTACTACGTCTAATATTTATAAATACCAGCTCATCCGTAGACTCAGCTCTCGATCATTTGCTAAAGTGAAGTCTACGCCAATTAATTCACCGTCAACATGCTGCTCTCATACCTTGTCTCTGCTTTTCTAGCTATCCCTCTGGTAGCAGGATACCTTGTGGCCCCTCTAGTGGGATCAACTCCAGCCCCGTTGACCGTCACCAGCTGTAGTAGATGGGTAGTTGTCACCTCGTCAATGACCTGTGCATCAATTACTACTACATATGGAATCACCATCGCTCAATTTGAAGCAATGGTAAGTTCCTCCAGGCCTTGTATTGCGTTCAGAAAGGGTGTACTAATACATCTTGATAGAATCCAATTCTAAGCTCGTCCTGCCAACTATTAAGCGGATTTGCATTCTGCATAGAGGAGAATTTTGGGGGAACACCCAGCTCGAGCAGTGCTACAACCCTCGTGACAGTATCTACACCAACTACACTAACAACTACAACTACTACCTCGCTAGGCAATGGTATCTCAACCCCTACGCCTTATCAAGCGGGTATGACAACATCTTGCAACAGCTTCCGCTTAATTGTCGCCGATGACTAATGCGGAAGTATTGCCGCCAGAGCTAGTGTGAGCCTCGCCGATTTCTATCTCTGGAATCCCGCTGTTGGATCATCATGTGGCTCGCTATGGGCAGGAAACTATGTGTGCATCGGCGTCATTGGAGGATCTACATCTACCAAGTCATCAGTTCCTTCAGCAACTTCCCCTGCAAATGGCGTTGCGACTCCAACCCCTATACAGCCAGGCATGACGACAAGCTGCGGCGCCTTCCGTTTAGTCCAGATTAATGATCAATGTGGAGCAATTGCCATAGGTTCTGGGATAAGTCTCAGGCAGTTTTATGCTTGGAATCCATCTGTTGGTACAACATGCTCTACGCTATACGCAGGAAATTACGTCTGCGTCGGTCTTACTACCTGTGCACAAATTTCGCCTCTACCAGCAGGACACTACTGTGGCAGAGTTGGCGTTCCAGTCGGTAAAGTAGGAGTTGGAGCCCTTAGTTCATATGATACAGGCAGTCCCTATGTTTCTAGCCTCAGTGCCTGCTCTACAAAGTGCTTAAATACGGCTGCCTGCACTGGCTTCTTTTTCGTTCAAGGAGTCAAATGTCATCTACGATATGGAGCAGCTTCATTTTCTCCTAGTGGAAATGCTGGATCTAGCCCGTACTACGAAACTTCCTGCTTTTCATGCCCCTCGACAGCTTCTTGCGCGCTCGACACATCGGCAGCAACCCACTGCGGCCGAGTTGGAGTTCTGATAGCAGCATCAAACGTTGGAGCCCTCACCTCATACGATACGGGCAGCCCTTATGTTTACAGTGCTGGTGTCTGTGCTGCACAGTGCTTAAATACACCTACCTGCTCAAGCTTTTTCTTCGTGGAAGGAGAGAAATGCCATCTGAGATATGGACCAATTTCATTCTCTCCTAATGGAGGTTCTGGGTCTAGTCCTTTCTACGATATTGCCTGTTTCCCATCTTGCTAGACGGCGGCATTCGATCGATTTTATAATATTTAAGGTGTCCGGCCGACTGCTGCAAGTAGACTTTTTGCCTGCCACTGGGATTTGATGTGATATTATGATGGAAATAATCGATAAATCATCTCTGGCTTTCGAGGGTAAATAAAGTCACTAAATCTGTTAATATAAATTCCTATATATGCTATAGTAACATAGTGATTACCCACATCAGCTCTTAGTCATCTCATTTTAAAACTCAAAACATACAGCAACTCAGTACAGAATAGCAGAGGCTGAACCTATTCGACATAACATTTAGCTTGCACTATATGTCCGCCAAATCCATTCTAAAGTGTCCCGTCAATTATAGTCTATGCCGACTCACCCACCCTGGCCGCTCAAAGTACTAGCGCAAGATCTGCTCTCCACGTTCAGTCGGCACCCCCATCCCGCTAAGCTTCGCATCAGGAAAGTCCTCTACGAATTCCTTCTTAGGAAACAAGCCTCGTAGGATGGCGAGGATCTGGTTCCACGTAATGGCGCCGCGGCTGCATAAATGCGCTCATTGCGGATCGACTTGCTTAGCAGAGCTGCGACATGGATGTGCGCCGTATCCACCACATTCACATACCATCCTGTAGCACATTAGCCATTAAACCCTTGTCTATCTTTGAACAACAAGCGGACTCACCAGGCGGCAGAGACTTCACAAACTCGACATTCGCCCCTCCGTCAGCAAGACCCCTGATCCAGCCTCCAGTGCTCAGCCCTCCCTCTGGGTTTAATGCCGGCCCGAAATTCGCATCCGGCAGCACGGCATTAACCCTAAATGCCGGCTTCTCTTTCTCCACAAACGCCCACAGCGCCTTTTCAGATTCGGCCTTGCTGGCGCTGTATACGGCGTTGGGTGCATTTGCCGGGAAAGGGGGAGAGGTTACGCTCCAGGCCTCGGCAATAGCAGCATCGTTCCAGGTGCTAGGGGTGACGGCAAAGGAGTGGTTGTCTGGGGCAGGGTTGCCGGCAGCCACGGAGCTGGAGGTCAGTACGAAGGACTTAATGGAAGAGGAGGTGGTGTATCACAGTGTGGTGTTTTTTAGGGTACTGTATCTCTCTCGGTGGCGTAACTTCTACAGTACCAAACTAATTCCAGTTACCGTAATGGTTTCGGTGCCGTCAGCGGTACGGTACTCTATATATCACAGTGCTGTGTCTTTTACTGCACATTGCTCTCTCGCCTGCCGTAACTCCCACTACGCCGTAGATATCACTGTACCGTCGGACGGGAGTCAAACATGCTTGCTGAAGCTTCGCAACTACGAACGTTCACTACTACGTAGAATATAATGGCCAATAGCATATCATCTCCAGCTGACGGAGCTGAATAACTTGCAATAACTAGGAAGTTTGAAAATCGTTTGGAGGCCAAGAATCAGGCATAATTAGGCACCAACATCCTAGAACCCGTAGTTTCGTACGTAGAATAGCTTACTATAAAGGCCGTAGCCCTATAGAATTCAACAAGTCGGTTCTCGCGCTCAGGAAATCATATCGGTTCCGTTGCTAAATCACGTGACCTGTATATTCTGCCATTAATGTTGGGAGTAATTGCGCAGTAAATAGGGTAGAATAGCTTATATTGAAACGATTGAATTACCACACTATTCTACGGATTCTACGTACTATTTGTATTTGCTCGCCTATTCTGACCCTGAGCAGCTGAGTACAGCGCTCCATAGAGTGGTGCTCCGAGACAATTGCTTCACGCCATACCAATGGGAAAGCTGGACTACGGCTATGCGAATAATTGCTTATTCGGGGCCAAAAGGCCACCGTATTCCATAGCCAGCGTCCGTGTTCCCACAACAATTAACTTAGCCTCTTGTGGTTTCTTTGTGGCACTTTCGGGCTTGGAATAATGGCTCTGACTTATGGCTCACAAATGGAGAATCATCCTAAAAATAGGGGCAAAGACGCCCTTAATATGGTGCAAAGCCAAGACGGCCAAACTTCGGTGTTGATACGAAAATGACGCGAAACTGACACGAAAATGTTGCTTCGCCTCACTCACCCCGCTCACCCCTCGCCTCACCCTTCAGGCGGCAAGGGGCCGCGATTCCACGCTATGCCTATTGGCACGATTGAGACTATTAGCCAGAGGATACGCAAGCTTGTGTATGGCAGAGCGGACGGGATGCCCAATTCTCTTGAGTCTATGGTCGTATGTGACAGTTTTAGGAGTATCGTTGGATATGTAGCCTAATACTCCCGTCTACGATCACAAAAAAAAAAGCGTAGGGGAGGCCTGAGTGGAGATGGGATGCGAGGCTGCAGGTGAACGAATCCACTGCCTTGATATACACTATGAGTTTTGCATTGACATGCAATAAATTACTTCTCTTCTCTATATCAGAAGCATCTTGTTGGTTGCCTATCCATCCATTAGAACCACCCCCACCCTTTTTGTCAAACCCTTTAAGCCCGCTCACAAACCCCATCACTCCCTCCCATGCTTTCATAGCAGCCCCAAATGGGAAAAGCCCGTGTTTCCCAGTTTGAATTCCTACCATCATCTCCTGGAGAACGGGATTTGCATGTGTAGCCGAAGTGGCCTTGAAAGTGAAGCCCATGGCATCTAGCATCCCACATTGCTATATGACGAACAACTCTGACTTCAAACTTGTGAAGGTCTGCCACGGAGCTCACAAAATGTGGTTTTACCACGGAGCTGTTTGGAATTCGGTCGGAATTACCATTCTGATCAGACCCTCGCCGTGATCCCCGTTACGACCAATTTATGCTTTAGGCACAGCACAGCACTTGAGAGGAAGACGTGAGGGAATGACGATGGAAGCTGGGTTGGGGCAGACGGTGACGGGTATAGACGGTGACAGATATGGGTGGTGACAGGTATGTACCACAACGACAGGTATGGAAAATGGTGACAAGACAACAGCATGGTGACAAGACAAAAGTTCCCCTTACATGGTAGTAATAGCCGAAGGGCTTCGGTGGTGGCTGCTGAGGCTCCGATGATAGAGTGATGCAGTGATGGAGGCTTTGGCAGAGATGGCGGTGATGGCTGAAGGCCTCGATAGAGGTTAGCAATGGAGGCTGTAGTTCAGGTTGTAAGAAGTAGTAAAGTAAATTTAGACCGTCATCTCACATATAAGGGACAAGGTAAGCGGGACAACTACCTATGAGATAAGTTTACGAGCAAACCTATCCTATAATAGTTAAAATGTAATTTATGTAAACAACCTATGTATGGGCCAAAAGCACCTTCTAATTTTATATTTATAGAGGTGTGAATCGTAGTCATGCTGCCCGTAGACCTTAAAGTACTTCCTCGGCTCAGGACCAAGTTGTCCACAGTGGTTATCAGCAGGAAATGGGAAGTGAGAACTCGATGCATAGAGGTTACTGACACCAAATGTCAGTAACCTTGCCAGGGTGGTTGCTGACACTGGTTGTCAGAAACCTTGTCAGGAACCTATGTTACGCCAAATAAACAACATTGGAGAGAGAAGCAAATATAAACCTTATATCCAGACGAAAAGTGCCTTCTCCTTTATATCTCCTGATCAAGTGCGGCGTGCCTGATTCCAGACTTATCATATCATCCATAGAAAAACGCCTCGAGGCCAACACTTTACTTCTCCATCTCCTCTTTTCCCTACTTTAGACGCACGCTGTCCAAAGTGCCCCCCCTCTCATATCTCTCTCATGTCACCAAAGCGCAGATGAGGTATCTCAAGTAGACAAGATTTTCATACTCATATCGGCTTTCACAATGTCTCCCATAACGGCGGCTGTATCAAACAACAAACATGCCGCCAAAGCATCACCATCCTCACCCTCACCCCTTCAACCCCCCCCCCCCAAAAAAAAAGAACTACCTCACAAAACCCCCCATCACCCCTCATCTCCCTCCCTCCCCAGCAAAACAAAAAAATCCCCCCAAAAATTCCATTCATTCCACCACATCGTCGTCGTCCTCGTCCTCGCCCACCCACACCCACACCACACAAACAGCCCGGAAAAACCATCCCTCCGCCGCCCCCCGGACACCCCGCTCCGGCCTCCGTCCGGCCATTCGTGCCTACTATCGTGAACGGGCCCCACCTCACGATACCCTCAACCCTCGCCCTCGCCCCAACCCCCCCCATCCCATATCGCCACCTGCGTCCCACACATTCTAACCCCTGTTTTTTTTTACCCGAAGGGGGACCCGGACCTTCACGATCCCCTCATTTTCTGCAGCCCATCCGTCTATCCGTCCCACACCATCGGGTACGGTTCCACACCCCCTTCGTGTGTTTTAAGCTTGTATTCCCTACCGCAGTAGTTCCGTTTCTTCACGATACCTTCATCTTTGTAGGGGTGTTCCACACTTTTTATTAAGGTTTGGGGGCCCCCCCGAGTACCCGGACCAGAAAAGTTAATGAAGGTATCGTGACATCGTGACATGCCCACAGTGCTAACACTAGCCTTGGGAAACCTAAATCTGATGTCTCTCGATGTTTTTTAAAAGGGATGATGAAGGGCGGCAATGGCGGCGGCGACGACATTTCGAGCGATTTTTGTATCATTTTCGTGGCCAAGCACGATTTCAAAGATGTCACTATTCACACTTCGTAAAAATCGCTTTTTGAAGAAAGTTTGAAGCACGCAGGATTTCAAGTTTTGAGACTATTCACACTTCCAGATTCACGAAAAGTTATCAAAAATCAGAGTGTATGTAATTTGTATTACCCCCCCTTCAAAATTCTTCTTCTCTTAAAATACCCATATCCGTAATCTACTATTGTATATATCCTCCTCTCCCACCACCAGGTTTTTTTCTTTCCATCCGCCCGCCCCAAGATAGGATTAAACGCGGGGACCAAAAAAACTAAAACGACGCCATTCAGAACAAAAACGCCCCATTGCTGCTTAAGATTTTTTCTTCATCCCAATGCGACACGACAATTAATTCAGAGGCAGGAACAAAGCCCGTGGTCTGTATTTACCACAAGCTGTAACCACCATCACACTTGATCTCGGAGCCAGTCATGAACGAGCTGGCATCCGACGCCAAGTAGATCGCCAATCCGTTCAGCTCATCCACATTGCCCAGGCGTGCCTGGGGGGTCAAGCTGGTCCAGATCTTCTTCTGCGCATCAAGCGCGGGGACGCGGTTGAGGGCAGTGTCCATGTAACCGGGGGAGATGGAGTTGACACGGATGTTGTACTTGGCCCACTCAGCGGCCAGGGAGCGACCGAGGTGCACCACACCGGCCTTGGAGGCGTTGTAGCACGACTGCTCCTGGGGGTAGTTGACGATGGAGCCAGACATACTGGCAATGAAGACGATGCTTCCGGGCTTCTCGGCGGCAATCATGGACTTGGCGACGGCCTGGGCCATCAGGAAGGAACCAGTCAGGTTGATGTCGATGAGGCGGCGGAACATGGCGTGGTCGTAATCCTCGGCCTTGATGTTGGAGTCGGCAATACCGGCGGAGTTGATGAGCACGTCGGGCGCGCCGAAGGTGTCGACGACCGCGTTGACGGCCTCGATGATGGCGTCGCCATCACGGACGTCGACCTTGTAGAACTGCACCGGGATGCCGGTGCGCTCATGGAGCTCGGCGGCAGACTCGTCGCCGAGGGCCTGGTTTGCATCGAAGATGACGAGGGCGCGGGCGCCAGCCTCAGCACAGGCTTCGGCGATGGAGTTACCAAGACCGCGGGCACCACTGGAGGATGTTAGTTTTGGTTCAAGAATGGATTGTGTGGATTTAGGGTTGGGTGATGCTTGGTAGTGGTTTTGGTGGGAAGTGAGAAACCCGCCCACCACCACAAAACAAGCAATCCCGGATGTAAACACACGAAAGGAAAGAGGAATGCTTACCCTGTAACAATAACAACCTTATCCATGACGGTCTGCTTCTGGATGCTCTTGGGGAGCTTGGAGAACAGAGCCTTGTTCAATGGTGCCGCGCGGAGGCCACCCTCCTCAGCGTGGGCCTCGATCTCGGGGTCGTTGCGCACTGGGATGGTGCTGCGTTGAGGGGCGTGCGACTCTGGGTCGGCGTAAGAGGAGACGGGGATCTGCTTCTCAGCGATGACCTCGCGGCGGAGGAGACGCGCAGAGGTGGAGAGAGGGCGAGCTGCCAGGGTGGCAGGGCGAGTTGCGGCCGCGGCGGCGCGGAAGACGGAGGTGCGGATGGCAGACATTTTGTATGATTTCTGTATATATATCGGAAAGTTCGATGAGAGTTGTATATATAAACTTTTGAAATTCAAACTCAAAAACACCTCTGGGGGAAAGTGAAATTGAGGTGGGTTTCGGAGTTCACGACGACTCAACAAGTTCGAGGGGTGATGATTTTGTGCGTGAGGATTCTCGTGGTGTACAAAAGTTCTAGAAACGAAAATAACAACGGTCAGCTGATTGTTACGCTGACACCCGCCACCGAGACAACAGTGGTTCTCGGGCAGCGCGGGCGTGGGGGGAGAGGGGGGCGGAAGTGAGACTAACCTGACTCTGTGAAACTGGGGCAAATGAAGCTCCTCGTTTTGAAATTATAGAATAATTAAAAGAGTTGGTTGAGTGATAGATCGATTGCTCGTCTTTTTTCGTTTGTTGTAGGAAAAGAGTTGTTTTGAAGTAGGTAGCGGGAGAGATTGTATTTGATTTGTACGACCTTTGAAGAAAACGACCGAAGAATGTGTGGAGTAGATGGAATCGAGAAGATAGATGCAAGCGGATGATCCTCTTTTTCAATTATTTGTTGGTAGTAAGAAACAAAGAGGGGGGAATCTCCGTGGTGAAGCGGGGCAGTGACGCGAATTCAAACAGAAGACGGGTCTGGCTTGAGGATGAGGTGGATGAGGTGGATATGTGGGAGCTGTCGGTGAGGAATTTAGAGTGGAAATATGGATTGAATGAAGAGGAAGAGGAAGGAGGGAGGGGCAAGATAGAGGGGGGTTGTGGGCAGGTGGGCTTATATATGGAAGGATGGATAGATCGGCGAGGGAGGGAAGGAGGAGGGAAGGGGGTAAGGGAGGGGCGGGGCGGGGAGGGGCGGGAGTTACTAGCTAGTAAGTAGTATTAGTTGTGTATTAGTTGATTGAGTGTGAGAGGTGAATGTGATATGTGAAGGGGGGGGAGGATGGGAGGCGAAAGGGAGAAGTGGAGGCGTGTGAAAGTGTTGGAGAGAAAAGGGAAGGGGCGCAAGGCTGGCGTGCTTTTTTTTTGGTTGTGTTTTGGTTGTGCTTGGCTGTGCTTGACGGGTGGGATGTGCAGCTATGGAGGGTACGGGGGATACATTAGTCTACTCAGCACATCCCACTAATAAAGTTGTAGCCCTCCAACTGACCTCGTGTACGTACTTTTTGTTGTAAGTACGTACCTCCCTCGTACTGTAAATAGCTAGCTCGAGGCCCTCCATTTTTTGTTGCACCGGACGAAGAGAGGCTAGTGTGTGATATAGTTAGACTGGTGGCAATTAGCGTGCACTAGTGCAGACTAGCTCGGTAGCACGGCACTCAGGCGTGTGAGCCGCAAGGTTACGTTAGTGGGTTCTGAGCAAAATTAGTGTGCTGATACAGTGCTGATACTGTAGTGTGTACTTGTGTACTTAGTAGCTAGTCAGGGCTAGTCAGGTTGTCGAGTCTGTTGTCTCCATCCTGGACCCACATCCCGTATCCACCATAGAGAAGAGGGTGGCAAGGGTGTGTTCTGGTGTTTGGCTGAGTGTAGTCGGCAGAAAAGGGCTGTACGTACATACACCACAGACCACAGACAGACAGTACACATACTTCATATATAATCTGACTGCTGAGAGTATGTACACTCTGTACACTCTGTACGTACAGACAAAACTAAATCCTTCTTATGTGTCCCAAAAACCCCGATTACTCGTAAGCACCACCCACTTCCCACTTACCACTGCCCCATTCTAGTCCCATCTTTCTTCCTTTTCACCTTCCTTCTCATCCTCCCCCTCCTCCCCTTTCCCCCCTCTACTCTTCTCTGCCTCTCCGGCTCTCCGCCCTCTCCACCATCCACCATCCACCATCCACCTCCCGCCGTGGACCCCTAAACAACCCATCGTCCCTCCCGTCTCCTCGTCATCACCGCCCTCACCGCATCACCCACGCTCATCATACCCTCCTTAACCAACAACGTCCATCAAACACCACACCCAGAAATGTCCATTCCCCCCACTCCGCGCTGCAAATCCCCATCTCACGATCCAGAAGCTTTACCATCAGCCGCAGATGTCGTCCGTGCGCACCCTGTCCCTGTCTTCTTCTTCAAAGAAAGGGAGAGCAGGGATGACGAAAGAAACTCTCCTTCAAAAGGCGAGTCCGAAACTACGTACTACAGGCAACGTCGTCGTCCACACCACAAACCGGGATTTCTAAAAGGGGACTCCTCCCCCAACCTCACACCACTAACACCACTAACACCAATATCGTATAGCGCGCGGGCTACTTTTAGTATGTACATATGTACCATATCAGTGGCGGGCTAGAAGCGGGTCCAAGGCGGTCGGGCCGGGGGGTGGTCCGGGATGTGGGATGTGGTCCCAAAAACGCATCATGTGGTACTCTAGCGAAATTTTGTTTTTTCTCTCCATTCCTTCTGCTTCTAGTTTTTTTTTCCTCTTCCTTCCCTTTTGCTAGGGGGGGGACGACAAGGAAGAGACGGGACCCAGGGGTGCGGGTTGAAGAGGGGGTGTGGGGTGGTTTGTTGCAGTAGGGGGGGGCGTGTGCAGGATGCGTAATGTATGTGTGTATGCGTGGATGTGCGTGTGGACGGATGGGGGGTGGGAGGTGCAATATGCAATATACATCTGGGCTGATCTGGTCCACAGCCCAGTAAGAGACAGGTGCCGGATATTGCAACCGCAGAAGCGCGCAGTACCGGTCGGGGGATGGGACTGGATACGTACTCTGCTACAGCGCGGCGTGCAGGAGTGGTGGTGTATGGGATTGCACTTTAGTTGGTCGAGAGTGTGCGTGGGTGATAGATTAAGGTACGAGACACGACTGGCTGACTGCACCACAGCGGCGTGTCACACACACACTCGAGGCGTCAGTTCTAGAGCCCGTGGTCTGGAATCTGGAGGCGTCTGGATGGTGAAATGTGAAAACCGGCGTGTGGCTGAGGGAGGAGAGGAGGGGGATCGCGATACGAGTGGGCGCCCATTTCATCAGCTCGACGACGGATTGGGTTGGGTTATTCGTTAATTTATCAATTCACCATTCATTAATTCGTGATGAGGAGGAGGGGGGTTACACGCACCCTCCCTCCCTCCATACATCAACTCACACTCACTCACTCACCCATCCATCAAAATCCATCATCAACCCCCCTACCTACTATTTCGAGCGAGCGGTGGAAGGTACGTACCATCACCCTCCCCCAGCTGTCTACTCCCACCGCACAGACCAACACCCTCCCACAGTCCCCTCCCACAGTCCCATCCCATCCCACAGACCACCTCCCCTTCCTCACCGCCTACTCCCCATCCATCCCCTCATTTCCGAACCTTCGATCCCGTGCCACGCAGAAAAAAAAAGCACGGTTGTTTGGAATCGTCGTGCACTGCACCTCCGCGCTTCCTGGGCGGCGGGTGCGCGGGCGGGTGGGATCCGGTGGTTGGGGATGGGGCTACGGGGGGGGGGGAATGGGCATGGGCATGGGCATGGGGGAGCGCGGAGATGGGATGTGGAGTGGTGGGGGATGAGAGATGGAGATGGGGATGGGGGAGATTGAGGTTTGTGGTCAGGTGAGGAGGGTGGGAATGGGGTGGGAATGTGATGGATGGGGATAGATGGGGAAGGACGACTCTAAGATTGACAGAAGCGTGGGATGATGGGAAACGCTCAGTTGGGTATTTGACAAAAGGTATGGGGTCGTAATCTCATACCAGCACTAACACCACGTTGTAACCTTAACCCTTCACCCTTCACCCTTCACCCTTCACCCTTCACTAAACAACTCCTTCCTCATCCACGCCCACTCGCATTGAAAAAGGAATCCCTTTGGAAGTAGCCCGTTTCCCGCAGATCCGCCGACTGCCACCACCACCAAACTGTATTTTGTACTGTATTTTTTGTACTGTGTCAAAGCTGGGGTGGAAACAGCCGCCGCCGCCGGAGCACCCTCCTCCAACTGGACCGCCCGGAGGGGAGGGAGGTAGAGGCATGCGTGGGCATGGACAGCACGCACACACGCACGCACGCAACGCACGCATATAACCTGTTTGTCTCACAAACGCAGCCCGAGATCGGGATATCGATGTATGCGTGCTTGTCTGTTCTGCTTACCACAGGATGTACGACTATGCCATCCCATCCCCTCCCGCCTACTGTACTCTACTGTATAACGACACCATGGACAGTCCAATCCATTACCTCACCTCCCCATCCACCAGCACAACATAGCCCCGCGTGTGCATAGCACGACAGAATGGGAAACACACGCCTGCAGTGCAGTGCAGGAAACCGCATATCCAGACGTCGCACCACCTCACCGCTTGCCTGGATCGCCGCCCTCCGCTGTCCGCTTGAGCACCTAGCCTGGGCGAGTAGCCAGACACACAACAGTTGGTACAGCTCCTGTACTGTACTATACTATACATACATGGTAGGGCATGCAGCATCCGCGCACGCGCGACGGAGCCTATTTCTAGCCCCGCCTTAGCGTGGGGGTGTCCTGTCTCTCTCTCTCTCCCTGCCCCGAGGAGGTAGGTGTTGGCGTTTGTCGTTTGTATTGTTGTGTGTGCTGGAAATAGAGAAATAGTAGCGTATCTAGAAAGCAGGTAAAAAGAAATCTAATATCTAACGAAAGGGGAAGGCGACGTGCTTGGGCTAGAACTTAGGCGGGAGGGAGGGGGAGAGAGACGCCATCGGGAGTTTTGAACCCTCCGCCGCCGTTGTCATGGCGTTTGATGGATGATGGATGGGTAGATGCCCGACAACCGCGTAAATGACGACGGCGGAGGACATGAGTCCATTCGATCAAACCTTCCTCCTTCCTTCCTCCTTCCTCCTCCCAGTTCACCCACGTACCCACCGTCCATCCAACACCCACTCCCCCTGGTACACCTCGTACCCTCGTACCCCCCAGACAAGCAAAACCCACAACGCAACGCCCTATACATACCCACCCCCCTTGTCCCCTGTCTTGCGCGCTCCGGTGCCCCACTAGAGGTCTCCACGGGAGGACTTGGCAACGCTCTTGGCGGTTTTGGTTGGATGGAGTGGTGGGTGGGGCGGAAGGGGGGGTTTGTTGAGGGGAGGGTGTCAGGTGATTGTGTGAGGATGTGGGATGGGGGAGAGAGGGAAGGAGAAGGAGAAGGAAGGGAATGATGGTGGTGTTGGGCAGTCGTTGGGAAGTGAGATGTGTGGTGGAGGAGGAGGAGGAGGAGGGGAGGAATTTGAGGGGTGTGTGGTGGGAGTTATATGTGAGTATGATGGGAGAGGGAGATGGAATGGTGAGATAAAAAGGTAAGTTGGAAGGTAAGTTGTAATACTGTGAAAGCCTGAATCCCTCAAAGCTAGAATCCCTCGAGGCCTAGATCCCCCCAAGGCCTGGATCCCTCAAAGGCACGAATCCCTCAAGGCCTAGATCTCAGAGGCTCGAATCCCTCAAGGCCCGAATACCATCCTCGACTCACCCAAGTCTGTCTCTGACGAACTGTCGCAGGAAGCAGGAGAACCCCGCAGAAGCACTTTCTAGCAAGAAGGGAAGCAGAAGCAGGTCGCTTGAGGCGATAAAATCTGGATTCGAGGAAGGGCTTGAGGTCTTTGCAGTCCTGCCCAATATAGATGGGTCGGAATGGTTAACGCGGGGGATCACCATTCCCTATCGCCGTCTTCACGTATTCCTGGACTCGGAATGGCGCGGTTACAGCGTCGAGATCGAGAGGTGATTGCGCAGCTCCCATTTTGCCATCATGAGGTCGTATCTCCACTACTTCACTTTGCTCATGACTGAGGCCCCGGTCATAGCCCACCGGGAAGTATGAGAAATCACGGGGAAGCACACTTTCTACCATAGAAACCGCTCGCTCCAAGCATTCGCAAGGACAACGAGCGAGCGTGTGACCGCATAATAGTTGGGTAAAATCTCGGACAGGGAAAACCGATTTCACTCGCAGATTACAGAGCTGAGACCAAGGATTTTATAACTTCTGTATTTCTCTAGGACAGGAAGGCAGGTTCTACGTTTTTTTTTCTCTCTCTCTTTAATAAATACATCTCATGCACATCTATGTTCATCGTGCCGAGTAGTGGCAATCAATCTCATATTGAAACGCGCGCGCGGATAGCTTCGCCGGTCATAGAGCCGTGGGCCACACTTGTCACCGTGGCTCATACCTGTCACCGTCTATACCTGTCACCGTCTGAAACCAGTCCAGTCACCATGTGCAAACCTGTCACCTCTTTCTTTGCGTCACGTAGGTTATCCGCAGTTACACCCGTCTTCAGTGTATTTGCAAGCAGAGATGACACCGCGTGCCTCTGATATCGCTGCCAACTCCTTGCGAGTAGGAGTTTCCTCACGAAGACGCTTCTCGCGACTTCTCTTCTCCAGTTCAGCCTTCTCCTTTTCTTGCTCCGCCTTTTCCTCTTCGTCTGCTTCTCTCTGGAGTCGCTCAAGCTCTTCAGCAACACGCTTGAGCGTGCTTTAGTGTAGGTGCAGCGCAACTCTGCCAGCATATCGCGCACTGATGTGAAGACCAGTTCCCATGGTGTACTCTTTTTGCTGCTTATAGTCATGCGCCTCTTCTCGGAGTTTTATGCTCTTCGATCAGCGCATCGCTCATTCCTGACTTTAAAACAGTTGTCTCCTTATTCCGTCTAGAAACTCACGCTTGGGGTTTTTGCTTGAGATCTCGTCCTCTACCGGGGCTGCGTTGTGTATAAATTAGCTGTAATACTCTGTGGAGCAGAATTTGATTCTCTCTTCCCTCAACTTGGAATTTATTTTCCTTAGTCTCTGAATATAATTATCCACGTCCCGCGCCACCATTCTCAGCGTGCGGTTCTCCTTTTACACGCGTTTGATAGTGTCACGATGCTGTAGTGGCTCATACTACTACATATTATGATGACAAAATTCCCCTCTTGGCTTGAAAAAAAACTAGAACTTCCCAGGAGTCTAAAATTTAGCTTCGTCTCATCCCATATATAGTATGGCCAAGCACACTTGATAACGGCCTCATTAATCAGGGAATATAAATGGAAAGAGCGACCCTCTCATTCGCACCTTCCTCAGTAAGGAATATTGGTTTATATTAACTCACTGCCCATGAAAAATCGTGAGTAACCCACAGAGTGATATTTGGTGTCAGCAACCCCAATACAGCAAGGCAGCAAAATCACGCTGATCTTGTCGAGGCGTTGGTACTGACACCAGGCCCGCTCAACGGAACGAGATCGGATGACGAGATATTCCACTCAGGTTCTCATTCACCATTTCTCCACCTACTCGCAGAGATAGTGAGGCCTTGAAGGTGAGTATCGCCGTACTACTAGTCTTCGCCACGAAACTCTCCATCCTACTCCCCCGCGCCTAAAACATCAATATCAAACACCTCTAGTACCGCCCGTCCCTTCTCCTTGGGCTTGGTACTAACTGCCGCCCCGCTATCGCGAATTTCCCCCGACATGACGAGGGCGGATACCACTTTGTCGGTGATGGTTGGGCCGAAGGGGTCTTGGATTATCTTTATTACTTCTGTTTATCACTTTAAGTAATGTTTTAGGGAAGTTGCAATATATATTAACTAATCCTCCTATTAATAATTGGCTCCGTTGTCTTGGAGCAGCTTGGTAATAGCCTCATTCCCTGGATATGAGAATGATGCTCTAAGGGCATTACCATAACGTCCGCCCTGGGCATTAACATCAGCCCCTTTATCTAGGAGAAGCATGACAACAGCCTCGCCCCTGTTTGATTCTGCTGCTGCTGCTTGGAGGGCGTTGCCGTAAAATCCACCCTGAGCATTAACATTAGCTCCTTTGTCCAGGAGCAGCTGAATAACAGCCTCGCCCCTGTTTGATTCTGCTGCTGCTGCTTGGAGGGCGTTGCCGTAAAATCCACCCTGAGCATTAACATTAGCTCCTTTGTCCAGGAGCAGCTGAATAACAGCCTCGCCCCTGTTTGATCCTGCTGCTGCTGCTTGGAGGGCGTTGCCGTAAAATCCACCCTGAGCATTAACATTAGCTCCTTTGTCCAGGAGCAGCTGAATAACAGCCTCACTATGACTTATTAGTGCAGCCTGGAGGGCATTGCCATAATATCCACCCTTAAGGCTTATGTCTGCACCCCTCTCTAATAGCACCCTTGTTGCGCGATAATGCCCTGGTAATGCTGCATTATGCAATGCGTTTCCTGCTCTTGTGTTATGGTTTACATCCGCACCCCTGTTTAGCAGTAGTTCTATAGATCCTACGTGCCCACCTAAAGCTGCATAGCTTAATGCTGTTTCTCCATCGTTGTTTTGAGAGTGAATATTTGCCTTTGCATTTAAGAGCATACTTATTATCTTTTCGTTACCAAATAGGGCTGCTAAATGTAGTGGAGTATCCCCTCCTGCATCAGCTTCTGACGGAATCGTAACCTCAACAAGCTTTCGTACTATGCTCTGAAGGTTTGATGCGGCTGAAACATGTAATAGCGTCGATGTGAACTCAGGGCACTTAGGGTGTATTGCGTCTATCTCCTGGAACATATCATTCCAATGGTTGAAATATCTTCCATTCGGCCACTCAAATTGTTGTATAAGGTCAGTCTGGAGAATGTCTTTGCCTTCTGCTATCTCTGCATGTAAAATCCAGGATTTTGTTGCGTATATCAAGAATGGGAGCCATTCTATGCTTTCATGAACTTGCATAACCTCTTGAACCTCGCCCAGTTTGAGAAAGTTGACACACGACTTGGTCAGTCGATTATGGCCCTGCCCAACAGCATCTGCCTTGTCATTAAGACCAAGCCACTGAAAGCCACCATTATGAAGGAAGGTGTCGTTCACAGATTGATGGATGAATTGAACAACTTTTGAGTAGTGATGATCTCTGATTTCGACCAGGCCGCCAGATAGGCCAGTGATCTGTTGCTCCATCTGTGCATCGTCGTCCACAAAACCCTCAGAATCTCGAGCAAAATTCTGAAACTCATGGATTTTCAAGTCGTCTGAAGCTAACGCATAACGGATATCTGTAAGAGATAGAGGTTCGTTGGCAAAACAGATCCACTGCATCAAATGTAGTGAATCCTCTCGATCTTCCTCATTTATAAGCGTCTTGAGGATGTACTCATAAGTAGAGCCTAGTTCAGATGGTACTCTGCGCAACATTTCGAGTATATATGCAATAGTCTTCCCATCGTTATACCTGGTTACGACTAGAGGAACCATAAGTGTGGCCCATAGGAATATACCATCTGCGCTGTCTGAAACCTTGCTTTGGAGACGTTTAAGATCTTCTTCCCATGACTTCCGCTTTCTTGCTTGGATGCGTATTGAAAGCTCTCGATCAATGTAAGCTGAGATGTCATCCTGGTTTTCTTTTTCCATGCAGATTTCAAATCCAGAGTTAAAGCCAATGATTGGGTGGTGACGACAAGAGAAACAGATCTTAGTTTGACGCGCCGATCTCTGAAGCACGACGCTCACCTCATGAAGGTAAGCAACAATGACTTGTCCAGCAGATGATTCTTCGGAGCTCCCACTAGCTTCATCAAGAGCATCTATAAAAATGCTAATAGAGTGAGACTTGGCTGCTGCTGCTAAAGCCGATTTTAATAATTGGCGGAGCTCTGTATCACGCCAGTCCCAGTCTTTTCCATGTTTCCCAAAAGCTTTTTTCTCACGATAGTGGGCCCTGAATATAGCACGAGCTGGAAGGGACTGGCTCATAAGCTGATGCGATAATGTCCGTAGCATGCCTATAGCTGTTTGCTGTAATTGAACACCTCGTCGGTGAAAGAAGAATGCAAGTTTAATATCCGCTTTAACTGTGTCCTCGATGTAAATTCGTTTCATTAACGTTGATTTTCCAGAGCCAGGTTTTCCTTTTATCCACAATAGGCCATGATCAATGTTTAACCAGCTTTGGTAATCATCATGTTTTAGGATCCATCCGCAAGAGTCTTCGCCGTGTGTTTCTTCCACCTCATTCTGCCGATATCGCATTTCTAGGAAACTCAATGACTTTAAGCAATCTATGAATATGTTAGGGGCAATGGTATAAATTTGAATAGGGCTATATACCAGTATCATCTATAGTCGCTATATCAAATTTAGCAACACTTCATCGATTATGCTTACTCTTGAAACTTACATTCCGCGAATTGCACCTCCTTTAATTGGACCTCCCTTGTCATTATGACAGCTTGCTTAGCAAATTCCTTTATAGTTCCAAGTATTCTTCTATAGACCTCATCGTTGGCTCTAAACTTTACGAGTTGCGAGTGAGCACGATTGATTGCTTGGATGTGATGAGCCTCGTTCTCCCATGGACGGCCGTGAGTTGCAGACGCCTGCCCTACAAGAATCGCATATGGTCCCTCCATTCTCCAATTGCCATGTATCTACAACACAATCCGGTTAGTTAGAGCGTAACCGTAACAGTTCACAGAAAGATAGGACTTACCTTGGTTGCTGTTGGCGAAGCTTGAGTCTCGTAAAAACACATAATTCTAGACTCTGGGAAGTTGAATGCTTTTGGAAACTCTCTGCACTGCTTGAATAGTAGATCGGATGTAGTGCTAATTGAGTTTAAAAAGCCTTCATTGAGCTGGGATTTCACCATTGGAATGAGTGATTTGATGTCCATTCCCTGGTTTGGCACTCCAAAGAACAAAGCTCCGTAGACAAATTTCAAGGCATCGAAGCCGTCATGCGACTCGTTATGCATTTGAATTATAGCCTATAAAAGTCAGTGTTTTGATATATGTATAGCATTATATATTACCTCCTTAACAATCAATCCACCGAGACTATGGGCAATGAAGAACAACGGCTTTCTCTTTTATGGCCTAATATTAGTCACAAGCGCGTAGACATGAATGCATGGATAGGACAGACTTCTGTTATTATTCGGAGCGATTCTCTGAGTGTAGAGGCAAGGGCCTCTAGACCCTGGAAGCTTTGACTATCATGCAATTGTGTCTCGTAGCCGTAGATAATGATCCGGGCAGTTTTAAGGTCATACTGGAGATCGTCACAAAGCCACATATGGGAGCCTCCCTTCTCCCTAAACGACCCAAAAGCATGACCACCTAGGCCTGATATTGCAAGGCAACTTAATCTATTAGCAACTATAGCTTATAGTTTGGGCATTAACGTACTCAACTTCATGGTCTGATGGAGGCGGGGAGCTAAGCACAGTGAGACCATAAAAGTGGTCGTCGATTGTGAGTTTTGGTCTTCGCGGTATGTGCCTACCGTCTTTGTCATCAACTTGGGGAGTGTGAAGAGCATTTTCTATATCATAAGTCCATTCATGCTTATCAACGCCTGAAAGCTCCGTAGGAGTTGTCTGGAAACTCATTGTAGCTACCGTCGTACACCCATCAATCGCCCGAGCAAAAGTCCTGAATTTAGGCACAAAATCATCGCCTTTTTGTCTGAATAGGCCTGAGATTAAGTCGCTAGCCTGTTCTCTATCGATATCTAGCGGTATGCCCTGCACTCGATACGTATGATGTTGCCAAGAGGTTGTACTTGGTGTATCTACCACTGTCGTAAGGCATTGATTACTTATGGCATTTCGGCATAATACATACCATCATAACGTGGGCTAACTTCAAGTCCCTCCATCGAGCTGCCCTGGACATCATTAGTAGGCATCTAATAGATAGTTATAGTCAACCGACCGGATGTGTTGGAATCCTCAGCACTGGGCCCAGAATCTCGTCCACAGCCTTGCGTTTAGATGCCATTTCCACCAGTGTTATTCGGGGCTCATATGAACTACAGCAAGTGGCAGTTAAATAAACCGTGGCTACTTCGCCGTCGGCGTGAGTATGTTTATGAATTTGCTCGCCTTTGTGGAAGTTGGTCGTCGCAATGTGTCACCGTCGCAGCCTGAACATTACAACGAAGTCCCTGTTCATTGGTTTCGATAAGCGCTTCGTCGTTCCGTAATAGAATACGTTGACCTGACCTGATTGGGTGTTGTGGTTGCATTAATTACAAAGGCCATGCATATTCTACAAGCAAAGTTTAAGGCAATTAAGTAGTGCTATCGGTGAGGAATCATTACAACCCCTGTATTGGGATACTAATCAGGCAGCCAAGCGTCAAATGTTGGTTCTTGCTAACATTAACAGAAGGCGAAGCTGGACAAACATAGCAGTATATTGCTCATATAGGCCGAATCCGTTATTATGGAAATGCTCTGAAGAAAGCCACCCTGGGACAACGCTAGTTGTCGTCTTGACTATCACCAGGGAGGAACATCGTTTATTCAATTGGTTCATCTACCTAAACTTTTCCACCTTGGTGGTTGTGTACAGATTCTTTGAATTTGGAGCTGTTCTAATACAGAAGAAGTGTTATCCGTGGGAGTTCACAAAATGTCCAAATATTTAAGTTATCCCCTATAATTCTTAGCGGCAATATAGAGTTCATTATACAGGTCGGCCATCACATTCAGTATTGTAAGTGCTTTCGTGTTATGGCAGGAGGTACTTCAGTGTACTACACCAGGGGAATCGACAGACGCGCCGTACGAATAGTGCGGGTACATATGGATTCTGTCTCAAAACCATTGCAAATCTTTTGCGAATTTACTGTGCAATGATCCCCATCGGTGTTCGGATTACGAATCGATGAGAGCTTCCCACGTGTCATTTCTGCTTGATCCCCCCCAGGTTGTGCCTTCTTTCATTTTCATTGCACATTCTGCCATTTGTACTCCGTATCTAAGGGTATCAACTTAGAAGGCTGAGCTTTTATGCCATCAGCGAAGGATGTATAGCCTGAGGGGCTATCCGGAAAGATCAAACTAGACTTGAGATCATTGTTTGAGTCATCCTCTCACGAAAGTGAACTTATTTCATCAAGAGAAGTTAGTTTATATACCTCCATTTCTACTATGGTGTTGCATGGCGCAGTACTGAATCCAGTTAAACCAATCTAGTGGTGGCCGTCTCAGATTTACGCCATATCCGTAGATCCTAGCTGGAAAGACTATGGCCTGAAATATTATACTAGCTGTTCCGATACTAGCTGTTCTGATGTACTCGAATCCGAGTAAAAATTCGTATTGCGGTTGAAATAATGGCCAGAGAGAGGAAGACGCCGACGCAAACGACGAGTGCCGTCGCATCATGGGGAGCGTTTGCATCCCTAAGCGTCCATTATGCTTACCCGCATCGGTGCCGTTTGACGAATCAAGCGTAACGGAAAGCACTTCTGTTCTTGGTTTAATCTTAAGGGGGTGGAATAGGTTTAGTAAAGATTATTCCGTGTTCTCTCAAAGAAAACCGGTGTTATACATAAAGATATCTATTGTCATACTCCCGAACTTCTCAGCATTCCTCGACTATAGCGTTAATTCACCTTCAGTATCCCTTTGTTCTTGATCCTAGACAATATGACGATAGAGCTTTGATTAAACAAGCCGCTTAATGCAATTTCAACTTTCTCCTGTGTCTGCTCCGTTAAAAGGCATACTGCTAGTCGTGCGACAGCGTAGTAGCTCATAACTTTTTGAGCACTATACTTACTGGCTAGGACCCCTCGGCACATCCCTCGCTACTTGCGACGATTGGTGGTACATCCGGTAATGCCGCCGAGAAGGCCAGCCTATATCCCGAATAATACCCCCTTAAACCAGGTCGATTGCTACAATCCCAACACCCTTGTTTGACAGCTCTTCTGGCCGCAGTCGTGGATCTGACTCCAGATCGCTAGTCATGCCCTCGCCATTCGTTGGGTTTTCATAGTATTCCATAGAGTCCTCATTTTCGTGTTGCTTCAATTTCCAGCCATCGGGCAGCGGACCCAGCCTTGGATCAGTTGTCTGGAAAGATGCGTCAGACTTGGCCTGATACCTCCAACAAGCCCGATAGCTGTTAGTCTTAACGTCCAGCTTCGCAACACGTCGCCATCCTTCTGGGACAGGTCCAAGCAGCACCTGAGCGTGCATCATGCCGTGCACGTAGCACTCTCCTAGGACTTGGTGCTTACCATCCGACCTCTGCCGCAGCATCATCACAGATCTTGCACCAAGTAGAACACTTACGACGTCTCCAGGTATGATCTCTGTAGGACTAAGACCAATGGACCCTTCTACTGTAGTAAAGAAAATCCAGCCTTCTAATTTGTACGCCATTGTCGAGATGTACTTTGTCATCTCTGGACGCTTCCACGAAGTTTGTGGGGACTCGTCAATCAGGATCTGCTGGAGGAATTTAGCTGCTTGCTGGATCCGAAGCAGATGGCTGCGGGGAATCGGCTCGAATCCCTCTGCCACGCTTCCAAGCTCAAGCGCGATGGCTAAATCCTCTAGTGTAGTACGCCCAGTGACGTGATTCGCGCCTACGCCAACTTGACATGCTATTTGTAATATCAAGGCGACTACAGCAATCTCGGGGGCGCCAACGTCCCACATCTTGTAAGTCGTCTCGACTACATCACAATGCTTGCCTTGTAACCGGATGACACCCCCGTCGATGAGAGTGGCCTCACAAGCTGAGCTGCCGGAAGCATCTGGATTCATGATTTGCCCAAACTTGCGGTCGCTCTGGCCAGACCAATTGGGCACCCAAGTTGGCAACGAAGGCTTCCTTATATCGTAGCGACAGGAAGTCAGGAGCTCCAGCGATTTCAGCTGCGTGATGTACTTGCCCGCCAACTCCGTGAATATGTCCTGCACTGGTCTGGTGTAATCTGGCTCGATCAATGCTGCTTCGCGCGGCTGGATCATGCCCTGGATCGCGTATATCCGATCTCGCTCATCACTGCATTTGGATCCACGGGTCCAGTTGGAGAACGCGACGAGGGTTGTGCTACTTGCCATGTTCTTCATCTGCACCACGACTGCCATTTGTCGCATCATAGCTTTAGGAAACTGTCCATTGGAAGTTGCTCGAATAGCGAAGATGGCTTTGTGAAAGTCGTTCCATGCAATCTCTTCTTGACCGCATTTAATGATCGCTCTGTCACTGGCGACACGGATCTCTTGCCAGACCCAAAGTCTTCCAAACCATGCGCGGAACAGGAGCTCCTCAAGGTCTGATATCGCATCAGGTCGATTTAATATGTCAGTCACCGCATCTGTCCACGGTCTTGCAGATCTGGAAGTGATCTCGAAGACTCTCCAGTCGAGATCTATACTTTCTGAGAGATCCAAAATGTTCTTTAACGCTCGAGTAGAAGCCTGCAAGCCGAGACCTATCCATACCACGACACGAGACGCATTCGTATAGATCTGCGTCATCAGCCTTACTTGCTGACTTCTCTCCTTAAGATCTTCTTGGTTGATACAGATAGCGTCAATCCAGAAGACACGCTTATGAGCACTCTCCGTAGCAAAGCGGTGTAGAGCAACAGCCAAGTTCCGCGTGATCTTCAAAGTGTCTCGGCTCTTGCCTACCCAGATATCGACCTTGTCGTCCAGACTTCCCCACGTGTAAGAAAGAGCTTCGTATTGCACAGCAGAACGATTCGAGTCTTCTTCCGTGATGATGTCGATGTGATTGACAAGGCCGAGTCCCGGGTGAAGTACCAATAGCCTAATACTCTGGAGGTTCGGCAACTTGCTATAGCGATAAGGAGCCATTTTCAGCGTCCGCACGGCAATGTAAATCAAGGTTTACCCTTTCATGGTCGCAAAGGCGCGTCGTGGGGATCCGCGAAAGGCCTAGGTTTGCGGACACCTTGGAGGAGCTCAATTTGTCCAAGGCTCGGCGATTTTGAGGCTGCCGGCAGAGCCGCTCCAAATTAGGCTGTCAACACACACCGAGGAATGCTGGCAGCGTAAGGGGCCTACACACTCCTTTCTGAACGAGCGACTTCCTAAATAGTTAAGTAGTAACAACGATAGCACAAGCCTGCATACATTCAGTTCAATGTCCTTCAAGGTTATACCCCTATTTCTATATGAAAAGCAGCAGCACCGATAGGACGAATCCATGCCAAGAATTCAGGCAGCAGTACATTCGGGACAGCCAAGGCAGCCTTCCAAGGCACTATGATTTTCGGGAGCCTCAAAGCGACGTCGATGGGTGAGGAAAACTCGCACATCGCAAGTGTCGGTCAGCTGCAAAGTCGCCAGCCAAGCCTTGGCCGTCCCGAATGTACTGCTGCCTGAACCGGTGAGGCCTTATACCAATCACATCTCCAGGTAGCTATCGTCGACGCCTCAGATCCTTTCGTCCATAAGATCCAGAGCGGGGTCAGGTCCAGACCGGTCATGGGGTGCACCAATTCCATGCGGCGGCGGCGGAACTGGACATAGTCTTATCGCCGCCTGCCACATGTCGCCCTTCGTACGCGGTGTATAAGAACCTGGCCTCTTCACGAAACACGACCCTAGACGAGACGTAATAATACTTTTTGCCAAGACCTTGTCAAAGAAGCAGCAAGCCATACATACCACTATAAGGTGCCTTGATCCTCAGAGTGCTTGTATTTCCCCTATTGCCAACGTGGGACAGCGCTGATCCTGTGCTTATCAGATCTTCGACGTAAGGCTACCCTACGATGTCTTCCCGCGAAAAAGCTCTGAACATCGTTCAATGGGAAGAAGAGAATAATGCTATGGAGGCCAGTGCAGCTGCCGACCATGCTGCTGCCAATGGCGACTATGATGGCGCGAACATTGCGGCTGACGAAAGCGCGGAGCATGCTCAGAATGCCAGTAACCTGGAGGAAGTCAACCGCTAAGGCCGCTGTGATGCGTGCTCGTTGAAGTGGTACAGTGCAGTCGCAGTGGCACTATGAGATGTGCGACCTGTGATTAGGAGAATTGAGCGCGGCTGCACAAGGAACCTGTGCTTTGTGGCTTGTTCTGCCCTGTCGCTTGATGGGCTCTGTAGTTACATTGGCTCATTGTCGCTTCTTGCTCTATGCATATAGCCATTATAAAACTCATTGGTTTATGCATTCGGATCATTATTATGTCATTCTGAAGGTTAAGGTTAGGATATGGCTAGATTATTAAATTAACTATCTTGCCATCTTTCTTTTTATAAGGAATGAGGATATAGCCAACAATCACATCTTTAGCATCGCCTGCCTCGCTACCCCTGTTGGATTTCTTAACATAAAAGGGGTTAAAAAGGGCAAAAAAATATCAAAAACATACAACAGTGGGTATTCGCTGGTGGTCACCCACCCAACTACTAATCCACCGATCTCAAGCTTGTGTATGGCAGAGCGGACGGGATGCCCAATTCTCTTGAGTCTATGGTCGTATGTGATTGTTCTTGGATATCATGGCATATATAGAGGTCAGGAGACACTAGACGAGGGAGCTCTAAATATTTTGCGATGTGGATATTTCCATTCGTCATGGTTGATACCGATGATTAAGCGGCGGGGCTGGGAGCGGAGCGGGTTGGAGCATTATGGCTGTGCAGGTGAGGAGGGGCTTGTGCCCGGCGTGGAGAATAAGGGCACGGTGTCAGGTTGGGCGTGACAGTGTTGGGGACGGGTTTCGGTGAGCATTTGCTGACATCTTACACATGCTTAGGAGACAATTATCTATCCTATCCATCGCGTTGGGGATGGGGCCTTTTATAGTTGTATCTAGTAATGATACGAGAGGGGGACTGTAAGTTAGGTTCAAATTAACGAGCTAACTAGGCTACTCTAAACACTAGCTTTGACTCATTACAATAGTATGGAAAGGCATGCCTCGATATTGACGCCATTAATCAGGCCACGCCATTAATTAGAGCATATAAATGGAAAGAGCGATCTTCTCATTCGCACTTTCCTTTCTATAAAATAACAATTTATATGTACTTCTATCTGCTAACGAAACATAGCGAAGTGACCTACCAAGTTATTTATAAAGTATCTGTATCACTGATAATCAAGAAGTTATCATAACATCTCTTCACTAACACATCTTCACTAACACACAGTGGTGCTGTCGACGCCCAGTCCCATACAGGCTGCTTCCCCACTCAAAGTCTGTATCGCCGCTTGAATCAGCTAACCTATTCTACCTCTCTTCAGGCATTATATTCTCAGCCCCTACCTTCCACTTGCGATCGCTAACCTCTTCAAGCTTGCAACAGCAACTAATCATCCAAGAACTCAAGATGGGACAAGCCCTTTCTACGCCAGAGCGCGCTGACACCCAGCCAGATCGACCACGATGGGAGAACCCAGGCGGCTGGCGTGCACGACACATCAGCGACACCGCGTCGTTCAATCTCTGGGATGAAAAAAAGAGGCGGTACCGCATGCCCGAACGAGGTCCTGAATTCGAGTGGTGCCGCGAGAAATTCGGCGATGGCTCATTCTCCCAGCCAGGCTGTTTCACCACCATCGGAACCTCCTCTCCTCCCCAGCCCGCCCCGTTCACACTGGGCGGTATGCCGCTGATAATCCACCCTCCCCCGGAAGATATATGGGAAATGGAGCCATGTATTCGCCTGTCGCCGAAGAGGATTTACTATGCGAATCCGCGCGTGACCAATCCGTGCCCGGAGGTGACATGGGAACATATGACATTCCCTACCCCCTCCCAGAACGCCGAGATACTCACAGCCCTTGCACCCCTCGCTGCTGTGCGGAAGGTGATTTATATGCCTTACTGGAGCGTCGCGGAGCTCGAGGTCGGGGACGGGAGGGTGTATAAACCGGGCTCTCTGCCTGGCAGGGTCGGGGGGAGGACGATGCTTTATCATCATGCCGAGGAGCCATTTTTTGACGGGATGAAGGAGATGGTGAGCTGTTCGCCGCTGAAGGGGGCGAATTCGGGGGGTTGGTTTGAGATTGGGGGAGGGGAGGTGGCGATGTTGGCGTGGGCGGAAGTGTATGTCAAACTGCGGCCGGTGCTGGGCGTTGGTGAGGTTGGAGTTGGCGAGTGGGAGCGGCGCTCACAGTTCAGGGTGTTTGGAGATGTGAGCGAAGAGATGCGGGGGGTGCCTATTGTAAGATGTGAGACGGGGGAAGTGGTGGGGGAGTTTGGTGTGGTGGATGGGGTGGTTGAGTGTGTTGCTGGGGGGTGGGATGGGTTGGATGGAGAGGGGTGGCTGGTTATGTAGGTTGATAGAGTTGTATTTCTAGTAGTTATATGAGTTTATTTATCAGGTTGAATTGATAATTAATAAGTCGGTTACCCAAAATTGGAACAGGAGGGATAAGTTCTACCGGTTTAAATCACTGGTATTAATCCTGAGCCATGGACATTCTATATTCGGACTTTTAGGCGGCACGAGTACTGTGGCTTATAGAATAATAAATCGGAAGGGTCCACTGAACCATGGCTCTCGATGAGATCATGTGCTAATATGAGTCCGCCGTTTTAGTGAGTGTGTGTATATAAATTCGCTATTTTTCACATAATATATTCAAACTCCACACAAACAATAACATGTCATATAAAAATGGAAGAAAATAAATGTGCAGTAGAGATCATACCAGGTCTCTACCTCTCATCATTCCCTAATAAGATCGACAAAAAATACACACATGTTCTGAACATGTGCATGACACCACACGAAGACAGGTCCTGTGCCTCTCCGAGGCCGGTGATCCTCCATATCCAACTACTCGACTGGGACGATATTACACCCTGCATCCCACAGATAATACAGTTTATTGATACCGCGCTCCAGCACCCGCAAAACCAAGTGCTTGTTCACTGTGCACTTGGGATTAATCGCTCTGCGGCTGCTGTTACGGCTTATCTCTGCTACAGGAATGGATCGAACGCAACGACTGCGTTGGAGTTTTTGAAGAGTAGGAAAGCAGATGTCCAGCCTTCGGTGATGTTTCTTCAGCAAATTGATAGGTATTTTGGACATAAAGATACCTTTGACATAGACCCTATGGTGGCTTTCCATGAGCGCCCGAGAATGAGAAAAGAAGGGATGGTAGATGACAAAAGCGGTGGATAAAGCAACATTTCTCGCTCTTGGCATGTTCTCTAGACTAAAGTGATAGTGCCTCCTGTTCTCTCCTTGATATCGGCAATAATATCAGCAGCAGGGGTAACATAGCCAGCATGCCCCGAATCAGCCCCGACCAACATCCCAACCCACTCCTTAGCTTCATTAAACACCATCGACCCCTCGTCCCTATCTTCCGCGAACCGCCCCCGCGCATCAGCCTGCAGCACCTCGACCTCTCTCGGCACCATACCATTATCCCAACACACCGTCCGCTCCAAGCTATTCACCCGCCCCCCTACCGGCCGCCACCCAAAGAATGACTTCCCAACCCATGAAAATTTCTCAAGCTTTCCAGTTCCCGAAACGGTCTCTCCGCGCTTGGTTTCGTACCTGAGGTGCCCATTATCGAGACATTGTATCGAGAATGCCGACCTTAGCGGCAGAGAGTTGACCACGGCGTCGCCAGGCCCGGGAGAGTAGAGAGCTATCAATGCCCAATCCATGCGTCTGCGTCTATCATTGTGTCGTAGACCCGACGCATGAATGACCTCGCCAATCACGCGCCCCGTCTCAGTTACTGCCGTGGCATCCCCAGCATTCAGCACCTCGGAACTTGACTCTGCTTCCGCAATGTCGCAACGAGCGGGGTATGTGACTTCAATCCGCTGGCTGACTTTCCGTCCATCGAGGCCGATACCGAATTAATCGTTGATAGCTCGGTCGATGGGGTTTCCAGAGGCGACGACGTGGTAGGCTCTTAAGAAACACTTCTGTGGCTTTCTCCCGGCTGTCTGGAAGTTTACCACTGCTCCTAGACTCCCTGAGTCTGTGGTACTGAGCTGGGGGCCGACCGACGCGCCGAGAGTAGGAGCCGGAGCTTGACCTGGCTGAAACTTTGGATGACAACTGATAGTCCCTCGTTCTGTGGCGGTGGGGATGTTGAATCCGGGCAGGATCTCCAGAGTGATTTCAACGTCTTCCTCAAAATGGACGGCTTCTATTGAGTGGCGGATCTGTGCTTCCACTACAGCCCAATGGGCGTAGGAATCTGGCGCAACGAAGACAATTACTGTTGGTTGTTTGATGCTGTCGATGGTTGGGACCTTGTGCTCGCGGTTGTGATATGCGATTGATGTGTACATGTTGGAGCAGTTCCTTCTCACTTCGTCTTCCACAATCGGCTGGACGCGGGAGAAGCATCTGTGGGCGGGTGTGCCTGGCATAATGGGCGAGGAGAGATCGGAGTACCTCCATAGAGGGTTCTCAATCTCGACATTCATCGTGGTACCAATCCTGGCCGCAGCGTTCTTTACTACCCCATAGATGTAGTTAATGGCTTCTTGCCAGCGGGTGGTGTCCGTGTCTGTTGTCCCGATAATAATCGTATCTTCCTCTGTCTCGGGGACACCCCGCTGCCATAGTCTCCGGACATTCATATAGTGATATTCGATCTCGAACATCCTTAATCCCTCCAAGATCTTATACTGGAGAAAGTCGTTAACTAAGCCAAACTTACAAACGCCAGGTCTAATATCATATGGCCATGAGACAGGAATCTTGTTTCTTGGAGCGAATCGAAACGGATCCTTTTTGGAGACATAGAGCTCGATGGAGCAAGGGCCACCTGGGGAGAGGCAGCTTAGCTTTGTAAGTTGGTGATAAGGGGTGAGAACATACGATCAGGACCCCTGTGGGGCAGAGCACTTGGTACTAACTTTCTCGTCTTGCAGCGTATTCCCATGGTGGCTGAATGGATGGATATGTGCGGCTTAGGATACTGTGTGTTGTCCAGAGTAGATGATCAAAGTTATTCAAATAGAAATGAAGATTGCATATTTGGATTTATAACAAGATGTGAGGCCGGAGGAGTCATAAGCTATTCTGGATAACCCTTAGGCTAACGGCTTCATGACGTTAAATGGACCCCTAAATGCAAACCTTTATAGAACTTGGTTTATGTGACACATATTGCAAGGCCATTAAAGATATTGTGACGCCATAGGCATATAGTGAACTCGATCTTTAGCAGGATGAATTACTCACCGTGTAACAATCATTCAAGTGATCATTGAAGTAATCGTACTCGTAAAAGAGATTGCAGAAACGCCAATAGAAACAGCCATAACAATGATTATGAAAGATTGATCCAGGAGAGCTAGTAAAGAACTTACTATGAGACTTGATAACCAAGCAAACATTTGCATTAAAGAACGCTCAAACAAGAACACAAACTGGGATACCCCCCAAATTTACGATGAGCGCTTGCAAACACATATCCACCAAGGCACACTCACCTAGACACGCTAGCCCAATCAAGACGAAGACAAGGAAGTAAAGTAAACAATTCTCGGAGCTGGCAGACATGCAAGCTGCACGCAACGCCGGTGGATCGTTACCACACCGACAGCGGCAAACACACCGAGAGTGAGTGGGCAAATTACCCCTTAAACCAGGCCGACGCTCAGGCTGGGAATGAGCAGACGGAGCATCTCGTGCACGACGACATCATACTCGTTGAAACGGAGCTAGCGGGGGCCTCTCTTCCACAACTAGTACGAGCAAGCTGAGCACCCCTCGTCATGTCAACAACTACACAAAAGCAAACCAACGATCTACACACAACAGCAACAGCAAGAGCAAGAGCAACAACATTAAACACAGGAAAGAGATCAATAGGAAACCGAATTCGACACAAGAAGGAACTCGATTTAAGAAAGAAACTAACAAAAAGGAACCTGAATAAAGAAGGGAACCAACCTAAGAATGAACTCGACCAGAGGAAGAACTCACCACAAGAGCGAACTCACCTATCGACCACCACAAAACAACCACAAATCACAATCAACACAGTAAGACACACACCCCGCACACTTATTAACAATGTCTCCATTCGACCACAACTAACTAAAGTAGTGCAGTATACAGAGATCCAGTTCCGCAGGGTATCATCGATCCATCTCGGCGCCACGCGCGGGTATAAACGGGAGATAGAACACGACAACAAAAGGCTTCGCGCCACATAAAAAACATGAGAGACTCGTTAGCATCCAGCTCCACACATCAGCACAAACGAGGTGCACGTGGGAGGCAGGAGGCGACGTGGAGCGCATTTAGGCAGCAGTGGCGGCCGGGGCAGCAGCAGCAGCAGCCTCCTCGACTTTGGTCTCGGTGGCAGCGGCCTCGGGGACAGCGGCATCAGTGACTGGGGCTGATAAGTGGGTTAGTCTAGGTCCGGTTCAATACGAACAAAGGATGCTTACCGGCGGCGACCTCAACTGGGGCGGCAACGGCGGCCTCAGTAATGGTAGCAGCTGGCGCGGCAGCGGTCTCAGGGACAACAGCCTCGACGGCCTTGGTAGCCTCCTCCGGCTTAGCCTCAGCGACTGGGGCAGCAGCCTCGGTAACGGCACCGACTGGGGCAGCCTCAACTGGGGCAACGGCGGCCTCAGTAATGGTAGCAGCTGGGGCGGCAGCGGTCTCAGGGACAGCAGCCTCGACGGCCTTGGTAGCCTCCTCGGGCTTAGCCTCAGCGACGGGGGCAGCCTCAATGGCAACAGCTGAGGTTCGTTAGCGCCGTACTTAGATCGACCTTAGATCGGTATATATCTTCGTCGCGACTATATAACCCCACTTCTCCCGGATATCGCCAAGATCGTTCTACAGATTCAAATCCACATACCGGTATCAGCTGGAGCAGCGGCCACGGGGGCGGTCTCGGTCGGCTTGTCGCCCGTGGTGGCGGTGGCAGCCACGACGGCGGCTGGGGCAGCAGCAGCGGCGGCGGCGGGCTTGGCCTTCTTGCTGCTCTTGAAGAAGCTCTTGCACTTAGCCTTCAGGTTGGCGATCGCATTGGGAGCTGTAGAGGGGTCAGTAGGTGCGTTTTGGGGGAGGCGCAAGACGCGTTGTGGGAGAGGGCCAGAAAGGTTGGGGTGAGGTTTTAGGGTGCATGATCGACAGGGACACTTACGAACGCCTGGCATGATGACGGTTGGGTGGTTGGAGACTTGAGAGTGATGGTATAAGGGTCTTGAAGAAGGATGCGCAAGGCAAAGAGTTGGTCTTGAGGGTCGAGGAGAGTTTGTGTGTGCGTGGAGCAGTTATTGTTGTGATGTTGGGGAGATGAGAGTGTGAGCGGGATACACCCCAAGCTCGACGGCGCCGAGCACCAAGCGACGTCGAATTGGGGTTAGGTTAATTTGTGGCTTAAATTGAGACGGGGCTATACTAGGGGAAATGGCCCATGCAAGCGTCGCAGGAGTCTGGCGATAGGCTTTGCGACTTCATGGGGTGCATCTTTACGGAGGAAATATTTGAGATACGCGGCGTTATTCAGATATTACCTATGTCGTATTCCTCAACAAAAAAAAACAGGGCTAATTAATTTCTTTGGCAGGAACGATGGGTGCTAGATTATGGGTGCTGTGGTTGCAGCAGCTTGTGCAATTCTAGTATGTACGGTATGGTACTGGTACGGCATGGGATGATGCATGCACTGCCCTGTACTATACATCAGACAAGGGGAAAGCTTGTACACGGATTAAGTAAGCACAGGTCGTCTGGGGAAATGTCTCACTGACTATCTGCCATACTATTTGTGTGTGGTTTGTGGTATGTGGTACATACTACTCCTATCGGCGGCGGTGAGCCTTATCGTGCGATGATCTCTCGCCCACATTGACAAATTGGCTGGCATAGGGGTGGTTGGTGAGCGTGCACGGAATATAACGGTGCGATGGGAAGATGGGGTGATGAGACACCAGTTCGTTAAGATCCATATTTATATGACCTCAAAGAGGCTTGATTGAGCATCATTATTTTCCCTGCCTTTGTCTGATTATACAGCTGGATGGGATGCATCTATATGATCCATGGGATCTTTGAAGGGATGGCCATTTATACTAAATGTTTTGCGCAGTACGATCTCTTGCTCGCCTGGCTATTGCTCATCTGGGCCCTGTTGCCCATGGCGCTCTTGTTGGAGCATTACCTGGCGCTGGGGCTGGGGTAGACCCCGGCACAGCCCAAGGAGCGCGTGTTGGCACTGAGCCATCAGTCTGGGGGGGTGCAGCAGAAGTAGGTTTTGCCCATGGTGCTGAGGTTGCCACTCCCGCCTGGGGAGGAGCCATGGCCGGGATATTAGCTGAAGCATTGGTCGCCCATGGAGCTCGTGTGCCTTCCTGCGCCACTGGACGACTTGTCGGCGCCCCAGTTGTGTTTCCGCTAACAGATATGGTGTGAGATGATGGCTGGTTGGATGTGTGTACAGTGGCGGCAACTGCTGCCGCATTTGGATCGCGCTCGAAGCTGAACAAAGACCCAAAGTTGAAATGTTGGACTACTGGAAATTTGGACAGCACTTCGGCGTTGTACATTTTGATCATGCCCTGTCGCTTTGTTAGAACCAACTAAACGGGCTTTGGAATGCGTCTACATACCTTGTTCACCTTCCCCCAGCCTGTGCGTATCCCGGATATATCGAATAGTATTGGGCTATGCTCCCAGAACGGGCCGGTCTTGACATCGTAGATGAAGCCGATTGCCGCAAAGTACATGTTCTTTTTTCTCTCTCGATTAACGATATTCATCTTGGTGACGGAATCAGGACTTGGTGCATCCGGCCGTGACCCCTCTATTGGCATGGGCTCCCCATCTTTGATTGCGGGACTATATTGAGCTGATCCAAAAATATATGACAAGAAGAAATGGTCATCCAGGCCCCAGACGCCGTGCGAGCCAGCGGGCTCGAGGGAATAAGTGAGAACTAATCGACGGATAACATTCAGGTAACTGAAATAAAATCTTAGCATAGGAAAAATAACATAGGAATGCCACACCTACGGTTCAATGACTCCAACTACTATACTCCTCTCTAGACGGCCATCGTCTGATATTTCGTCTCCAGCCGTAAACCCACCAAGCTTCCATAGAGCTCCCAAGAATGCCAGAAAACTCAGCTCATGGCCCGTTCCAAAGTCTAGCCTCTGTGAGCTCCCAAACCCGCCCAGCAGGTATGAAGCAAGCTCGTCTTCAGCAGTAGCCTCTCCCGGTGACCCAGCATCGAGAATCTCAGCAGGAACATGCTGTCTCAGGATCGACGGCACACGGGACGCAAGGATCTCATGCCATCTCCGGAAACTGATGTTACCAAACCTTCTCGGCCCGGTATCTGGAGGTGCTTCATCGATGATAGCTTCGATCGTTTTCAGCATCTGTTGAATCTGCTCTACCAAACCCGAAACCGCAATGTCACTGCTACCCAGCTCCCATGCCTTTACTTGCGTCTTACCATCCACCTCAACTTTTCTAGGACACATAGCGGTGTCAAGCTGCATCACAAAGGTTCCTATGTCACTATATGCACGTGAGGTGAGGAAGTGGGGGACATCGTGCCCCTCATTGATTCTCTTCACAGGCTTGATAAAGGTATGTGGCTTCGATAGGTCCATTACTGAAAGCCTGGGTAGCTTGCTTTGTGTGGCCCCGCGGCCAGATGATTCAGCCATACTGATTATTGTTGCAATCTGTTGGCTTTTTGCTGTGAAGCTGTTGCGTTGACCCTACCTTGTGGTCTGGTCTGTGTTGACATGACGTGGGTGAAGGGTAAGCGAGTCGCGTCTGCCACCGATAACGAAGTGCTGCCCGCGTCGGAGACCTTGGTAACTATGTATGCGCTCGACTTGCGGGACAGACGTCAGGCTCGAATTTAGCAAATGGATTGACAGCAGTATATATTCAACTCGACAATTTACCGGAATCTGATTGCCTGGGCTTACGCCCGGATGTTACTCTGCGATGGCGCGACTGAATGCGACCAGCCCGCCTGTCCCCGTCGCAAACAACCAAAACCAATATGAAGGGGAGGCTGTGGAAGAGGATAGCTTTATGGAACTTATTTATAGGCCGATTGCTGACTCTGCTATAGCAGAGGGTCAGGTCGAAACTCAATTCTCGTTACTGCTCCGTGAGCAACTCGATGCCGAACAAGACTCGGAACAAGACCCAGAACAAGGCCTAGAAGACGAACTAGAAGACGAACTAGAAGACGAGGACGAGGACGTCAACGAGAACGTTCTTAATGTATTAAACAACGCGACAAGCACACCCCGCCGCACCACAAATCGAGCTCTAGAAGAGGAAGAGCTTCGGCAGGACCCGCCTATGTCTGTACGGAAGCGATTTACTGGGATAATTAATGAGGGCATGCGACTTTTCAGCAGCAGCTCCAGAGCAAATGACAACGATATCACTGAAGATGCAAGTCCCACAGAGGTAAGGGATGGTACCATGCAGCCGCCTTCCACTTCAACCTCAGCTAGAAAAGGCCCCAAGAAGCTCAATCGCCCGACGGTGCTGCACCAGCCTCTGAACACATATAAGTCACGACCACAGAGCTCTGGGAAACCAGACGTTTATGAGGTTAATGGGTCACCAGAGAAGGCGGCGACAACCCCCACCAGGACTCAGTCGAAACAAGCCCAGGGCATCAAGCGCAAAAGGAATAATCCAGCCCCAGCAAAGAAGCCGTCTCCTAGAGGTAAGGCACCAGGTCCTGACTTGCTTGTAGCTGCTTCTAAAGAACCAGAAGAATTACAACCAGAAGCCCCGGCTAGAGTCACTAGGAGTCGAGGCTCCGGTGAGATTGTCGAACCTATTGATTATTCGAAGACGGTTGAATACGCGGGCAAACGAAAGCGGAAGGTTGACACGGCTGACGACGAGCCGCCATCGAAGGAGAGTCGCAAGAGGAATCGAAATATTGTAGAAGATGAGACCGAAAAATTGGAGGATGAAGACGGACCCAGTACTCCGAGCAATCAGAACCGCGCCGATGAGGGTATATCAATTGAGGAACCTACGAGTCCGCCAACTTTACGGAGCACCCACCTCGTAGACGAGGACGAGTTGCAAGAAGCCACATCTAACTCGGACAAAGGATCACAATCAGGTGCTGCCCCGGGGTCGCACGATGCAACCACCAGGGGGACAAAGAAAGGCAAAAACGCAGCCGTCAAGGTCAAAGAAGACGACCAAGAATTCCAAGACGATGGTAGCAATGCCGAAGACGATGAGAGCGAAGAAGAATCTGAGGCTGCTAGCGAAGAGATAGCGCCTGCCGACGTTGAAAACCCCGCGAGTAAGCATCGAGGTGAACGACAAGTTTCTATAAACTCCCCTTATTTCGGAGATGACTTTATAGCGGACAGCCAAATTAAAAGGATCACAAAGTTGGTTGATGAACTTGGAATGACTCCACCAAAAGACCTACAAAACGATTCGGAAAGCCTGGAGAAGGCCTCTACTCGTCCTGGAAAAGTGATACGAGTCTTAACGAGGAACATTATCTCTTCATATGAGTCCATCCAGGGGCTCGATGAACATGATAACCCCGACCCTGCTGCTCGAACCGAGGCGCTCTGCTCAGCTGCCAGCAACATCGACAGGTTAGAAGCCACAGTGCGGAAAATTATGAAAAAGGGGCTTTGTGACCCCGCCAAACTTTCTGCGGGCGATAAGAAAAATAATGAGTGGCGCGAAAAAATGCTGAAAGATCTGTTCCTGTTCGTCATGCCAGATATCATCAGAGCAGCAGCTGCAGCCATATTCACATATGGCTCCGAGGGGGCTCCAAGCACTCCCGATCTAAAGGAGATAGTACGATACATAACATTGGTGTCGAGGCTGCTATTGATATCCGAGGACCCGCATAACAAAGGTCTTCGCCCAAAGCCAGCTCATAAAAAAGCCCCTCCAATTCTAAGACCATATATGAGCATCAAACCCCTCCTACGAGTCTTCGAGACGCAATGCAAGCAAGAGCTAGAGCATCGAGAAAAAGTGGCTGAAGAGAAGCGCCTAGCTCCAATACTAGGGAGGGAGCGGAAGGCGCGCGAGGAAGCGGATCGGTTGGCGGCGGAAGAGGAACGGTTGGAGCACCAGAGGCGACAGGAAGAGATCAATGTTGCATTCAACCGGGACAGGATGCAATTGGGGTTTGCCCCAGTAATATTGGCAGGCACCTATACGTCTCAGAAAATGCAGTCATCCGAACCGCAACAGCCGTCTCAGCCCCAGAAGACTGAAGAGCTTAATATCACCGCGCATCGCATACGTGCGGAGCAAGAAGTGGACGCGCTGACGAAGAAGCTTGAGGCGGCTGAGAGACGGGCTACGAAGCTGAGGCGGGAGGAGCAGCGCCAGCTCAAGGGTTACGATGCCGAAGAAACTCACGAGGCTGACTACGAGAGGGTGGAGATGTTCCCGGCTGGCAATAATCACGCTCCTGCCGCTGAGCCCTGGACTATGACCGAGTATGAGGTGTTGGGGGATGGGCTCAGGTTGGAGACAGGTATGTCACGTATTCTGCCATGCTGTCTGTTCCTCTTTACTAATCTACGGGCAGGGCCTGATAAATACCCAAATATTGCGAGGAGGCTGGATAGGAGCCTGGACGAGATTTTCGAGAAGGCAAAGGAGTTTAAGACAGTCATGATCGAGAAGCTCTATAAGAAGCATGGGAGACCAGTCCCACCGTGGCTTGAAATTATTGGAAACGAGACCTAGGGAGGGAGTGAGACCAGCGCGATGGCGGGTTGTGCGTCAGAGTGGCTCTTTCTTTGCACTGTCCAGATACCCTATTTCGCCAACTCATGATGTTATTTGCCCGGGCGCGTTCGTGGCACTGTGCACCCACGTTGATTTCCACAACAGCCGTGTGACGCAGACCAATCTTTTCTGTGCTATCCAAATTGAACCGCGTGCATCGTGCATGAGATACCCGTGACGACGTGCATGCGTGAAGATTTTTTAGTCTTGCTTTTTATTTTCCTCGCAGGCTTCCGAAACGAGCTCTGAGCTGGCATATTGGGTCGTGTTGGAGCGAGTGGATTCGACTCGATGGCGCTCGCCCTTAGCGGCCTAAAGGTGACGCTGGATGTGGTTGACGTGTTGTAGGCTAACGCGACGCGCAGAACCCTTTTTTCAGGGTCCAGTAGGAAGTGTTGAACTATCAGGGCGGATGCTAAAGGTGGGGGTTTTCCTGGGGGTCCTGGACGGAGCAAGGTCCACACCACAGATAGTAGAGCAGCTTGGGCCCATCATGAAGAGCACGGTGAAAATCAATCAATATAGGTCAGAGTAAATAATTGCGTTGGCGCTCGCTCTGGAAAAATAAGTGGCTCGTTATTATTTTGAGACGACACAACGGAAAGAGCGGTAAGCCGGTTGTCGCGTCGGTATTTTCTGATGCTACTATAAGAGCGCCTATATCAACAGAAAGACTGCTAGTAAAGTAATAGCGTGTCGACTGGAGATGATTTGTGACGATTTGGGACAATTTAAGACAATTTGGGGTGATTCGGGATATTTTGGGATAGTTTTGGCAATAAGTGACAACTAACAATAACGCCTCTAACCTGATGGACCCCTGCCACCGAACGGGCGGTGACTTCCTCTCGCCTAATTAGGCTTTGAAGCTCTCCCCTGAACCGACGCGTGTGGGACGGATGCCCACCGCTGTCTTCGCAGCCCCCCTCTCCAATTGAATTAAGACGAGGATCTTTCGTCGCTGCATCTCCCATTCCTACCTTACTCCAGTTATACTATTGCGACCGTTACTCTAGGTAAGACAGCCATTCATATCCATTGCCTCACATACTCGATGCACCGGGGTCTGATTCACATACAGCCTGAAAGAAAGCTCAAGTCCCACTTCGCTGCGTTGGCGCCCTCGACAAACTCAATAGCCCACCACTCTTATACCTCATCACCCAACGCCCGCATCGCTCTTTGTCTTTCTTGCCTGCGCATACAGCGGTGAGGCACCAACGACGACGAACACGTAGTAAGTCCCCCCTCTTCTCATGGAGATCTCTGCCCGTCAGGTGCAGGGCGCACTTCGGGCTCGGGCATGCCTGCGTTGGCTCGGCCTCGCATCATCCAACGGGCGTTGACGTGGCGCCGTGCGTCCCTGGTATATCAGACAGGCGCAGGCAGCTCGTCCCGCCCTCGATGGCCAACAGATCCTCTTCCTATACACTATTATATAATTCGTTCGCTGACAGCTTGTCCCAATGGCAGCTAGCAGATATCTGTGCGGAATCTCTCCACGAGAGATCCGATTGAAATTGAGGAAGATGTCCGATACCGAACCAAAGGACGTTGCGACGCAAGAGGAGGGCGCGCCGGAGGTAGCGTCTGGAACTGAGACCGCCGGCGAGGAGACGACGGGGCTGGTTTCTGAGGTCGAGACGGAGACCGAGAAGGAGACCCCAAGCCCGAGAAAGGTCGCAGTCAAGAAGGATGGAGTTGTGCCAAAGCGTGCTGCAGTCCCGGCGAAGCGCCTAGGATCCTCGGCGTCGTCGAGCACGAAGTCAGCCACGACATCGACTGCGAAAACGACACCGACATCGTCTGTTTCGCGCACCAACACTGGTGGGCTGAGCAAGCCACCCACACGCCCGGTAGCTGGATCTATCACAAGAAAGCCTGCGACCAGCGCAACAGGACCGACCTCGTCGAGTGCTGCTTCGCACAGGTCCGCTTCGTCAGTCGACGAGAAGAAGCCCTTGGCTGGTACCGTGAGACGATCATCCATTATCCCATCGAGCAGCTCGGCAACCAAGACTACATCAACCAGCGCTGCCGCGGCTCGCAAGCCCGCTGTATCGACCACCTCGACCCCGCCAAAGCCATCTACTACGAGGCCCGTTACTTCGACAACCCCAAAAAGCGCCGCTTCGAATGGTTCTGTGACTGGCCGCTTGGCTTCGTCGACGGCTAAGCCAGCTGCTACTACTACTACGACAGCAGGGAGGAGAATCTCGAACCTCGCTGGCTCCATCACAGGCTCAACAAGCCGAACCGCCGCTTCTGCCGCAGCCAAGGAGTCTGAGGACCTGAAGGCCAAGCTGCAAGAGAGCGAGGCCAAGGTTGAGGAGCTCAAGGCCGAAGTCGCTGCTTCCCAGGAGAAATTGGCTAGCTTGAGCAAGCAGATCGAGGAAGAGGCCGCTCGCGTCACTGCTGCCGAAGAGGGTCTCCGCAAAGATCACACCGAGCTGGTCGAGAAGACCCGTGACTCCCACAAGTCCGATGTTGAGACCCTCGAGGCGCAACTCGTTGAGCTTGAGACTTCGTACAATGCCAAGCTCGAAGCTTCCAACGCAACCGCTGCCGAGTCTGCCGAGGCATTGGAGAAGAAGCACACCGAGCACACAGCTGCATTGGCTGCTCTCGAGGCTGAACTTCAAACTGCCAAGGATTCGCATGCCAGCACTATTGCTGCTAAGGAAGCGGATATCGAGGCGGCAAAGGCGGATGCTGAGAAGGCCCAAGAGGAGGCCCTGGCTTTGAACAAGACTTTGGATTCGTTGAAGTCTGAGCACGAGACTAAGTCTAAGGAAGTCGAGGGTAGCATTGCTACTCAGAACGCTGAACATGAATCGGCATTGGAGGAGCTCAAGAATTCGCTCAAATTGCTCACTGATGGGCACGAGGCCACTATCTCGGCATTGAAACTCTCTCACCAGGAGGCTTTGGACAAGGGAACTACCGATGCTAGCACCTCACACTCCGAGGAGCTCAAGGCCCTTGCTGATAAGCACGATGAGGCACAATCAAATCTCCAGAAGGAGCTCGACGCTGCTGTTGCTTCTCATGCTAGCGTTGGCGCTGAGTTGACCTCGGCCAAATCGGCGCACGACGAGGACAAGGCAGCAGCATCTGCTGAGCTTGATGCACTAAAGGAGAAGCTTGCCACTGCCGAGAAGGACCTTGCCGAATTATCCGAGAAATTCGATGCAGCGCAAGCTAAGATTATCGAAAGCGAAGCTGCATTGGCCAAGGCCAATGGCGAGGTTGCAAGCATTCAAGCGGAGGTCCTGTCGCTGCAAAAGATGATGGATACCGTCGATGAGGCTAGCAAGAGCAGCGATGAGGCGCACAAGAAGGAGATTGCTTCCCTGATGAAGACTCTGGATGAGAAGACAAAGGAGATCTCATCCATCAACGAGAAGCACATCAAGGAGCTGGAGTCGATTTCCAAGGACTACCAGAAGGAAATCGACGCGCTGGAGAGCCAGTCAGGATTCAAGGACAAGTACGATGAGCTGAATGCCCAGCACGAGGAGCTTGTTAAGTCTCACGATGCCGCGGTCGAGGCCCACACTTCCGAGTTAGAGAAGCTGAGAACCGACCACGGTAGCGCCGTTGATGCTCTCAAGGCTGCCGAGGCTGCACACGAAACTGCTGTTGCCGACTTGAAGACCTCGCACTCCAAGGAGTTGGGCGAGGTGACCGAGCGCGCCGTCTCCGGTGACTCTACCCACGCTGCTGAGATTGAGAACATCCACTCTACCCACAGCGCCGCCCTTCTATCGCTGAAGGACGAGCACTCAACTGCCCAATCGAGCCTCACCGCTGAGATTGAGAAGTACAAGGAGGCCGAGGCTGCGCTGAAGACAGAGACTGAGAAGGTCGCCGCGCAAGCCGCGAAGAGCGAAGCTGAGATCGATGAGCTTAAGGTTGCCCTCGCCGAGGAGAAATCTGCCAAGTCTGCTGCGCAGGCTGACCTTGATGCTGCTATCAACAAGAAGCCTGATACCACCGAGCTCGACGCTCTTCGCAAGGAGCATGATTCTCTCAAGGAGGAGCACGTCGCACTTGTCAACAAGGCACCAGATACTTCTGAGGCTGATGCTCTCCGCACCGAGCTTGCGACCCTGAAGGACGAGCACACTACGCTCCTTGCCAAGGAGCCAGATACCACCGAGCTCGACGCTCTTCGCAAAGAGCATGGTTCCCTCAAGGAGCAGCATGAGGCTTTGGCTAATAAGGCACCTGATACCACCGAGGCCGATGCCCTGAAGGCTGAACTCGCCTCCCTCAAGGAGGAGCACGAAGCTCTTGCCAAGAAGGCATCCGACACCACCGAGCTTGACGCTCTCCGCAAGGAGCATGGCTCCCTAAAGGAGGAGCACGAAGCTCTTGCCAACAAGGCACCAGATACCACCGAGGCCGATGCCCTGAAGGCTGAGCTCGCCTCCCTCAAGGAGGAGCATGAAGCTCTTACCAAGAAGGCATCCGACACAACCGAGACCGACGCACTGAAAACTGAGCTCGCCTCTGTCAAGGAGCAACACGAGACTCTTGCCAAGAAGGCATCCGACACCACCGAGGTCGATGCCCTCAAGGCTGAGCTCGCCTCCCTCAAGGGGGAGCATGAAGCTCTTGCCAGCAAGGCAGCTGACACCACCGAGACCGACGCCCTGAAGGCTGAGCTAGCCTCCGTCAAGGAGCAACACGAGACTCTTGCCAAGGAGGCATCCGACACCACCGAGACCGATGCCCTGAAGACCGAGCTCGCCTCCCTCAAGGAGCAGCACGTCGCCGCGCTATCTACCGCGCAGAAGGAGTCCGAGCAAGCCACGAAGGAGCACCTCGCCGCCAAGGAGGCGCTCGAGAAGTCCCAAGCCGACTTTGCTGAGCACAAGGCCACCGTGGAGGGCAAGGCGAAGACCAGCGAGTCGGATTACAAGGATATGCATGATTCGCTCACGCAGCTCGTCGAGGAGGCGAATGCAAAGGCCGAGGCTGCCACGAAGAAGGCAACGGATGCGTCATCGCATGTCGCTGAGCTTGAGGCGCAGTTGAAGGTTAAGGATGCTGAGATTGCTGAGGCTAAGGTATGTTCCCTCCCCTACTCCCTGTCATCGATGGAGAACTAACGTCAAAACTAGGCCACGGCAGCAGCAGCGCCTGCCGCAGTAGAGAAGCCCAAGTCTGGGATCCTCGCCAGCAAGTTCGCCGAGGACCTCGAGGAGGCTGCACCGGCCGCGGAAGGTGAGCCAGATAACTCGTCAGCCGCGCTCGCTTCGGTGGGTGGCCTTGCCTGACTCCCTTTGGTGCAAATTACTGACAATATATTGTAGTTGGCAGCGGCGAAGGTCAAGGTGTCGCAGCTTGATGAGATGAATGATGAGCTTAAGGATGAGAATTTGAGGTTTGTTCCCCCCCAAGCCGAGTTATTAAAGGAGAGTTGCTGACGCGTAAGGAATAGGATGCTCAAATCTATCAGCGAGATCTCGACGATCCCCGACGAGGTCGCTGTGTAAACATCGTCGTTATGGCTCCCATCTGTACTCTTTTTCCCTCTATTATTTCTGTATTTTTTTTTGGTTCCAACCTCAAACTCAACTCTGTTTATTCGATACCCGATCGCCGCCCTGCTGCCTGCGGCGGCACGTTCTCCTGGCGCAATTTTTGATTTTTTTTTGCGCGCGTTGGATGCGGGGTTTTGGTTTGGGAATTTGGTTTTGTCTCTTTTGAAGAGGGATGGAAGGGCCGGTCGAGAGTGGATGCATGTATGTATGTAATTACTGAGGAGCCGGGAATTATGTAAGGGAGGCAGTTATCTGTGATGTTGTGATGAAGGGGGTGTTATGATCAGAATGGAATAGGCACACAGAGACTGGACTGGAATAATGGCTCGTAATTTGATATAGTGAAGCTCATGGAGAGGAATGGATGGGCTATTGACCAGTATTACCTGTATCTTCTCTTATAACCACGAACACCGTCATTGCCCCTCGCCCTACATCTACTATAATAGATCCTTTGAATCTACAACATTCGAGAAGACACGGAATAGAGCAGGACAGTACCCATTTGACAAACGCTCGAGTCGAACCATGCCTCTTTTAACGAGATCCTGATAATAATCAAGTGTAGTCTCAGAGACGTAGAAGTAGAGTTGGAAGAAGGGGTTTATTCTCCCTTCTAGGCACAATAAGGCCCAGGAGACAAAGAATAAGCGCCGCCAAATATATGTGATCACCCCAGAGACAGCCAGAAAAATTCACGCCTTTTTTTCCCACTCCAGAATAGTAGCTGAGGGACTGTATCGAATGGCAATAGCTTTCAATATTGACAGCTTTCAATGGTGACAGCATATATCGGTGACAACATAACGGTGACAGTACTAATAGTGACAACATATAACGGCAACAGCAACAACATACGACGATAATAAGGGCCCGTAGTTAACATGGTGGGTGGCTGATTTCTTCGTAACTTTAGTAGGGGCTTTGGTCTATAGCAGCAGCATCACTGATTGATATAATTCTTGTTTTCGAGGATTAGACCTTCAAGTTCAATGTTGTCTGCTGCATTTATGCTGCCTCCGATTCTATACCACTTAACAAGGCACCCTCTTTACTAAGATATATCTTTAGGCGCCACAGTACATTTATTTTTTATTTTTTAAAAAGCTCTTCGAGTGGGAATGTGTATTATATTCGTTGAGTAGTGCCCAACCCATCACCGCCTGTTGAATCAGGCAACTAACTCTAGACCCCATTTCCTCCATGAGCACCTGTCCATCTGTTCCTGCCAGTGCCAGCCAATTGCCCGTCCAAGCCATATCTCTTCCCCGCAAAACTTTGAGCAACTGTAATGAATGTGTATATGAAATGTAGTGTAATTCGTGTGATCGTAGCTCGTAGGCTCCAAAGCAAAGGTAATGTAATGTAGTGTATATAAAACTGAGACTCATTGAATCGTTGGATCGCTAATTGGCAAAAGGGAAAATGTAAAATAGCAAAATAGAAAGGGGTATAATGAAAAGAAGCCGCGTCCTTCTGGAAAACACAGCTGCTGTAAAGTTTCAAAATGGCGTCCCACTTTGTGGAACAAGGAGACGGCGCAAAAGGGCTGCTAACTGAGATAAAAATGTTTGATGATGTCCGCAGTCCTCATAGTTACGATCATCCAATTTCAGATGACCGCCTTCCGAATCATTTCAATGGGAGTGGTGTGAACACCACCGAATGAATGAGTTGGCGACGGAGTGCTGGGCGCGCCAGTCCCGTCAGATGGCCTTGGCCAATTCCGACGGTCGTCACAGCTCATTGAAAGTAGTTTAGCTAAGATAAGCCCTGTGAGGAAGAGCTGTTAGCTGACAATGCCCTGTGAAATATAACTGGAAAAGACAACTAACCAGAAAACAGAAGGATTGTATTCCGAGAGAGAGACGGCTGAAGTCCATATGAGCCAAGGACAAGAACCACAGCTGGGGTCCCAATGAGTAATGTCCAGTCAATGCCAAAGTGTCCGCTTGACCCAAGCATCCGAGTCTGCCAAGTAGATGCCATAGTCGTACTCTTATCGACCATGTCCGCCAGATTCGAAGCCGCAGTGGTTGCTCTTATTAATAATACTTCGTGTTCATCCCCCATCTTCGCCGCCATCTGCAGTTGCTCGGTCATATTCATCATGGCTGAGAGGACTTGTGCGGATTGCTTGTCTACTTTGTTCTGGCGGTCTTGAATGGCCACTAGGCCATTTCTAACAGTGGCCATGTTGCTGTAGAGAGCGACCATCATGGCTTTAAGTGTTTCCATGTCCTTATTTGCTGCCTGCGCCTCGCTGGCTATGTCCATTGTGATGTCGAGTGCGCGTTGTTGCAGCGCAGCCTGCTCGGCATGGTTTTCCAACGAACCCTTCCGGAGTCTATTGAGAAGTTGTTCAATGTCCGCAGCATATGTTGACATGCCGTTAAAAATGCCCTTCACATTATTGCTTGCTTTTGTTGCTTCTGCGGAAACGCCGTCCCAAACATCAGAGAGACCAACTTTGAGCTTATCAACCGACGTTTTTATTGTGTGAACGGAAGACCTCGCGTCTTCTGCCTCTTGCCGGATGTCGCGATTGATCTCAGAGAGTTTCTGGACTTCATCTACAATGTCTGCCATCAATCGAGTAAGAGTCGAGAATAGCGCAATTGTTTCATCTGTGGTACGTTAGAGCCAGGCCTGAGCACAGAGGCTTTGAATACTGACCCTTTTCGATGTCCATACGTGCCACCTGGCACACGACCGCTGCTGATTGCTGATTGAACTTCCATGATACAACCGCCGATTGATCAGAGCCAATTGCCTTCAGACAACCACTCATTTCAGAATGATTAATCATAATGGACTGACTGCCACGGTGGTTCTTTATGCCCATGAGAGTAGATTGTGTGTATGGTGAACATTGCTGGGGTATCGGTCGCTGAAGGGCTTCGATGTCACATACTGTAAGACTGACGGCAAAGACTTTCAAGTAATCTTCTCGGCGTTCCTCTTCAACGGCTTTGTTTGTGACGATGGAGTCAGTGGTGCTTTGGGGGGCACGGCAGTTATCCAGCAGCATGCTGGCTGCGAAGCGATGGCAGAATTGTTTCCGATTTAAGTCCTCAATTGCTTGTAACGCCTTGTTTATTATTGCAGAGTCGGGGGCTTGTTGCCGTTTTGGTAATGTGAGGTCGAAGTCAATATCCTCATCGCCTATTACAGCCGTTAGATCCATTGTTCGCCTCAATGCCGGAGAAAGACTGACCACCAATGCCCGGCTTCTGGCCAATGTCATCCTCATCAATATACCTTCGCCAGATTGATGCTGTACAACCATCGCCCAGTAGTAGGATCCAAAATAGAAGTGTGAATGGCTTCATTTTGCTGTAGTCGTGGAGGTTTGCTTCGGCTGTGAAGCTTTCTCGGCTGGGGGGTTACCACGAGGCGTACCAGCAGATGGCAGAAGGGTTAGGCTGATCAACTTTGATAATATTGAAAGCTGATTGATAGATTGAAGAAAGGCAGGAAGAGAGTCTTGTAATTGATCAAGACTAAGAAGATGACGTCTCATGAATAACTTGTGCTGCACGAGATCGGCGAGAATAAACGTGATAAGTGTGATGGAGGAGAGATAATTATGAGGTGCTGAGAAATAAAATAAAAATGAGATCAGTAGAAGAAGTTTAATAGAAACTCCTTGCGAACTTGCGAACCGTTTTGGGAAGATATGGAATTATTGAGAGCAGTCCCCAGTCTTTCCTAAGTGAGACGCGGAAACACCAGCTGAGTTGAGAAACTTGGGGAGCCGAACCAACGAGACTCACGCTAATAATCCTGGAATTCCTCGGAGACGGCTCAAGAATTAAATGTATTGGGCTCAATATCCCGTAACTCCAAGGTTTGAGACGAATATTACGAGGTTTGATTTCTCAATGGTAGACTTTCGTAGACGCGACGACGCCGGACAGGGGAATCGCGAAATCACGTGCAGCATTTAGGCACTAGCGCCCATTCGTAGAACTTCAGAGGAGCATCTCCATTGGAATATCTCGACCACGGCAAGAGCAGCAATTGTCTCCACAACACAGCTGCCGCCATGCTCTCAACAAGTCGAGGGGCAGCCCTAAGGGCGATCAGCTCTAGCCCATCCATATCCATTCCTGCCTTCCTCGTCCCGGCCTTTCAATCCTCGGCCAGAGCCTTCTCTGCGACTACCTCGACACAGTCGCAAATCGGCAGAGCACCCCTATCGATTCCGCCCGAGGTCAACTTCTCTGTCACTTACCCTACTGTGCCGAAGAATACGCGCCCATCGCCGGAGCAGTTAAGGCCGACTGTCAAGGTTGAGGGTCCCCTGGGATCGCTGTCGATGACAATTCCGCCGTTCGTCCATATCGAGCATGATACAGTTACGAAGAAGGCGTTTGTCACTGTTGAGGATAGGGAGGTCCGCAAGCAGAGGGAGATGTGGGGTACGATATAATCTAATCCGGTTGAGGGCGAAGTGCTGACATTGATTTCCAGGCACCACAAGAGCTTACCTCCAAAACCACATCCTCGGGGTCTCAGAAGGACACAACGCCATTCTCCGCCTGGTCGGAGTTGGTTACAGAGCCTCAGTCGAAGATACTGCCACCACCGTCCAGCCAGAGTACGAGGGCCAGAAGTTCGTGGCCCTCAAAGTCGGCTACTCACATCCTATCGAGTTGCCAGTGCCGAAGGGCATGACGGCCAGCACACCGCAGCCAACGAGAATATTGTTGGAGGGCCCGGAGAAGGAAGTTGTTCTACAGTTTGCTGCGGAAATCCGCCAGTGGAGGAAGCCTGAGCCATATAAGGGGAAGGGGATTTTCGTCAATGGCGAGACGATCAAGTTGAAGGCCAAGAAGATCAAATAGACGATTCGTCCATGTATTATATTGTTCTTATATTGTCATAGAATTGGAGGGTCCCAAGCGAATAGTTATACGATACGTAGAATCTATTTCAATTGTTCATATCTACTATAGGTTTCCTTTCTTGCCAAGGACCTCCTTAACAACCTCAAGGACTCGTGCATGTAGAGCTTGTGGCGCGGCAACGACACCCTTGTTCTCAGCCAAAGTTCTACCCTTGCTGAAGTCCAGACGTCTGCCTAGTGAATCCGTAACCTGTCCTCCTGCCTCCCTAACAATCAAGTCTCCAGCAGCGTGATCCCAGATCTTCTCCTGGTACGTTGCGCTTGTAGGAAGTCTGAGGTAGATATCTCCTGCGCCGCGGGCGATCGAGGCATACTTTGCCTGCGAATCCATCCGCACGCTCGGCTTGCTGATCTGCAGCTTCTGAGCGATCTGAGATTGGTCGTCGTGCGACGAGTGGCCAGCCTCAACACTCTCGCAGAAAGTGGCATCGGTGATATCCTTCTTGTCACTCATGTGGATTGGCTGGCTCTTTGCCAGCGCACCGGCAGTGAGGGGTCGGCTGGTCGCACCTTGTCCCAGGACACCCGAGAAAAGAACACCCTTGCCCTCCGAGTCTGTCTGGTCCTTTCCAGCATCTGCTGTCAAAGGTGCCGAGTCGTCGATAGGTAGGTTGGGGCAGCCCAGAACTCCCACTTTAACATCTCCATCGACCATGAGCCCGAGGCACACGGCGTATTGTCCACCACGAAGGAAGCCCTTTGTTCCGTCGATTGGGTCCAAGGCCCATATCCTTCCTTTATCACCTCCTGCGCTGTTACCCGCATCAATCGCGTCGAGCATAGCATCCACAGTTGGGATTGGCCCACCGATCAGCTTCTCGGCCTCGGCATCGTCTAACCGGGTGCTGTTGACAAGCTCCCAAATCTGGTCCCGTAGCTTGATATCCTCTCTCAACGAGCTGGCCTCCTCCTCTCCTACGACCTGGTCTTCGGGGAACGCATGCTTGATTGCCTGAATAATAAGAGCTTGGGCGCCAAAGTCGCCAATGGTGACGGGGGATTTGTCGTCCTTGTTGAGGGTTCCCTTGGCCTTCTCGTGGAAGACTTTCTTCGTGAGAATTGCAGCTCTTGTAACGGCAAGCTCGGCGACCAGGCGCTCTTTTTCATATGTGTATGCCATCTTCGTTGTTGTTGATAGAAGACGTGGAAGTGGGGCAAGGTGAAGTGAGAGGAGGGAGATGCGGGGCACAAATCTAGCAATGAAGGCCAGCGTCACGACAAAGAGGGAGAAAATAATAAGTGACCTTGGTAGAAATCTATAAGCGGTTCGACTTGTACTCGGGAACACCATAAATACTTTTAACAGCGTAAAAGTTTACAATTACACAAAAAATATTCTTTCCACGTCGCATCAAATCAAACTACATCAGTGACGATATCGGCTTTCCTTTTTCTAAGGTAAACCAATACCTTGGACAGCGGATAAACTTGCTCCGAACGTCCGACAACAATGACCTTCGACCTTGGCAAAAGCTGGTCTCTCCAAGAAGAGCTCCAGCAGTTGATTAGCCAGATCGAAGAAGTTCCCTTTTGGGTTGACGAATCCGACTCCATTTGGCTCGAAGATACGGCGTCCTTTTGGCTAGACGATTCCAACTCATCCGCTAGCTCGAACAATTCATCAACAGACATGAACAACACCAAACGCAAGTTCAATGCACTGCTAAACAGCATCGGCAGCACCTCCTCCGACGATCTCACCCGCACCACCAAACAGGCCCGTACATCCTACGACGCCTTTCCCCGCTCTACTGCCTCGTCGCCCAACCTCTCAACCTCATCCCGCACCGCTGCCGTCGCGAAGATGTCCAAGACTGATTTAAAGTTCGCGGCCGCCAACTCGGCCAAGGCACGCGGAACCGGTGAGCCCGTCACGAAACCATCGTTCCTCCCAGGTGACCGCGAGGACTTCCTCGAGCGCCTTGCTACCTTTCGAAACCTAACGGATTGGATGCCAAAGCCGCCAAAGGTCAATGAGGTTGCGTGGGCAAAGCGTGGCTGGGCCTGCCAGCGACTCGAGCGCGTGCGCTGTGTCACCTGCAACGTCGAGATCATGGTCAAGCTGAACAAACAGGAGGATGAGAATGGGAAGGTCATCAAGTTCGCCGGGATGGAGAGTGACATTGGTATGCTTACCACCCACCCCCAACACTTCATAGAGGGTTACAGAAGCTAACAACACGCAGAACAAGCATTAGTAGACAAGTACGCCGACCTCATAATAACCTCCCACGACGTCCTCTGCCCCTGGCGCAAACGCGGCTGCGATGACTCCATCTTTAAGCAGCCCATCTACCCCATCACCACCACCTTCCAGGCCCTAAAGTCACGCTACGACTCCCTCCTCCCCCTGGCAACTCTCCTCCCCGCCGAATCCGTCTTCCTCCTCCCACCCACCTACGACCTCGACGCCATTATCGCACAACTCCCGCCCCCCTTCCCAACAAACGCATCACCAGAGACGCCGCTCAACCGCGTCGCCCTCCTCCTCGCTCTCTTCGGATTCACCGCGCGCCCAGCGCATGTCCCGAAACTCGGCTCGGCGGACTGCCGCGTCTGTTTCCGCACCGTGGGGCTGTGGTTATACAGGCCTAAGGCGACCAAGGCTGTGGATGGGAGCCCGGGGGTAGAGCGTGCGGCCGCAATGGCGTCTCTTAATCCACTCGAATGCCATAAGGAGTATTGTCCGTGGGTCAATGCTGGGAGTCAGAATGGGGGTGGTGTAGCGGGAGGCAAGCCGATCTGGGCGATTTTAGGGGAGGCAATTGGAAGGGAGGATAAGGTGCGGAAGCAGGATGAGGCGGGGAAGGGGGAGAAGGGTGCTGCGGCTGGTGGGGAGGTGACGCATGTGGAGACGGAGGGGAATGCGGGCGATGAGGGGGAGTATGAGAAGTTGAGGGATGAGAAGGATAAGGAGCGGTGGGCAAGGCTGAGGAGGGTGAAAAGCTTGTTTGAGAGCAAGGGGAAGAAGGCTGCGAAGACGAAGTAGTGAAGCGGCTTGCTTTATTTGCTGTGTTTGAGGTGCATTTTGAAAGATTATGGCGAAGCTGGGACAGGGACATTACTGAGCGTGGCGAGGAGTTTGTAAGGATAGATACCCAAGTACTGATAATGAATTCTCAATGGCATGCATGTTATCTTACACAACCCTGTTCCAATTATTTCAGACATTCACACTGATCAAACGACAAAGACAGCAATAATGGAGTGTGAAGATATTCGTATTTTCAACCCTTCCCGATATCTACCTCCCACCCATCTAGCCCTCAGATCCCATAAAGATCATGGTATATACCTCGTATCTATCTAATCATAACAAATATTCGCCATAGCCAGGCCCCCCAGCGAGATCACCGGCCCACAAAATTCCGCTCATATTTACCCAGACGCCAGCCGATATGCTCGCTATACAATAAAACAAACGCTTCATTTCAATGCCATCCCAATATCCCATCCCGTTGTAGTAAGTGGTTCCCATTTCCCATCTGCACATTGGCAGTTCAACCCATCGGCACCCGTCTTCGAAGCCTCTGGTCGAGGCTAAGAGCGGGTGCCGTCTTATCATTCATTCGTTCATCGTTCTTGTAGTCGGGGCGAGTGGATCAGTCGTCGTCGACGAGCGAGTCACTGCCGCTTGAGCTTGAGCCGTTGTTGCCGGCTGCGTGGATGAGGCGGTGGATGCCGTAGGCGAGGGCGGTGATGATGATGAAGAGGATGATGATGATCACGGCGATGGTGACGTTTTGTTGCATGGTTGCGGTTTGGGGTGTGTGTGGATGAGGGAGAGATGCCGTTGGGAGTGTGGATTGATAGCTGTAGGAAGGTATGTTAGTAAATGACTCTTCAGAAGACGGTGTTGGAATGAGACGGTGAGCTCGGAGACGTACTGGTATTCACAGTACAGCGGGTGTAACTGATACTCTCACTTAGTACGTTGAGCAGTAGTAAGTAGTGATAGCAATAGTAATAACAATATCTAAGCCTCGTAATACAATTCGTAAAACAGAAGTAGATTGCGAGAGATTCTTGGGAGCTTTATCAGGGTCTGAAAAGGTGCGGATAGATGGGATGTTCAGTTTTACCCAGTTGTGGTCCCCCAAGCAACCTTTTGTACGCCGCTGGTTGCCATAATGATGTGGCAGGGCGAGCTCGGTTCGCTGGGAAACGGAGGAGGCTGACACGCGAGGCTGGGATGTGGGGTGTTGGCGCTGGTTGGTGCGGGCGCTAACTTAGTTAGTGGATTTTCACGTGATATAAAGGTACCCCATTGAAATGATAGGTGAAGAGATTTAGGTGTGTTTGTAGTGTAAAAGAGTATATAAATAGTAAATTAATGTGAGGTGAAGCTGTATTAATACCGTGTATATAATTCCTTGAATTTTAAAGTTGCTCCCACGGTGAATACTCGTGGTTTGAGTCTCACCCTAGTCCCTGCAGCGAACACAACTTCCCAGCCCCCCTAAAGCTTCCAAGCGACAGTATCAAAAAGTACCACAAAAATAACAACGCAGTGAAAAATCAAGGCATATACCTCACTATCTATATTTTGTAGACAGCTGCATGGCATGGATTTCAACAGCAAGACAAATTGAGTAAATAACTACTATTGACGATGATTTCGCCGAAAATGGGAGTGGATATATACACAATAATGAATGTAGTCCTCTTACTTCACAGGGACCTTTGAACGAAAAGAAACGCAATCAGTAGGATATCGAAAAAACTTCCCGATAGAGGCGACACGGATGATGAAGCGCCAGCTGTAAAAAGGCAACGAAACATCCACAAAAGCTGTCTTCTCGCCGATGCGCACTTGCCACCGTCGATGCCTTCTCGTCACTGACTACGTATTCTTGCCGGTGAGATATACTTGCCACGCTGCATGACTCTGGATGGGTTTGTAGGAAATCTCCATGAGACGCGCTTGCAAGTGCTCTTTGGAATCCCTCACAATTGTTCCTTCCCAGCAACTTCGCATCCGTCGCATTGCGCCTGACCCTGAGGGCGAATGCTCCTTTTTTGCCAGCATAGATATATATCAAAATATTGTCGTCCAATATTATTCTCGCCCAGTGTTTCAAAACCGAAAATCGATTGGCTATCTAGAGTATCTGCACTTCGTCGCTGATCGCCGTTCTTATAAAACGCTTAATACAGCCCCCTAGCCTCGTCGGCCACCGGACCCCAACTCCACCCCGTCCCACCCACAGCCTCGCGCTAGACCCCTCCACACCCACTCACCCCACGATAACGAACAACAATACTGATTAACAATCCCCCTCCCCCCTCCAGCTCCAGCTCCCCCAGCTCTCAGCTCCCCTCTTATACCCTACCACCTCTCTCATACCCACCTCCACCTCCAACTCCCCATCTCTTCACTCACCCCGAACCACCACACACCCCCAGATACCCGCGAAAATGCCACCCAACACCCCCCGCGCCCCCATCATCGGCCCCTCCTCCGGCCCCGAAGCCCCCTTCCCCCTCCGCATGCGCGGCGCAGTCGAAAAGGGCTTCGGTCGGGGTTCTAAAGAAGTTCGTTTCCCCCCCCCTGCCCAACCTTCCTCCCCAGTCCCCCCAAGCTAACCCCCACCCAGCTCGGCATCCCCACCGCCAACCTCCCCGTCACCTCCGCGCCCTGGATCTCCACCGCCGACTCAGGCGTCTACTTCGGGTGGGCCTCGCTGCAGCTCCCGCCCTCGCACCCCTCGCACCCGTCGACCGATGCGGGGGCTGACAAGGACGCCGCGGTTGTGGTGCCGGAGGCGAAGCGGGGGGAGGGGTGGAGGGTGTTTCCTATGGTGATGTCGATTGGTTATAACCCGTTTTATGGGAATACCGTCAGATCTGCTGTTTGTCCCCCCGGCCCTAGGTCCCGAAATAAGTGTGATGGATAAGTGCTAATGCAAGAGTAGGAGGTTCATATAATGCATCCCTTCCCGGAGGACTTCTACGGCGCCCCGCTGGCGCTGAGTATACTGGGCTATATCCGCCCGGAATACGATTATGTCGATAAGGAGAGTTTGGTGAAGGATATTAGAGAGGATATCGCGGTTGCGGAGCGGAGTCTTGAGAGGGAGGCGTGGAAGGCGAGGAGGGCGGATGCGTTTTTGTGGGGTGAGGAGACGGAGTGAGGAGTGAAGGGGTGAGGGTGACGAGGGGTCAAATCATGGGTGAGAGTGATTGATGATGGGGTGGAAAAAGATATAGATGGGTGGGAATGGGTTTAAATCGTGTTCTAGAATGTAATTGATCCATACACAAACCACCACCCTCTCTCCTCATCCTAGGTCTTCTCTCGTCCCCCTCACTATCTTGAATTCCCCCGCTCCATGCCCACCCATCTCTCCCAGCCCAGAGAGCTCACCTATGCCATGACCCAAACTTTTAAGTACCTTTCCCCATTCACCTCCCCCACTCCACCTCGTCATGATGAAGGTGGATGTAGCAAGAGGGAGGCGAGTCCTAAACCCCAGATGCCCCGATTCCAAATGCCAATTCCAAATACACTTTCCCCCATCTACCCCCCACTTTCAATGCATATGCACCCAATCCCATCCCATGCGTAACCAAAGAAACAAGAAGACATCGAAAAAATCCAAAGAAAAAAAAAGACAAATGCAAAAATGCTGTGGCGCGAGAGCGCGGCACTCATATCTCTATATATCCACATATTGCTCCTCCTGCCATCACCGCCTCCACCGCGTGGCACGCACTAGCTTCGCGCACCCGTTCCACGGCGCCAAGGCCGGTCGCGTGCCATTCTGCTACTGTGCCACGACCGCATCCTCATACCCCCACCGTAGTACGGTGCATATAGCGCCGTGATTTGCCTGTGCAGCTTTTGTTATGCTGATGGCCGATGTCGTCAGGTGCGACTTATGCGGATTCCCGCTTTTTGCGCGGGCCGGGCCGGCGGAGGGCGCTGATCGCATGGTATGATGTGGTGCGTATCGGGGGTTGTGTTGGGGGTGGTGATTGTGGTTGTTGTGAGGCGGGGTTAGATGCATGGGAGGAACTGGGTTGTGTTAGCTTTGCTCCGTGAGAAGTTAAGGTGAAATGGGGAAAGTGGTGAGGATACTCACGTTCATAACAATCAGCATGGGGATATCAAACACATCCCTCTTCACCGTCCAACAATAACTGCAATCCAGCTTCCCATCCTTCTCCAGCCTCCCAATCCCCCACTCCCCATCAATCCGACTAACCCTCTCCCCCACCGGCCTCTCCTCCCTCGGCCTCTCCCCCTCCTCCGCCCCCCCCGTCTCCTTCGTCTGATACTTGAGCAGCTTACACTTCCTCCTCACGCTCCCCCTCGAGTCCCCAAACGCTAGCCGCGCGAAATCCTCATAGAATTCCACCACTGAATCATCATCCATCAGCTCCGCAAGCAGCACATACGACGGCCGCCCCGGCTGCGCATCGATGGCCTGCGGCCTTATTCTCGGCGTCGCCATCCCGCTGCGTCCACCTTGCGAACTCCCCGCGCTCGCGGTCCCCGTCGCATCACCCGAGCGTCCACGGTTGACATTCTCATTCTTCTCCCTGCCCATCAGGACATTCTTCCCCCAGCCAGTGAGCAGGCTGAACTCCTTATTCACCGCCGCGACCTCGCCGCTGCGCCGACACACGAGCGTCGGGGTGGAGCAGTCGCGCATGAAATCCTCGTACTCGAAGAGCGTGCGCTGGAAGCACTTCTCCATGAATATGAGATCCTCGCGGTTCAGCGTCTTGGTGCAGCTGATGAAACTAGGGCGGATGGAGCCGAGCGACTTGGCGATGCGCAGGGTGGCGTTGGCGGAGAAGCGGCGCTGGATGAACGCCGTCAGCGCGTGGAAGCCCGTGGTGTACGAATACGGCTCCGTTACGGAGGAGTATATGGACGAGGGATCCCTTCCGCGTTTCGTAGGCGCCATCACGCTCTGGAATTTCGGCACAGGCTTCTGCGGGGTATCACCCTGGTTTTGGCGCTTCCCGGGCCTCGTCGTCGCAGACTGCGTGAACGAGGTTTTCGGGCTCGTGTCGAAGATCAGCGAGGACTGCTGCGGCGACGCGTTGGCGTCTGTGCTGGGGCTGGCGTTGCTCATGGGCCCGGTTTCGATGGCGAAGGCGCGCGGGAGGTGGTGCGTCGGCGGGAGGTTGTAGATGTTTCCGCTCGAGTCCTGGCGCGCTAGGCTGCCGTAGTCGGAGAGCATGGCGTCGCGCTGCTGGGGGTAGAGCTGGTTGTACTGCACGGCGGCGTTGTTGTACATGTTTCCTGCGTCGAAGGAGCCGTGGGAGGAGCCCTGTTGGTCTTGGGGTGGCGTCTCGGCAGCGCCGGAGGACATGTGGTTCAGCATGCTGAATTCCATGGCACCGTAGTGGTTGCCGAAGTTGAGGGAGTCGAGGTCGAAGTTGAAGAGTGCGGGGTTACTGGGGTCGAAGAGCGCGTTTGCGAAGGGATTCGTCTCGGGCATCTCGATTTTAGCAGGTGTCATGGAGCTACTTAGGCCCTGGAGCTGCTGGTTTCCGACGAAGCTGGGGGATAGAGGCGATGGGTTCGTCATGAACGGCATCGCGTCTGGCATCGGAGGCGCCATTTGTGGCTGTCTGATCTGCTGGAATGGCATACTATATGTCGGCGATGTGGTGACCTGCGGGAAAAAACCGCCTACTCCAGGCGAAGAGTCAGACGCCGCAGTCGTCGGGGCCTGGCTCGGTGTTCGCCCATTGCGCCCGGCGTTGTAGTTAGGCCCTAGCACTGGTCGTAGTGCCTCTGGAGGAGCATCGTGAAGGTATTTTGCCTTCTTCCTGACGCCGTCTTGGCACGCATCTGCGAGATTGCGTTTGATACAGCGTTGACACGGTCTCTCGTCGCCTATTGAAAGTTAGTCTTCCATCGTCGGAAAATCATCTCCCCATAGTAATAGGCAGCTATCCGAGACAACCAGACCGCAATGAGATCTGACCTCACAAATAAGGGAAATGATCGATCACATGGGAAAACATACCACAAGTAAGATGCGCTCTCTGACATGCAAAACATGCCCTCCTTGCCTTCTTCCTCCTCGGCCTCAACGGATCCTTAGGATCCAATTTCGGCTTCTTGGTCTCCCTCCCCTCACCATTCTGCGCACCCCCCGCCGCTCCGTCATCGTGATCGTCTCTCGTATCATACTCATTCTCGGACGCGATATCAGACGAATCGTCCACAATCTCGCTCTCGTTTCCCGGCATCTTCACTATCGTCGACGCTACTGCGTAGCCTCTCTTCCCGTCGCTGGGTCGTCCAATGTCTTAAATCACACTCCCAATTCTCTCTTCTCCCTCTCTGCGCCCAAACAAAAAAATACGTCACACCCCACAACGCAAGGGCTTCTCGGCCCCGTCTCGCGGAGACTGTCGTGTGCACTCTTCCTTCCCGTGCCGTAACTGTGCCGTGGCAGCAGACCTTACGCGAGCAAAATCAATCGCCCGTCGCACACCGCGCCGTGTAGCTGAAGCTCGTGCGCTGCACCCAGCCGGTCCTGGCCCGCGTCCAACACGTTGCCGCAGCCTCCGCTGACTGTCTCAGTCTCGCCTTCTCCGTCTCGCTTGGCCCGTGTCGTTCAGACCGGGTTACGCAGCATGTGTATATGCGCCTCCACGTCTTCCTCTCGTAAGCCCAAAACCTTTTGCTGTATTGTATCCCTTCTGCCCGTCCCTGCGCCGAGGCAATTCCCCCGTCCTTCGGTCGCTCGACTTCGGCCCTGCTTCTTGCGCAGCTCGGCCACTCTCGGTTTTCTTCCTTCCTTCCTTTCCTTCTTCCCGTCCGTAGCTGGACCCGTCACGCGCGTCGCCGTGGAGCTGTCGTGCCGCCGTGCGTTGCCAGTCACTGTCTGGCTGGCTGTAATGCAGCTACCCGCGTGCAGGCGCGGGGCGTGTCTGGGTGCGCGTGCGCGTGGGGAGTGGTCGGAGATGTGGTGGCGAGGGTCAGACGTGCATGCGGCATCGCATTGGCGAGGCCGAGGGGGGTGATTGTTGGTTGGTGGCGGTTGTGATTGTTGCTGCGTCGAGAATCGAGGTTTGTAAGGTGGTTTGTAAGGTGAGGTCTCGTGTGGTGGTGGTGATGGTGTGCTTCGGTATCGGCGTCGGCGTGGGTGGTCGAGAGCGGGTTTTTCGCAAGGGCGACTAACTCTAAGCAACTAACCTACTCGGTGATGCAGCTGGGGGAGTTGGAGATTGATTGATGTGATTTGAGTGGAGAGTGGATATGGTATGGCCGAGGCTGTGGTGGGTAATGTGCGAGTAATGGTAGGCCAATGGAGTAATTGCCCGCGTGGATCGGAGCTAGAGGTAGGTGGTAGGTGGTAGGTGGTGTAAGACAGGATGTGCGTAAGGGTGGTTGGTGCTGGTGGGAGTAGGAGTACACGCACACCCTATGATGAACTGTTATGGGTTTGTCAGTTGAAGGCGGGCGGCGGAGAAAGAAATACGCGGGAGAGCTTTGGCGCCGAAAGCCGCATGCAAAAAAAAAGAACAGAAAAATAAGGGCTGACTGAGCGCTGGCTGGGCTGGGATGGCTGGGCTGAAAAAGAGAGAAAAGGAAATAAATCAACAAACAGAGACAGGGAAGAGCTATTTTTTTTCCCTCGTGGGAAGAACCCCGCACCTTGGAGGAGTCTCGGCACTGACTGTGGCTTTTGACTGCGCCGCCTTCCTTCGCGTTAATGTTTTGATAATTTGTATTTTTGTATTTCTGATTTCCACATGATATTTCAGGATGAAGAAGAGGAGGTTGGATTGGTTATTTATATTTTTTGGCAGTATTCCATAAGTGATTTTATAGGGAAGGAGAGAGAGAGAGAGGAGAGGGAGTATAGTAGTATATAAGTTCAATTGGAGAGTTGTGAGTTGTGAGTTGCAAGGAGATGGTCTAATAGTAATATTACTACATACATACAGCATACAGTCAGTACATACATGGAATCAATACATACAATGAATACATAGAATCAATACATAGAATGCCAATAATATGCAGCATCTAGACCATTCATTTCATTATTATACGAGCATTATACGAGCGTGTTAAGAATAGCAATCTTCCCATATAGAAATACAAGAGGCACAAAGACAAATAGGACGGACAAAAGGGGACAATTAGGACAAGAGGGATGGGATTATAAGGGACATAGACGATGGAGGGACATACATACACGAAGAGGGGACATGATGAGGGACAGAAGGATAGACATACAGGACACCAGGTACCTTGGCCTACGACAGAGGTACTTGGCAGGGTTCAAAGTCACATGGTTTTTGTCTCTCTTTCGCCCTCTCTGACCCTCTCTGACCCTCTCTCGCCTTACCCAAAAACTAAAATTCTGCAGAGGACAAATGTACAAAGTGACAAGCCCACAGTAATTCGCGCAACAGCCGAGGATGTCACAATGTCTCGACTGCATGTCTCATTTGTCTCCAACTCACAGATCACCACCATACTCGTACTCTGTCTCAATTGTCCCCATTGTCTCATCGTCCCATTTGTCCATTTCTCATTCTTTATTGTTCCCATTTGCCCTTATTTGTCCTATTTCGTCCCCAATTGTCTCCCCCCAGCTCGTACTGATCCCAGTCAACCGTCTCCTCCTCGTACATAAAAAAATACACGTCCTCTACACCTACATACTGTCTCACTCCCCCCTCACCATCTCCCAATCCCGTGACAATCCTCCTACCCCCCCCTTCCCCGACAGCCGCCTGTGATATCTTCAACCACCTGTACCTGTGATATCCCACCACAGCCTCTGTCCCATCCCTCCACTGACTCACCCACGCCCGCCACTTCCCACCAACCCAGCTGTCCTCTGTCCTCCTATCACGACATCACCGCAGCTCCCAATATCACCTCCCTCAACTCCCACAAAAACAATTGGCCGCTCCCCAGCTCCCAGGCCGCCAATCGCACGTGCCCCCCTCCCCAAATATTGAACTCCGACAAGCTGGCTTCGGCTCGTCACACCGCACCGCACCGCACCGCATCGCAGCGAGCGGTCTTGATTCACACACCAGGGTCCTGCGCGCGCTGCGATGCGAGCACAGACAACAGACGCCTACAGGCTGCAGTGATGATGGTGGTGATGATGGTGGTGGTGGTGGTGGTGGTGTCGATGAATGTCTTGCTTTCTAATGCACCAGTGCTGTGCGTGAGCAACAGTGTTACACGCAGGTTTCGGGCTGCGTGTCCCTGCCGCGCTGAAGGGGGACGAGACCGACGACTGGAGGGGAGTGGGTGGTGAGGGACAACCGGCCGGTGTGTTTATTTACGACGGGAAGGGGAGTATCACAGGGACGGGATAGGGGTAAGAGGAACAGGACCGACTGACTGACTGACTACGTAGCAGATTATGATATCCACGTGAACCGTCCGATCTCCCTCCTCCCCTTTCCTGTCCTCCTTTTCTTCTCTTTATCCTTCCCACTCCCGGACCACCAACCCAAACCCCCAGAGTACGACCCATCCACCGCACCAGCACCAGCACATACACGCCCGCCAACAACGACCTGCACCTGCATCTGCGGCCGCCCGACGCTCCGTCACCACAGCCGCCGCGCCTCACCATAGAGCTGGATCGCGCCAGGGCGAGAAGGGGAAGCCGGTGGTGGGCGTGTGTTGCGTTGCACGGCAGGTGGGGGTGGTGGTGGGGAGGTGTGTGTGTGTTGATTACGGAGCAGGGTGGTGTGAGGGGAGGGGTTGGGGGTTTATCATCAGAGGTGAGGTGTCTGAGATGGGGGAGGGGATGGGGGGGGGAGACGATGAGGTATAGGGGTTGATCGAGTCGATGGGGGGGTAGGAGGGAGGTGAGTGTCTGAGATGGGGGAGGGGATGGGGGGTGATCGATGAGGTAAAGGGATTGATCGAGTCGATGGGGTATGGGGTCGTGATCGTCGATGAAGATGATGATTCAAATGATCTCTTACAATATATACGAATGCGGCTACATACAACCATCGCCCCTCCGCCGAGACGACGTAACCCCCCCTTCCCACCCATCCATCTAATCAATCTAATCCTTCCAATCCTTCCCCCCACCCGCACCCCCACAGCCTCCGACTTCCCACAAATCCTGTCACCAGCTCAAGTACACTGCGAGTAATACGGCGGGCTAACAGCCTCACACGTCGACCCCTCCACACACTCCGTGCACCCCGTCCACCCCTCCCCCCCACACTGCCCATACTTTGGGCTCGCGCACCCACCCGACGCAGCCGTGCTCGTCGCCGCCGCTGCACTGCTCGTAGCCGCAGCACTCGTAGCCGCCTTGCTCGTCGTAGCCGCCGCCCCCGTCGACCCCACCACCGCCGTAGTAGTAGCAACACCCGCCGTCGACGACGACACAACCGCAACATTCGTAGTCGGCGCCGCAGCTCCGCCGCCCGTATACGCGGCCCCCGTCTCGGTGCCCGTCTCGACGCCAGAACACACGTCGCCGGCGGACTTGGTGAAGCCGCCGTAGACGGTGGGGCCGGGCGCGACGTACGTGGCGAGGGATTGGTAGATGTCGACTAGAATGCCGGGGTCGGTGGCGGCGTAGGCGCCGGGGAGCTCGACGAGGGCGGGGGCGGCGGAGCCGCCGCCTGTTATGGTGAGTTGGTCTGGGGGGGGGGTGTTAGTTTGGGTTTCATAGGGGGAGAGGGAGGAAGGGAGAGGGGGGACATACAGCAGCTCATGTATAGCTGGGCGCCGCCGAGGGAGCCGGCGACGTGGAGGGCTACGACTTCGGCGCGGAGGAGGTAGTCGCCTGCTGGGATGTCGTCGGGGATCTTCATGTTTACGCGGCCGCAGCAGGTGTTCATGTCCTTAGTTCCCCAGTAATCCGCAGCACCGTTGCTTCCGGTACCCTGTACCAAAGAATGTCAGCAATCAATGCACATATCCATATCCACGGACGAGTCTCCCGTCGTGGCAAAGGTGAAGGTGAAGGGGGAAAACATACCGGCGCCCACGAATCCTCATAGATCTTAAACCACCCGTCCGACCCATCCGCCGTAGTCGCATCCTCGACAGCGGATAGGTACCCTAGCACTGGTCCAAAATGATCGCCTCCAATCGCCTCATTTGCGCAAGACCTGTCCCCAGGCTGCTGGTGCATCTCAACCGTCACCGTGGAGCCGGCAGTGACAGCGCACTTCCCAGCCACGCCGGTGGTGCCGCCGACGTTGCAGCGGAGGTCGTTGGATGTCACATCCGAGACGGGGGAGTTGGATTGGGGAGGGCGGACGCAGAAGCTTTGGTAAGAGGGGGTTAGCTGAGAGTTGAGGAGAGGAAGCAGGAGGACTTATTTCATCAACGCCATCAACCCAGAGGTCTTGGAACGTAGCATGGCCGGCGACTTTCTGCGCGGCGAGCGCTGCAACGAGCGAGATGATGGTGGTAGACTTCATGATGTTCTTCGTAGCTGTGAATGCAAGTACACCGAATAACCAGAATGGGCAGGACAAGACGTCCATCCGGCCCCGGCAGGTCGAGGGAATATATACTCCCCCCCTATCCCCAGCCAGCCAAGTGCGCGCGCGTCCAAGGCACTGAGGTAAATTGCTTTTATATTGCACCCCCCGCATCCCATCTAGCTAGCACACCACGGAACCTCGATCCGTGACCGCCACATCCAGGAGCGAGGACGGTTTAGGCGCTGAGGAATGCATCCTCAACCTTCCACAGAGCCCGCCCCGCCCGGCAGATCTCCCACGCCCACGCGCCGCCAGCCCATTCCCCATCATCTCCACCCCCCAAACCCTTCCTCACAATTTCTCCGCCTCTCCGCCTCCCCGCCGCCGGCTCCACGGTCCTGCGGACGCCAACCCCTACTCCTCCCCACCCATCACCCCTAACAAGCAATGCAACCCCCCAGCTGCCGCGCCGATCCCCCAGCGGCGCCGCATAGCACCGCCAAGTCGCGTGGCTTGTGGGCGATAGTGGTTAATCAATCCATTACGCCGGTGGCGTCGGAGAGAGTGCGTCCTTGGGCCCTTGGCGGGGCGGCGTCGGTGGGTGTTTTGACTGCGTGCACTTTACTTCCGGGAGTCTGGGAGGGGGGTGCATTTTGCCGGTGGCGGCTACCCCACACGGATGCTAGATGGTAAACGTTTTGATGGGGCGGTTTCGGGTTTCGGGTAGGCCCCCACTATTGGCGGCCGCGCCTGCTCTAAGAGACTGGGTGGAGTCTGAGTGCCCGACATCCGTTGTGTCGCTGTCTGCACCAGAGAACACTGTCAAGAAATATTGTGATGCTCTCGTGGTAGGCTCGGGGCAACGCACTGGTATCGAAATGATCGCTCGTAGAGTTGAATATGGCATGCATCAAGGAACTCAGGTAGCGTCGTCTTTCCGGTCCTCCTTTCATGACGATGTCAGTCTTCTTCGTGCATCCTTACAGAGTCGTTGCTCTTCTTCGTTGGGTTGTTCTCCTCCCCGTTCATATCCTTGCGCATCTGCATCGCGTTGCCCGAAACTGTTTCTGCAGACCCTCAGTTTCCGACGACATTTGGAATACTGAATTGAAGGGTTGGCTCTAGACCGTCGCTTTTGGTTATAGTGCTGCCAAAAAACTAGAATAATAGCACACTAGTTGTACGAAAAGCAGAATGCCTGAAACTGCATTATGTGTCACTTGATGTAAGTACTAGCCAAGGCGGACTGAGGAGCAAGTATGCAAGCCAGCACTTTCGTGGAACAGTTATTCACAATGTATTCGTGTTTATTAATCTACAAGTCATGGGTGGCAAGGCCGTCTTCTCACTACAAGATCACCAGAGCAGGAATATTTGCATACGTATACAATGATAGACCACTAAATTAACCTTATGCAATATTCGCAAAGAAGTGAGATGTTTAGAAGATATTTTGCTGTTATATACTCATATTTATTGGAGCCGTAATGGATTTTGCCTTGTTACATTACAACATTAGTGTAGGTCATAATGTTTCTGTTCATAAAACTATAGTTTGTCTAACAATCATCCTACACCTTCTGGATCTTGAGCATTAGTCTAAATGAAAAGTTTTCATCATCATACTTCATGGTTTCACCTCTGTTATATGGCCCTTTATTGCCAGCCTCTCCTCTTCTGTTAGCTCCACGCCAAACCACTCCCTCAAAGCCTGCACTCTCTCCTCCTCAGTGCGACATTCCTGCACGATCCTCGTCTTCCCACCGAGATTCTCCTTGATAAGCTCATTCACAAGCATCCGCTTTCCAAAGATCTCCTGCTTCTGGCCATTCGCTTCCCCGGAGTCTTCACAATTAGCTGTCTCTCTTCGCAGAAACTTGACCATACAAATCATAGTCACGGCAGAGCTCTCCAAGCTAGACCCCGTGAAGCAATTGACCACGCCGAAATCTGCCGGCAGCCACTCCACCGCGTCGCTGAAGCCGTAGAATGTCCGCCAAGGCCCAGTCTCGCTGTTGCGGCACTGGTACTGCCACATCTTGTGCTCCGGGCTGCGCGAAACTTGACCGGGGATGAAGTCGCGGATGAGGCGGGCATCCTGCGTTCCCATATTGCGAATAGTGGACTCTTCCATGAGCCGCATAGGCTGCGTCGGTCCATCGCCACCAAAGCATACATCTGTCACCCATCGAGATCCATCTGGAAAAGTAACGATTTGTACGATATGTCCCCTAGAACAAAGGATTAGTACCAACACACTTGCTAACAACGAGCTTGCTCTGGCGTACCAGCCTTGGAACTCTCCTTGGGGAACGCCATCGATACGAAGCCGACTTTTGGTACCGACTGGATAGATTTGAAAGCCTAGATCGCGAAGCATGTAGAGAAAGAATAGGTTGTTCTCTAGGCAGTAGCCGCCTCTGCCACGGCCGTCCCGCACAATCTTCTGGAACAAGTGCTGTGGGTCAAGCCGAACTCGCCGCTCTGGTGAGTAATGAAGCACCAGTGTTTCATAGGGAACTGTCGAAATCATATGCGTATGCAGGACTCTGAGGAAACTTAGGTTAGGCGGCACATCGTCAGGATTGCGATACTCTTGCGGGACATCAATTAATGCGAGAAACTCGACAACCTGCTGCCTAGTAAACGTTCGCGCCATGTGTTGTTGCTTAACGGTGCTTAATTCTAGCCTTGTTGGAGACGGCATGATGTCGTTATAAGCCGTCCATCATCAGGCGGGGCCGCATGTGGGAGCTCGATTGGGCCAAATTAAGGACTGCGACAACCAACAGTTCTCTTACGTACATTCTGCAATTACTCATGTCCCGCAATAAACTTGGGGTTCGTAAACGTAGGATGTAGAAGATTGAGTTGCTCTTAAGTGAGGCTGTCGTTGGATGTATTGGTGGTGGGGGCCCACTCGACCCGTTGGATTTCTGGCAGGGCCAGCGCATTGGTCGGCTACAGGTTCTTCCACTCCAGAATAGAGCCTAGCCTCCAACACCCAACATGGCCTAACGGCGGGAGCTGGCGGGTAACATAATGTCAAGTAAGACCCCACTTTCCTCTCACTTGTTATTACTTCTTCAACTCACATATCACATATAATAGGTATTAACTGGTGTTAGTTACCTATTTCCCTTTTGATGACTAAGCACGATTGTGCCTCGTGTCTGCCTCGCTCCAGTCTGTCTTTCCTACCCCACTATGCGGTCTTGGCTCTTCTACCTTCTCTCCTCTTTCTTTGTACCTTATACAGGAGTAGTGCCTCATCAAGCCTCGACTCGAGCCTTTTCTCTATTCTGTGACAGCATATTCTTCATCCCACTTCATCTCTGTCCCTCCTCGCCACCTCAAACCCAGCTATTATCGACCATGGCGTCGTCGCCGCTATACAAGTTGACAGCCACCCAGGTCCTCAAGCTGCTTAGTGATAACACTATCACTGTAGAGACATATGCCCGCTCTCTCTTAGATCGCATCAGGGAGAATGATAGCACAATCAAAGCATGGGCGTATCTTGGTAAGTTGTTACTCCACTTATAGACCAGTCGGTCGTGTGAAGATAAGAGCTGATTCTATGTCAGATCCCGCATTCGTACTCACTCAAGCACGAGCTCTGGACCAAATCCCCAACGAACAGAGAGGGCCGTTGCATGGACTAGCGATAGGCATTAAGGATATCATGAATACTAAAGGTATTGTGCGGTGCTAATGTCTGGTAACATAACTTATGGATCCTAGATATGCCCACGCAGTTTGGCTCTCCCATTTACCAAGGTCATCAGCCAGGCCTTGATTCATCTGCGGTTGCGATTCTACGAGCTGCTGGAGCTCTCATCTTCGGTTCGTCAGCTCATAGTCTCTTTCCAAGTTCGTAGTCTAATTTCGCCTGTAGGTAAAACAACCACGACCGAGTTCACTGTGACCAACTCGGGACCCAAGACCACCAACCCTCATGACCCAAATCGCACCCCAGGCGGCTCCTCGTGCGGATCCGCGGCAGCAGTGGCCGACCTACAAGTACCTCTCAGCCTCGGAGCACAGACCGGTGGGAGTATTATTCGCCCAGCATCTTTTACGGGGGTCTTCGCCATGAAACCAACCTTCAACGCCATCTCGCTCGAAGGCCAAAAAGCATTCGCCCCTACCTTTGATACGTTTGGTTTTTTTGCTCGCAGCGTTGAGGATCTACAGCTACTTGCAGACGTCTTTGCCCTCAAGGATGATAACCCCCCCAAGGATACGGCACTGGAAGAAATCTCCGTTGCTCTGATCAAAACTCCCATGTGGTCTTCAGCAGGACCAGGCACGGTATCGGCCATGAAGGAGGCCGCTACCATCCTCCAAAACAGCGGTGTAAAGGTCGAAGAAGTCTCTTTTCCACCCGAAGTCGCCGATTTCCAGGTCTTAAAGCGAATACAGAAAGTTATCACTCATGGTGAAGCCCAGGTGTCATTTCTCAGGGAATACCGGGTGGACAAGGCAAATCTAGCGGCAGAAATTCGTGACATCGTCGAAAACATCTCCAACTACACCTATAAAGAGAGGGTGGAAGCTTCCGACACATATTCTGGCATGCGGCACATAATTAACAATCTGGCCAAAAACTACTCTGTTATCCTTACGCCTAGCGCCGTGGACGAGGCTCCACTCGGGCTTGACGATATGGGTAGCGCGACTTTCAATACTATGTGGACGGCGAGTACTTTTGTTGTTTCTTCTCGATTGATTTCTCCTCGCTAACCCAGCATAGGGATTTCATATGCCTGTCATCAATATACCGGCATTTGTCGGACCTAATGGCATGCCTATCGGCATATCCCTCGTAGGCCCCAGATTTTGCGATCAACAGCTCTTGAGAACTAGCAAGGTTCTTAGCGAAGCTTTTACAGACCAGCGTGTTTGGAAGGAACGGATCTGACTCTCCTGGTGGCACGCTTACGTTACATCCGAATTTCGATAAGAATTTCTCCAGATAGGTAGCCAAGTAATGATATGGCCTTGGCGTGAGCTATAACCCAAAAGTGAGGCGGTAGGAAGGCGAGGCTGGAGCTGACTTACTAGTGGACAAGCTCCTCTAGACCAATTGCCATGCTATAAAAGAAGAAGAAAGTTGCATAGGACTTTAGCTTGTGTAGCCTTTATTATAGCTATTGGCCATAGAAAAATGAAGAGGTTGCATATGACTAAGCGGGTGTAGCCTCATATCATAACTATTACCTCTAGTAGGTCGACGTGGCGCGGGACACTATAGCACCTGATCACGATTAGGCAGCAAGTTTTCAGCAAGGGTAAGCTGTAACCTCTAGTCCTTCAGGTAGTTACCTGGGCGGTAATCTTTGGTCCAAGATTGGACACATAAATTCCCTTGTCTTCAACCTCCCTCCCTCCTCCTTCCCGCATCCTTGCTTCCCGCATCCCTGCTTCCCGCCTCCCGCTTCCCGCCTCCCGCCTCACTCCCTGCCTCCCCGCCTCCCATCCCACATGGTTCGTTAGAGTCCCACTCTCTACTTCTCTTCTCATGCTCACAACAGCCTTCTATTCATGATCGGACGACTTCACATCCTGTTCTCTTCCATGTATGAATCCTTCGTATAACGAATATACAGCTTGCTAGGGCTAGTGTAGCTAGTCTAATGTGAAACCCCGACAAGACCCACCTACTCGCCTCCCACAAAGGCTCTAGACCAAGATGCGGCTCCTCCAACGCAAAGCGGAAGGCATATTCGAACTTACAAGGGATATGACGAAAGAAGAGCTCCCTAGGTATGCTATACTGTCGCATACCTGGCAGCTGGATAACGAAAGTGAGGTTAGTTTTGAAGACATGACTCAAGGGAATTCCAGTACCAAACCTGACGGATATGCCAAAATTCGATTCTGTGGCGAACAAGCCGCCAAAGATGGCTTAGAATACTTCTGGATGGATACCTGCTGCATCAACAAAAATAGCAGCGCCGAAGTTCAGGAGGCAATTACTACTATGTTTTCCTGGTACCGTAATGCAACTCGATGTTATGCATACCTATCGGATGTTTCAATAAGCCAGGCAGAGAGCGGTGGTATGAGTAAACACCCTCCTGTCAATTTGTGGGAGTCGGCCTTTCGTCGCAGTAGATGGTTTACTCGCGGCTGGACTCTTCAAGAGCTCCTTGCTCCAGAATCCGTCGAATTCTTTTCTAGGGAGGGCATACGTCTAGGGGACAAGACTTCTCTGATGATAGTTATCTATGAAATCACCGGAATCCCAGGTGGGGCTTTGCAAGGAGATGCCCTGGGAAAATTCAGTGTGGAGGAACGACTCTCATGGGCAGCAAACCGGCAGACCAAGCGCAGAGAAGACAAGGCGTACTGCCTACTAGGGATTTTCAACGTTTTCATGCCGCTCCTGTACGGCGAGGAAGACTATGCGCTACAACGACTACAGCAAGAGATCGACAAGAAGCACACAGACAATGCCACTCTAGATCATTTCCTGTCCATGTTGCCTGTCGCTACGGAAGCATCCTTCAACTCGCTCCACAACCAGCATGAGCCGACCTGCCTTCTAAATACCCGAATAGAGCTTCTTCAACATATATCAGCATGGGTTGAGGGCACCGACGAGAGGTGTATATTCTGGCTGAATGGAATAGCGGGCACAGGAAAGTCAACAGTCGCGCGTACCGTCGCCAGGACCTACTATGATCGAGGCAATCTCGGAGGGAGCTTTTTCTTCGTAAAAGGCGGTGGCGATCTCAGCAAAGCCAACAAGTTGGCTACAACTCTTGCTCGGCAGCTAGCGACTCGATTACCAGAGGCAAGACGCCATATCTGTAAAGCTATCATGGAGCAAGAAGATATTATAGAGAATTCCCTCCATGACCAGTGGGAACAGTTGATAATCAACCCGCTCTCTAAGCTCACCAGCCACTCCCCTCCGTCTATAGTTTTACTTGTTGTTGACGCGCTAGACGAGTGTGATAATGAGAATGATATCCGGGTTATTCTTAGGGTCTTGGCTACCGCTAAATCGCTCAGCAATATCCGACTACGAATCTTCATTACAAGCAGGCCCTACACACCAATCCGTTACGGCTTTAACAAGATGCCAGGCGCAGAACGCGAGGTTTTTGTTCTCCACGAAATATCACACTCCTTGGTCAATCGAGATCTTACCATCTTCTTTGAAAATAACTTTACAATGATCCGAGAAGAACGGGGCTATGATAACAATTGGCCTGGTAGCCGAATAATCAAACGGCTAGTTGAGATTTCGTGTGGTCTCTTTATATGGGCCTCGACAGCGTGCCGTTACATTTACAAGAGCAAGAGGTTTTCTATGACCCAAAAGCGAGTCGATGACCTTGTCCATGGATTTTCCTCTAGCGTAGGTCCGGAAAAGCAACTTGATCAAATCTACACTGCTGTTCTCCAAGACTTCATCCAGCAAGACTTCGACGATGAAAAAGAAAAAGAAGAGTCCTACGTGGTGTTAAGAGAAGTTCTTGGAACTATCGTGATTCTATGCTCTCCTCTTTCTATGGAGGCACTAGCTAGGTTGCTCGATAGACCCTTAAGTGATGTCAAAGATACTCTAGCCGATCTGCATACTATCTTCAACATCCCCAGTCAGGGGTCTAGTCCTGTCCGTCTACATCATCCTACATTCCGCGATTTTCTTCTTAATCGGCAGCGGTGTATTGATCCCAACTTCTGGGTAGAAGAGAAGCAGGCACATGGAGCTTTAGGCGACAGTTGCCTAGTCCTTATGTCGAAGATGCTCAAAAGAAACATATGTGGCCTTGAATCGCCAGGCACTCTTGTGAAAGACCTGGATCCTGATCGGATAAAGCAGTGCATCCCCCCCGATCTCCAATATGCATGCCTTTACTGGGTTGAGCATTATCGACAGAGCGGGATACGCCTCTCAGATGGTGATCGAATCAATGACTTTTTTATGAAGTACTTCCTTTATTGGCTCGAGGCTATTAACCTCATGGGTAAAAGCGCTGAAATGGGCGCGATCATAAGGTTATACCACTCCCTACTAATGGTACGTATTCCCCATGCTTACACTAGTTTGGCAAGTTGCTAACATAGGTAATGTCATAGCCCGACTACAATGTGCGTCAAATACCATTTGTCAAAGACGCAAGACGACTGATGTTTAATTTTCAAAATATCATCAAGGAGGCACCTCTTCAGATATATTGTGCGGCTCTTACATTCATTCCACCCACTAATGAGCTGAAAGTCCATTTCTGGAAGCAAAAGCATCCCTGGATCGGAGACGCCCGAATTGCTGAAGCAGATGTTCCTAAGGCCAAGGACGAGTTCAACTATGTTAGTGACTTGGCATTTACACCTAACGGCAAACAGATTGCCTCGGGATCAAATTTCGAGGCAGTTAGGCTTTGGGACGTGGCGACAAAAGCTACACTTCGTAAATATGAGGGGGGTTCAACAGATAAAATGAGTTCCATTGCTATCTCGCCGGACGGAAGGACACTCGCCGGGGGTTCAGATGACTTCACAGTCACGGCTTGGGATATTGGAACAGGAGCATTGCATTTTTCTATCAAAGCTCATACGGGTTGGGTTAACTCCGTGACTTTCTCGCCAAATGGCAAGCTACTTGCCTCGGGCTCTATGGACCAGACAGTAGCACTCTGGGATGCTGCAACAGGGGAAGAAGTCAAAAGAGTTGATAACCACTCCAGCTGTGTCAACTCTGCCACCTTTTCTCCTGATGGGCTATTAGTCGCAACGGGTTCCGTCGATGCAACGGTGAGGCTCTGGGATGTCTCGAAAGACTCGGAAGAGATACGCATGATGCTCGATGGTCACGTAGGCCCTATCAACTCTGTCCGGTTCTCCCCAAGCGGAAAGCAAATCGTCTCTGGATCCGATGATATGGCGATCAAGATTTGGGATGCAGTTACAGGAGCAGAGTGCATGACCATAAAGGGGCATACAAAAAAGGTCATGGCTGTTTCATTTTCCTCAGATGGTCGTCTAATTGCGTCTGGTTCCGAAGATAAGACTGTTAGACTCTGGAATGCAACTAGCGGCACTGTAGTGGGTGAGCTGAGAGACCATACGAGCGGCATCAACTCTATTCTATTTTCGCCAAACGGCACAATCCTCGCATCGAGCTCCTTCGATGACGAAGTCCGGCTCTGGGACACAAAATCTTGGACGCTAATTGGGAAGCTGGACGACTTTGAGGAGGATGTCAACTCTGGTACATTAGCGGCCCAGAGGCCCTATGTTCCATCCTCAGGCGAGACGATAGAGAGTATCCAAGTATCCAAAGGTCATTCAAACGCAGTTACTCGAGTAGTTTTCTCGCCGGATGGCCGGTGGCTGGCTTCCGGCTCGCAAGATGCCACAATTAAGCTATGGCTAGAGGGCCGGGAGCGTTGGAAACTTGAGGGCCATTCTGGCAATATCAATAATCTTATATTCTCGCCAGACAGCAGCCTAGTTGCGTCCGCCTCAACTGATACGACCGTGAGACTATGGAATACCGCAACGGGACTGGCGTCTCATATAATCGAAGGCCATTCAGGCAATGTCTTCCTTATACTCTTCTCGTCGGACGGCCAGCTGCTCGGTTCATGTTCTACTGATAACACAGTTAGACTTTGGGACCCAACGACAGGAGCAGCATTAGGCAGGCTTGAGGGCCATTTAGATGCAGTTAGTGGAATCGCCTTCTCACCAGACAATCGATTTATCGTGTCGTGGTCGGTAGATACGACAGCTCTCCTTTGGGACCTATCAACCAACACGCCATATGCAGTGCTTAGAGGTCACTCCGGCCCGGTGAACTCAGTTGCATACTCCTCAGATGGCGAACTACTTGTGTCTTGCTCAGAGGACGCCACAATCAGGCTTTGGAGTAAAGAGGGAATGCCGTGCGGCAAGATTGAGGGCGGCCCGCTCCCAGCTAGCTTCGCCGCATTCTCGCCAGACAACCTGTTGCTAGCAAGTTGCTCAGACAAAATAGTCAAGCTCTGGGATCTAAAGACCGAGCTAACCAGAGGCTCACTTGATGCAGGTGTAATTATTCGCAAAATGTCCTTCTCTAGTTGTGGTCGATACATTGACACTGACAGAGGGGCGTTGGATATCGGCTCCTTTCTGGTTTCTTCCCCTCCCCCTCCTCCTTCGTTGACTCGTCCATATGCTCTATTTGTAACCCGAACATGGCTTAGGAGGGATATGAAAAATGCAATTTGGCTCCCTAGTGTGTATCAAGCAACTGACGTGGCTATCTTCGGAAATGCGATTGTGATGGGACATTCATCTGGGTCGATTTCATTTATTTGTCTAGTTTGATCCTTTCGACCCAATAAATATATTCATAGCTCTCATAGAATAGGAGCGGCAACCCGCCCTATTTATTACCTTCCGCATTATAATTTCATTCAGGGCCTCTTCTACCCACCGTTCCGTATTTTTTTCCTGGTCTGTGGTGGGCTTCCTCCCTTTCGCCCCCTCCTTCCTCCTAGATTACCTTCTCTGCGTAGGCAAGGCCAACTTGCTCTGCTGGCTCACTGGTTGTCTGGTCATATGCGATGCGTTCATCCGCTTCACGAAGAGCCTCGCTGACTATCTTGTCGATCTCGTAGTAGTACATCCACGACTCCGAAGCGAGCGATACTCTCCTCACACGCTCTGCAATCTCCTCATCGACCGAAAGGCCCTCCGCTCGGAGCGCGGCCTTGATTATCGCGAACCTATCTACAACTTTGTAAAGACGCTGGTAATGAGGAGATCTGATGGAATCAAACAACTCTAATGCGTCAGCCAATCGCCTTCCCCTCGACCAAGCCCAGTCAAGCGCCTTGGTTAACGTATACACGTCCTCTAGGGCAAATCCGGCACCGGACCCAAAATTCCCTAACAGCGCATGGGAAGCATCGCCGATAAAAGCAATGCTGGCAAGGGATACAACGCTCCTCAGACGAGGGCCGGAAAATAAAGCAAATTCTTGTGTATCCCCTTTAGCAGCAAGGCGCAAGACCTGTTGGATGGGTTGGCAAAAGTCGTTATACTCATGAAGAATAGTATGGAGGTCGAATGGTCGACCCCAGCTGACTGGCTCCCGTCCTTCATTTGGCCGGCGTATACGGGCTGTTACCTCAAAATCATCATCTCCAAGTGGGCATGTATACACGTATAAGCCGCTAATATGTTTCCAGAAGATTGGCGCCCACGGAATGCCTTCAATCTTCGAAACCTCAGCCTTACTAACGATGGTACGGTATACGGATTGTCCGTTGTAACGAAGGGTGTGATTCGGAAAGCTGAATTTACGGATAAACTAGGAAAAATATTAGTCTTTTGCTTGCATTATCTAGAGAGCCTAGCCATCCTACCGATCTGACACCGTCCGCTGCAACTAGAAAATCGACTTCATCTACACAACCATCTTCAAATGAGATCCGAACTCGGCTGTCTAACAGATGTTCTACACCAACGAGCTTCTTCGATAAATGTACGTGGGTCTGGTTCACGTTCTTTAGCAGTGCATCTTGGAGCTTGACACGAGCAAGGCGGCAACTCTGGTGATTTAGCGGTACGTCATTCGGATTGTATTTCTTGACCAGTAATTCCTGAGTCCTCCCGTTGCTACCAAGACCGATTAATAAATGATCCGGCAGCGAATACTCCGAAGGATATGATGCCTACCGCCTCTGCTCGATCTGCCCTTCGGCAGACCGATAGTAGTCTTTGGCATTGATGTTGTTGGCTGTACCATTGTGCTCGAGCAGCTTCCATGTTTGTGGCTGCAATGTGAACCCTCCACCTATTTCGCTGAATTTTGGCCTCTTTTCATATAAATCCCAGTCAATGAAAGGCAGTTTTGCCAGCTCGATCGCGGCACCAAGACCACCAGGACCACCCCCTATAATAGCGACTTTAAGTCGCTTTTCGCTCTTATATGGTTGCATATCGAGACCATTAAATAAAGAGCGATGTTTCTTATCTTTTCTTTTAGGTTGTAATATTCAAACCTTCTTGTAGATGCGCTTCGATTGTTGCATTATTGCGTTACAAACATTGCCTATCAAGGAGACATGAAGGATAGTAGCTATACTTATATAGTGTAACCCGTAGACCGCCTTATAATTAATTGTTACTCCCTCCGTAAGGCTCCACCCCCTGAGAATTATCTTTGACATGCACTAGAAGACTTACAAAATGTTTCAGTAACACCAGTTGGAGATTTTCAGCCTCATTAGGCGCCTCGTGCCAATTCAACTTCTAGGCAGCAATGAAAATCCGTAAGGAGAGGCTGTAAGGCTTATAACGAGAGCCAGAGGTCGCGCCAAGTGACGCTCCACCCATTGGTCGCCGACTACGGTACGTGTCATTGGCTACATTACTGTCGCTATTGCAGGATTTAGGCTGTGTGCTGTCCGCCCTGATTCTACTCCGGGCACGCGTCTACTCTATTGGGCATCATTAGGCTAACAAAAGTCCCAACTGACTAGGATTCAAAAGTGAGGCTAGCATTTGTTTCGGTTGGGCTCTAATAGTTCGGAGGCTTAGACCCAAGCCCTTTTATTAACGTTTAGATACATGCGTGAAAGCGGAAGAACCCCCAAGGTATTCGCATTAACTTAATCTAGTTGTCCACTGCTAATTATACGGCATTCTACAACACGACTTAACGTATCATAGACTTTAGAAATGTGGAATGGCAGAGTGAACCGCGTTTCGTACAGATTGCTACTAAAACCTTCTCACCAGACGAGTCATTTCTCATTGACGAAAGGACAAAAACTTGCGAAGCGGCAGGGTTGAGAAAGCATCTCAGTCAGTTATCGGCAGAGCCGTCCTGCTTCTTGTAGTGGCCGCCGTGGCCGAAGGGCGGACGACATGTACCTTTAGGTGGGTTCGCCGAGGTCGGGATTTCCAGCTGTCCACAATACATCGTCTGAGACTGATGGGAAACCCATTGCTTCCTGATCTTTGGCAGAACGGTTCTTCCGTTGACCTTGATCAAGCTGTTGGGCACTGGCTGTGGCGCCCACGTCGTCGAGTGAAAGATACCAGGATAGCTGGCGTTGAAGGTGGTGTCTGCGAGTGCTGGCGTGCCTGTCCAGCTGCGCAGTTTATCATTCGTGTGCTTGGCAACATTGCTGAAAACGTTGGCGCCGACGTCATAGCGGCCGAGAGTGTGCGTATCCCAGTTCGCCTCAACGGTAGCAATCTCGGAGTAGTGGTTGTAGAAGTTGGAGTCGGTGGTGCCGACAAGGTTCTTGGGGATGGCGTCGCCGAGAAGGACAGAGAAGGCCCGGTTCTGCTTGGCGTATGAGCTGTTCTCGTCGAAGGTGATCAGAACCATGGTGTTCTGCATGAATTTCTTGTCGTTGAGGAGAGGCTCGAGGAAAGTTCGGAGCCAGGCACCAGCTGTGCCGATGGGGGCGTCATGTGCATCGCTGGTCATGTTTGGTGTGATGAACATCCATTGCGGCAACTTGTTGGCCTTCAAGTCCTCCTGGAACATGGTAAGATTCTTGATCTTGGCGAGACGGTCTGCACTGTTGGCAACGGAGTTAAACAGGACTGCTGGGCTGTTGGATTGTAAGTCTGTTGCTCGATATGCATGTGGTTGAGGAAACTTGCTTGTGTTTGCGAACATAGTCATTCTTGCCAGTTTGTTGGTTGACCCATGAGAAGCCTTGGTATCCACTGTATGGCATATCTTCTTGATAAACACCCCAGCTGATCTTCTTGTCCTCGAGAAGATCCACGACGGTGGAAACATTCTCTGGCACGGCGATGAATGGGTCACCGTTCAATCCGAAGTAGTCACCGCCAACAGCAGCCATGTAGTTGGGCTCACTGGGATGGGTTACAGCAAAGTAGTTCTCCAGAGTGATGCCCTTCTTTGCGAAGAAGTTGAAGTTTGCTTTATTTCGATGGATTAGCTTAGATTATCACCAATAAGAAAGAATTATATGGGATTATGGCTGAAGCCTACCTTCGGCGGCAGCGGATGCAAAGTCTGTATTCTCGAACCAGATTGTCACGAAGCGGTCGAAGACTTTGCCCTTGACATGGCTCGTTGGACTCTCGGTCTTGGCTGTAGCTTGAGCAGCATAGACAGCGGCCGGGTCAGTGGCCGTAGGGTTCACGACCGAGGTTGAGGATGAGGTTGGCGCGGCGACAGCCAATGAAAGCTGAGCCACAGCGTAGATTGCGGTAGAGAAACGCATGGTGCTGGATGTCTAAGAAAGAGGAGTCACCGAAGCTTGGGCTGGGATGGAGGACTGCTATAATGATCTTCGCGGCCTTGGCTCCTTTTTGTATTCTTCTCGAATTCTGGGCAACGGTGGCTTGGTAGTGCTTAGTATGGTATCTCTAGAAATGCTATCCCGTCTCTCCCCCTACAAAGCTCCTAGCGTCCTAACCTCCCAATTCTTAACCAATGAATCAAATGATATTACAAGGAACCACGAGCACAGCGACACGTGGGGCGGCCCCAACTGATTTGATAGCCAAGCTCATTGGAGGCTAGAAGTTAGACTGTAGAAATTAGAAATTAAAGTTCCAAGCCCTGGCATTTATTTATTAAACTACGCCATAGAACAAGCAAAGAAGAAAGGCCGAGAACAATAATAAAAACAAGCAACCAGGCACATTCCCAATGCATGACGATCTATTGGTGGACGTATGCGTTGCATGGCCATGTATGGCGGGGATTCAATGAGATCTACTGACCACGTTGTCGAATAATAAGCCACAAGTCCTTCCGCCCCGCCGTGACATTTACAACCCTTGCGCTAGCTAATTCTTAGCAGATTCTTGGCAACGCTTAATATAAACAAGTATGTACTAATGAATGTAACGTACGTACGGTGTAATTGTCGTGACCAACCTTGAGCGAAGCTTGAGCGAAGCTCAAGGTTGGTCACGACAATTAGTCGGCCACATTATGTACCCAATCAAGAAACTTATCCCACTCTACTTTATCTGGTTCTATATGCCATGTACTCCTCCAATTCCAACCCGGAGTCGCTCAAATTACTCTCGACCTCCTGCTCTTTAACTTCCTTTTCCACTTCAATCCGTATGATCCCTGTATTCCATATTCCGGTTTTTCCTCCACAAAACCACAGTTGAGGGGTTGTCACGTGATGGATACAGGGGGTACAGGGATCCACCAACACAACGCCACTATATAAGTAGATAGTTCCCAGAAGGAGCTTCGTGCTCAACCCAATATAGTAATATATACTATAACGTGTTACTTGAAGCCTTTGTGTCTGATCCCCTGCCTCCTCTGATAAGTTAACTCTTACGCAAAAAACCTCTGTGCATCCTATCATTTTAGAAAGCAGCGTTACCCCAGTAGATCGCATGGCCAACCTTATTAGTTTCTAGGCGCCAGCATTAGCATCGAGGATCGACCCCCTCTCTATAATACATCAAACTTCCTAGCAACCCCCACCGCGCACAGCAAGGAGATGAAACTAATCCTACCTCTATAAACCCGCCAGCCTGGTAGCAAGAATGGCTGATGCTATAGCCACCCAGCCCAGCCCTCCTACTACCAGCAGCCACCACCCCCCCGAAATCCCCGAAATCCCCGAAATTCCGGCCGCCCTCTGCCCCCTCTGCCACCGCTTCACCACCGACCTCCTGCGCTTCGACTTCGCCAAACAAGCGATTTATTCCCCGCCGTGGATCCAATACCACCCCCCTCCCAACACACACCCGGATGCCTCGTCCATGAGTGACGTCTTCCGCCACCACGCCTGCTTCAGCGACCTCGTCATCAGCGCTGAGACATGTCAGCTATGCGCCGTGCTCCTCGACATCTTCGCGCCGAAGCCGGACTCTAAGCGTGTCGGCTGGCTGGGCCTGTATCCCTGGTGCGGATGGGTACAGGGACCTAGCCGCGGGCGCTTCGTAGCGGGGTTCAGCGAGGCGCTGGATGATTTGGGGTTTTTGGGGCGGTTGTGGCTGAAGGGGTCGCCACATATACTTAGTTTCTGTACGCGCGGTGCATGGGGGTGTGATATGGATGAGGGTGATGGGGAGGAGGGGAAAGAGGGGGAAGGGAAAGGTTTACTTCGTGCTGTGCCTGAGGGGGGAGGGTTTGGGACGGCGCGGGCGTGGGTAAGGGAGTGTGAGGAGGGGCATAAGGAGTGCAATAGTGGTGGGGGCCAGGGAGTGCTTCCGAGAAGAGTGGTTGATGTCGGGGCGTCCGAGGCGGATATACTAGTTCTGTATACCTCAGAGGGAGTGAAAGCGCCATACGTAACGCTCAGCCACTGCTGGGGCGGTGATATTCCCGGGAAGACGATAAAGCAGAACATCGCAAACCGATGCTCCAGTGGCATCACCCTCTCCGAAATGCCCCAGAACTTCCGCGACGCGGTCACGATCACGCGCGAGCTAGGGATACGCTACTTGTGGATCGACGCCCTGTGTATTATTCAGGACTGCACTGACGACTGGGCGCGCGAGGCCGCGAAGATGGCGGCCATTTACGCCGGCGCCGTGGTGATGATCTCTGCCCTCCACGCCCCATCGAGCACAGACGGCATCCTCGAGCGCCCCCGCGCCCCCCTCGCCATCCTAGACGCCCCATACGCTATCCAGCGCGAATTGCGCACGCTCGCTAAGGAGCTCGAGGCATGCCCGCTTAATGGCCGTGGGTGGTGCATGCAAGAGCGGGTCCTCTCCCCACGCGTCCTCCACTTCGGCACGCAGCAAATGTTCTGGGAGTGCCGCGCGTGTTACCTGTGCGAGGACGGGCGGCGCGGGAAGGAACCCGCGAGATGGGATGATGGAGGGTCGATACTGAGCATGTGGCGGAAAGAGATCGGTGCTGGTCGTGAGGGTTGCGGGCGCGTGGACTGGGAGTTGTGGCTTAGAATCGTGGAGGAGTACAGCGCGCGGCGGCTCACGGATCCGTGGGATAAGCTACCTGCTCTAGCGGGGGCGGCGGAGGCGTTCCGGGCGAGTAGGGGGGAGGGCCGGTATTTAGCTGGTGTGTGGAGGGAGGATCTCGTCCAGAGTCTCTTATGGAGACCATATTACCACCACAGCATTGGGCGAAAGGTGCCTGGTCCCAACGGGTTAGATAAGTGCGATGTTCTCAGCGAGCCCGTGGAGAGGCGCGCGCCTAGCTGGAGTTGGGCGGCGCTGGATGGGCAGATCTACTTCCAGAGGGTGACCGCGGCGGGTCTTGTTATTCTTGACGTCGAGATGGGCGTTGGGGACGACGAGACTAATCAGGCGCGGCCGGAGGGACGGCTTACAGTTCAGGGCCAGATGGCGGCGGTGCTTTACCACCCGCCTGATAAAGGGAAGGATGTTGGCAGGCTGACGTTTGAGTCAGACGGTTCTCCCGATTTTACAACGGAGCTTCGGGATTGTGTTATGGATGTTAACCGTGGAGAGGTGTGCAGCTGCTGGATTATAGCTGCAATTGGGCTTCGCTCATTCCTTGTTCTTAAGATGCGGGATGACGGGTGTTTCTATAGAGTTGGGTTCTGCAACCCCAGCGTAGGCCCTGGTGCAGACCCAGAAAAGCTAGTAGAACGTACTATAGTTCTGGTTTAAGGTCTTATAAACACACTATTCCTAAATATTGGATTTGATCCCTGACAACAAGCGGCTGCACTACTGTAAGTATGAACACTTACACTTGCCATACTAGTATAAAAAATATCCCACCTATGACTGGACCTTCGTGTTTAGCTCTCACCAGTAACGTGGATACTTGAGAAAGAACAGTTCGAGTAGTCATCCGAGTATCTTTGTCTCCCTAAACTAAACTAAGCACTTATGCCTGCTCTCACCATAGGGTAGTCTATAGATGTAACAATCTCTCCTAAGCGACCAACTGATCTGCCATACTTCTCGACTTGTGGGCAGAGGTTATCTTTTCCCGAGAGGCACTGTTTGCAAACACCATATGAGCTCGATGTAATAGTTTCTTCTGCGCTTCGGAATACCTCTACGAATTAAATACAAGCCGGTAGCAAGACTCCACATTATCACATCATTATACAACTGAATCCAACTCAAGCCAATCCAATTCAAGTTAATCCAATTCAAGACCCCAACATACCCCCACCCCAATTGAGGAGGCAAGCGTATTCCATAAAGTCAAAAGCCCACCTCCATCAGCCTCTCCTACACATCTATCCCTTATGCGCTAGTGGCAGCGAAACCGAAGCGGGGTCCAGTGGCATCGAAAATACCGTAGTAGGCGTTGAAGAAAGTGTCACCGTAGATGTTCTGCTTGCCGTTACCAGATGGCTGCAGAGCGCCGAAGCAGGTGGTGCCGGCTTGGTCAGCCGGGGCGAAGTTGAGGTACTTGGCGGGGATGACGGCGTCGCCGCCATCACCGATGGCGACGGTGAGGGATGGGAGGGTGGCGCTGCAGGGGAAGGTGTAGCCGCCCTGAGTGTTGTCCAACTTGGAGCCCGCAACGCTCTTGTAGTAGTTGGCAACCTGGTCGTCACCCATGAGGATCAGGGTGGTTCCGGTGTCTAGAAAGTGTCAGTGATGAGGTTGGGAGAATGGGCAGAAAGAAGCTGACCGGCAATGGCGGTGTAGCCCGCGGAGGTGAAGCTCTTGTCCCCAACCTTGTACGAGGTGCTGGGGAACTCCCACCAGCCGTTGCTGTTGTCTACATCGGTGTAGCCAACCTCGCCGGTGTAGCGGCTGGAGTCAAGCTCGCCGAAGTCATAGGCACCAGTTGCCTGGAATGGAAGGAAGGCTGCGAACAGGGGCTTGTCCAAACCGGCCTGGGCGTTATCGAAGAAGGTCTTCTGCTGGGTTGGCTGGACTGTGGGAACAAACTGTCAGTGGATATCCTTGTGGGTTTGGTCGAACTATAGAGAACTAAAACCTACCAGTGTTGATGCTGCCGAATGACAGTCCGACGAGTCCATCGTTGGCGCCAGAGATGAATTGGGCGGAAGCCTTGTCGGCGATCTCAACAGCCTGTCCCTTAACAGTGGTGCCGCCAATGGTAACAGTGTCGGTGCCGACGGTACCAGAGGATCCGGAGCCATCAGCATACTGAATTTCCCAGGTTGCGCCAGACAGCTCCTTCCAGGTAGTGCTCTTGGTAGGGTCAAAGACGTTGTGGTTCTTTTGCGAAGCTGCGGGCAGGCTGGTGGAGAAGACCCAGCTATAGATACGTGAGCTACTTTTTCTGCATCTTGATCTCATGCAATAACTTACAGATCAGCACTTCCAGTGTCGAAGTCGAGGTTCAATGTCTGTCCGCCAATGCTCACTTCGCAGACGTACTCGACATTATCGGCATCAGGCTTGGCTGGAACGGTGCCGTCCTGGCGCTTCACGAGGTTTCCGAGAAGGGCGTTGAGGATGTTGTCTGGCTCGGCGGGAGTCAGGCCGTACTTGGCGTAGGCCTTGAGCAGGGCAAGCGTGCCATTGCGGTGGTAGTTGCCGTTGTGGATAGCCGGGACGCTGAAGGTGTTGGTGGAGCGAGACTCAACTGCGGGGGCAGCGGCAACACTCGCAGCGGCGGAGACGAACAGAGCAAGCTTGCTGGCGGCGACCATTTTGACTGTGGTTTGACTTGAGGGTGGGATAGAAATGTGAAGAGAAGACTGGCTGAAGGAGTGTCGAAGGGATCTGAAAACGTTCCATCGCGGCGGCTTTATAGACCAACCCCATTGTCACAATGGTAGATCACAGAGTTGATGATGCTGCGCAAGGTTGACTCAAGCTTTGGGCTAAGGAGCACCAAGCATCATGGCGCAGGACTGCCGATCAACGCTCCGGACGGACTGGCTTGGCTAGCAACCTCCCTCATGTGGTAGGTCGCCCTTCGGTCCTTTGTTCTCTAATTGGAAGGTTAAGGATTGCCGACTAAGTTCCCCGTAGTTGATGAGTGGTTCCTGGCTGTAGCGTCTGTAGCATCGTGAGCGTGGGGTATAGCATGTGATATTTAGATCTACAGTCTTTTGGGGATGACCTGGGGTCCACTGATTCAAGAGCGCGTGCGGCAGTGATGGCACCCATGACAGAAAGGGTCCATGGCACAGATGGAAGGAATCATTGGCAGGTATGTCACTGAAACGTTGGTTCGAGCGCGTCGAATGGGATAAGATTAGGGTTGAGGCTGTGGCGATATTCACCTACATCTTCCTAATCCGAAGAGTGCTGGCCGGCAGAAGACCCAAAGTAGGCAGGTGAATGTTAGCGACGATCGTTGATCGCCAAGGTACCCCTGGGCGATGCACGTCTGTCATGCAGCCAGGATTCACTTCCCCGCCGGGTCATTATCAGAATATCCATAGCATATAGCATATGGCAGATAAGCCTTAATATCTCTTCTATAGAGTGGCGCTGCAACATAATTAGACCTTGAGGAGGAAGTTGCTGCCCGTGGGAAAACGAAACGACCTCTCGGGCCTATCCCTCTTGGCAGGATCTACCCCAATTTCATCCTTCGACGGTATTCTGGAAATTAAAGGGACTTTCGGAGAAGATCGGCTAGGCCGATAATATTCATGCGATCCATACAAATCAGACTTTAGCCTAGAATAACGGTAAACAATGGCGGCAGTATTAAAATAGAATGTTGTTCTCCCACCTATGACGAAGTGTTGTTGAACTCTGGGCGGGAGGCGGTCGTAGCGGGGTCAGGTACAGGCCAATACGGACAAACCATTCGCCGGCTGTCACCTGCCACTATCAGAAGCCAGACAAGGTCCAGCTGAAGACCACATACAACTCTCCGCATTAAGACATTTTCCCGTTGGCAGAACCCATTATCACGATCACATCATCAACAATTACATATGCGACTTCCTCTTGTGATCTTGGTCTTGGCCGACGCCACTTCCATAATCTAGCGCAAGCTCACCCGCCAAGGGAAAGCTTCGGAAAGCTTCTTTTTGGACTGCCAAGACCGCAGGAAGGGCCACTAGTTTGACACAGAAAGAATCGCCGAAGCTCTTCATGATGGGCGCTTGTGGACATGAGGGCTGCATGCTGCATCAAATTAGTGGGCGGCGTCAACTACGGACGAAGAAGGAAGCTCGGTGTACCCGCGCCCACGCACCCTGACCTGGCCGATATCAGATTAAATGTTTCGTGTAGAAGCTCTGTTTCGGCGTCAGAAATCCACCTTCCTAAAATGGTATTCTATCCATCAGTGGGGGTTAATATCTCTATACGTGCCGCTATCCGGCTCTCGTGATGATATTGACATTTCTCACGGGATCCCACGCAATCCGAGTCAGCTATGAGGCATGAAATTTTCCTGTTCGAACTCATACTTACTAGCCCGAGATAGCTCTCTCCGATTATATGGCCTGGTAAGGACGAGTTTTACATTGGTTACTAATATCTTCAACTACAAGAATAGAGGCTGTAAACAGAGGCTCACATCCTATCATCAAAACATGCGTTTCTCGGCTACACTCAGTTTGTTTATCATGAAAATAGTCAACTCCACTAATGATCAATTTGTCAAACTCTATATAAAATATAGCTGCCAGTTGAATACATAGACCTTCCAGGCTATCGTTAGAGCTGGTCTTAAAAGTCGTCAGTTTCACGCCTATAATCTTGGTAATTAATCTGTACAATACGTTGACTGGCAGCATGGATCTTCAAACGGTGCCCCGCACCCCCGACAATCATATTCCGCGCACCGATCCACGGCCGTCGTCGTTGGGGGCGGGACCGAGGTGCTCCCACAGGTGCCATTGGCGCAGCAATCCGGCGAGCACGCGTCGCACCCGTTCTCGTTGCAGTTGCACTCGCCGTTGATAGTGCAAACGTCAGAACCGCACGTGCCATTAGCGCAGCAGTCCGGCGAGCAGGTGTCGCACTCGTTTTCGTTGCAGTTGCACACGATGGTGGCGGTGCAGGTGCTGGTGCTGGTCGGCGGCTTGGTCGTCGTCGAACTGCCGCCAATGGTTGTTGTGGGCGCCGAGTAGCCGCCCGAGCCGGGGATGTTCTGGCCAAGGAATTCATTCCTCCATATTCTGGTCAAAATCTGAATTCTCCTCGTACTCGTACTTGCTTACTTCCTCCTCCCGAGGTGCCAACTGTATGTCCCAACGCTCCTGTGCCCAGGCCGTAACCGGGGGCATCACCTCTGCCAATTTCTGGGCCCATGACTCCTTTGTCAGTGGGCTGTTGGCTGCGGCCTCTTCCCGCTCCAGAGTGGCACCAGCATAGCCATTCCATTGACGAAACTCGCACAAAACCGACCGGCCACCCCCGTCTCCTGCTGTCGCCAGCTGCTCCCCTAGCTGCCAGGGATCGCCGATCGACAAGGCGTCTTTATTGTCTACTATGGCCCATGTCTTTCACAAACGAGTGAGCGTAAGTAAGGAATGGATATCCTCGCAGCCTCTTGGCCGGAATTGGCAGAATGCATTGCGCATGGCGACATGCATAGCATTGCGTGACGACTCGGGAATGCTGTCGCTCGTGTATGGTACCACGAGGGCCGTGAATGTTACGCGGCCCTGAAGATACTCCTCAAAACCAGAGCCGGTAACCCACTTGAGGCTTAGAAACCGCGATGGTACCGGTGACGATGAACTGCCGCCTGAACTGCCGCCTGTGTCATCTAGGGAAAGATCTCCGAGCATTATTCCGGACTCGAGAGAGGCTTCCACACCATTCTGAGGAAGGCATTGTAGAAACTCTTCACAGGCAGGAGAGTCCTGGAATTTCTTTAAAGCGTCCTCGGTCTTCCATACTAATTTTACGACAGGTCAGCAAGTGTATTAAACTCCCAAACCCTTAAATGGACTAAGGGCATAGCTCGGTCCGGAAAACTCACGGACGATCAAGGCAGCCTTCTCGGGTTCCTCCACCTTTCTTCCAAGCCAAACATTACGGATTCCTTCCACACCTACAAGGGGACCGCGATGCGGATCCAAGTGGGCCGCCGACCATGTTGGCCATTTCTGCTCACGCGGCAGGTGGAATCGAGTCCAAGTTGTCCGCCTGTCGACCGTCGTGCGCGCAGTTTGTTTAGTGCGAGCCATAATGCAGATACACAAGAATGGAATGAAGCTGACAGGGAATGGAAGTGCGGGGAGATGGTCAAGGTGTTTACGACGATATGTAGTCGAGATGAAACAGCGAAGTATTAATGGCCAAATAGCTTAAGGAGTTAAAATGTGAAGTATAAAATAAGTAATGTTGAGTAGGAGATAAATGCGTGAGGGCGAGTGTCTTTGGGCATAATATATAGATGAAACGTGGATTCGTCCGCATAAGTACGGGTATCCATGCTTATATAAGATTTGAACATGCTCTGGCTGGGTTGCCAACTGAGGTTGTTGGTCAACTAGCGCGGGGTTGGTTAACGGGCCGGCCCAGCCACTAACCGTTTACTCGGCGGTTTGGTAGTCCAGCTGCTAACTAAAAGTAGCTTTGCACTGCTATCCATACTCATCGCTATTCAAATTAGTGGTTTGGTCTGCGCGTCAGCCAACTAACCAACCAGCTTGTTAGTCATTTGGAATAGTTGTTGGTTGGGGGAACAAATATTTAAATATTTAAATACTGAGGATTGATTATTTATGATTATTGACTTCCGCTAATAATTCTATAAATACTTCTACTTGGCATAATCACTCTCTAGACATTTGGCAGCACGAATAATATATGTATAGTATTTGCTCTTACTCTAATCTTCGCCTTCCAACCTTTCTAGAAACGCAGGTAGAAAGAGGTAGACATGGCGCCCAAAACCAGCAAAATTGCCACAGACGTCGAGCCAAGAAACATGTTCCATCTACCTCTGGAACTCGTGTTCCCTGGCGAAGTAAGTAGTCTCAAGTGTCTACTTACGCCGAAGACGTTCCGAGAACCGTATATGAGCCACGTGTGCCGCTATACATTTGAGAGGTCGGCGCTGCTGGAGACGTTGGAGCGCGAGGCGGCGGTTTTCTGAGAGAATTCGCAGGAGAGTGAATAGGGAAGGGGTTTCGGGTTAGGAAGTTGGAGTGTCCAAGCACGGGGTGTGAGTCGATGTGGGAGTTGGAAGACACTTATGAGGGGATTCACATCTCTTGAGGGGCCCATGATGCCGGTTCAGTAGCCGCTCAACAAGAGCCTCAGAAGAAAGGCCAACCTCTAACGACAAACCTATCAACAATGTAGAAGATTCACAAAAAAATGCATGTTCATAGCATAAGCTCAGACAATGTTAATATCTGCGCAGTTACCATTTAACTGCTCATCAAGTTGAGTCGCAGCTGCGATGGAAAGTATAATCATCCTCATCACGCACGTCATTACAATCCTATATATACTTGAAGCTAATGAATTGACTGCTACCTTTGTACTGTACGAGCAAGCAAACTAATCTACCCTAAGAGACCCTGATGGATTGGGCAGCTTTAGGAAATGGTGATCTTGCGATTGTCCTGCTTTTTGGTCTTGGGAACAACGATGCTGAGGATGCCGTCTTTCAACGAGGCCTGGACTTTATCCTGGTCAACGCTTTGGGGAAAGCTGAAGGAGCGAGAGAATTCCCCAACGCTGCGCTCTGAGACCCAATATTTTTCATTCTCCTTATGCTCCTCTTGTCCCTTGTCAACTTGTTTCTCGGGCTCCTTTTGGGCAGTGGTCTGACCACTCTTGATCGCGCCCTGGGAGGCAGATCCTTCGATTAATCCAGCAGGGGGTGTGCCAGCGGTGTAGGATCGCTCGGTCTTGCCGCTAACGGTTAGGGTTGACTTATCAGAGAACTCAATCTCAACATCCTTCCGATCGACACCTGGGAGTTCGCCTTTGAGTTCGTAAGAGTCTGGCAACTCTTTAACGTCGAATTTGGGTGCAAACGTCTTCAATCCCGAGTTACGGTACTGGGGTCGGAGACTGGAACGATAGTCACCGTAATCATCGAGCAAACGGATGAGAGGAGACAAGGTTGAGGAGTCGTCGGAGATAAAACTTTGCGGCCAGAGAGACATTGTGCGTCGATGAGTAGTTGTAGCAGTTATCTTTTTAGCAAGTTGCGATGTATTCGATAATGTTCGTGTTTTGGAGAGTGCTTTTAGTGCTTGCATTGAGACTAAACAAAATAAGCACGGTAGTTGAGGCACATTTGACTCCTTTATATTGCAGATGTCCTAGCTGCACTGATGTAATTTTTTGAGACCCTTGTAATTGATCATTCCAATACGCGACCAACGTAATATTATGTACCTGAAGGTCGGGCTTGTGAGGTCTGTTCATGCTCATCATGCCGTATGTAAACCATGGGCCAGTTCATGATGTAAGAAAAGCTTCGGCAATGTAGGTACGTGACGTAAAGGGATGGCTGCAAGATGCGTTGGATTTCACGCTAGTAACCATGTCAACTAATCGCCATTTGACGACATTTATACAACATATTTAATGGAAAAGTCTAGGAGATTTGGGTTGGGGGAGCAAACGAGGGGTGGGAGAAATTAGGTTGAGCTAAATTGGTACTCAAGGACTACAAGACTTTAGGGCGAAGCGAGGCCACAAGGTCTGGCAACCACCAAAATTCGTCCACACTATGCAACGGCCCCCCGATGGACGGACCCTATAGACAACAGGTCCATCAAGGCCGAGTCCTCCTTCTACGACATGTCGTGGGGGTTGTTGGGGTTGCCTCTCAGACTATCGCATCGGTTTTCTCGATATTGGGGAACTAAGGAGTGTAATAGTCGCCACGCGATGGTTCGATCTTGATTCTGGGATGCAACCAAGCGATGCGAAACCATTGCTGTATCTTGCCGGGCGATAGAAGCTAGATCCCATGTTCTGCTCGACGACAGACTGGAGTCGCGTAAAGTTCGAAGGTCTAGATGGTCCGTCCACCGACGAGATGACAGCTAATAATGCCACCGAGTTGGTCTTATTGCCAACAGCTTTGTTAGGCAGACTTGATAAAAACCCTGAGCGTACGAGCGATGAGAAACATAGGTCCACTGAAGGCTCGAGGGTTTGACGGTACAGATTTGAATGCCGAGGCAACTTAGATTGGTGGTATCTTGCCTACCCACGGGACCAAATTGCTCCCACATCGCTATCCGGGTCGATTAATGGGCAAGGTACGTCAGGCCCCTGATATATAGCTCTAAGTTACCCGTCATAATCTCCGATTATAGCCTCTTATTTAGATTTAGCAAAACGACTCTTCTCTCGGATCTGCTTTCCGTATTTGAAAAAGAGGTATGGGAACGGCATCATCACCACGGTCAAAAAGGCGAGCACGCTGGTCGCCCACTGGTATCCAAGCTTATTATACATTTGCACACCAAATAGAGGGAAGACAGCTGGGATGAGGGTTAGCGAGATTGTCAATATTCGTTGGGTTTGCTTTGATTTTCTTTTTGTTTGTAGTAAAATGCTGGAAGGGAGAGGAGTGAGACAAGAATAGGGAAAATAAAACATACCAGCAAAAGAACTGCGCACGAAACTGTTTGCTGCCAGTGAACTAGCGGCATATTGTGGATAGGCATCAACAAGAAATGTGAATATTCCTGTGAAGACGAGAAGGTTCCTATAGTGGGACAGAAATCAGCATCATCGTATTACAATCGGGGAATATTAAACCCGAGACAACAACGACTTTCCACATTTTCAAATCGATCAGCAATGGCAGAATTGACATACCCTATCGCAAAAATGGTAGACCCAATAATTGGAACGATCCAGTGAACGCTGCTGTATGTCGTCCAGCCAAACATAAATATGCCGATTGGTACCAACACAGATCCCGCAATCGCGGGCGGCAGCCGGTGTTCTGGTTCCGCACCCCCATCATTCTCATTCTGCTTGATGAGCCTCCTATAATTCTTATACCACAATGGATCCGTCGCTAGCGCGATTAGCATCCCCACCAAGAGACCAAGGAACGTAAGCCCGATTTGCGAGAGCGTGAAGCCGTGGTTATTGCGGAAGACGAGCGGAAACGCGCCGAAGAAGAGGTACAAGATGCCCAGCAGGAATCCAGAGAAGACACACAGATTCAAGACCATGAACTCTAGCGCTAACAGCTGGAAGGGCCGGTACAGCGAGATGCGGATCTCGTGCGGGATGGTCTTGGTGCTCAGCTCCATCGGGGCCTTGTAGCGCTCGTCGCCTGTGTCGGCGCGGATCTTGCGCGCCTTGTTGCGAAGGAGCACGGGGTGGTACGTCTCGGGCACGAAGAGGAAGATGAGAACCCACAGCACGAAATTCCAGATGAGGAGCACGTAATATGTCCACCGCCAGTGCGTGTATTGGTTGATGAAGCCGCCGAGGAGGGGGCCTAGAACGGGGCCGATGAAGGGCGAGGCTGTGAAGACCATCATGGGTGCCTGAAGGTCATCGCGCGAGTAGAGATCGTATACACTGCCGCCGGCTACGGAGAGGAAGGCGGAGCCTGAGAAACCGTCGAGGAAGCGAGAGACTAGAATGGTGGCCATATTCTGGGCGACGGCGGAGGGGATGAGCCAGATGATAAAGAAAGCGAATGAGACCAAATATATGGGACGCCTGCCATAGAACTCGGAGAGCGGCGCGAGCAGCATAGGCCCGCAGCCAAGGCCAAAGATGAAGAGGGACAGTCCGACCGTGGCTACGATCCGGCTGGTGTGGAATTCGGGCAGAATCTGCTCATAGGTGGCTGTGTATATCGAAGAAACGCAAGTCCTACCCGGGCATTAGCACTGATCTCTTACCAAAGGGTTAATAGGAGGGGTGTAACTTACACAGAGCCGGCTGCCACCGAGTTAATCAGCACAATCGTCCATTTCTGAAAATTGCTCCGACTCCTCGGGCTCAACGGGTCCGCATCTCCTCCGTCCCAGCCGACGATAAAGGGGTCATCCTCCGGTGTTACTTCCACAGCCTCAATATCGTCACAGCCGTATCCATTCTGCGATCTTGTGCGGGCCACTGGGCAATTCGTGCCAACCTCGCCGAGGGGTCTCCCATGCGACTCTGGGGATCCGGACTCGTTCAACTCTTTCTCTTCGTTTTCCGACTCTTTCTCCTCCTCGCTTTTGCTGTCTAGGCTGGAGGTAACGGGATATAGGTTGCCGCTGGGCGTATTTGTCTCCAAGCTATGCCTCGAGGCACTATTGTCGACTTCGCCGGCTATGAAGACGCCATTGCCGACTGGTGAGGCCGTCATACTAACCAAAAAATAAACTCAATCGCTATAAATCCAAATTGCTATCCATAACAAGCAAAACTAACAGCAGAATCAATCATACATATATAAACTCTACATAAACAATCCTACAAAGCATTTCTAATCCTCGCCCACCGGCCGCCGTCCTCCGAACAAAAAACCCCACCCATGGACAAGCCCCCCCCCAGTTTTCCCGTCCGGCCTAAAGTATACCCCCCCGTCAATGAGTACTCCCCGCCAATGAGTGGCGGCATGACGGCACAGACGGCAAAGACCCACGTTCTCGGGGCCAGAATCTGCCGAAGCCGAAGCCGCAAGGTTGCGTGCGCTAGCTCGCCATCTGAGCTCCACGTGCCAGCCTCGCCGAGAACGGCATTTTGACTCACCTGATATCTGGAACTTGGTGGGAGGATGAAGATCTTGGGGGTTATGGGGTATTGTCGGCCGAGGCGCGGGGTGGAGGTTCGCTGAGCTTGGAAAGCGGTATGTCTAGATTCATGGCGGGTATACTCAGGCCCGTGTGTATGTCTATGAAGGATGTGGATATAGATGCTGAGGAATGTTCCGTGTGATTACGAGTGATTACGACTTCTCGCGATTATGAGCGATTACGACTTCCCATGTTTATATTGTGGATCGCAATTATAAGTAAACGCTCCTCGTTAAACGCTAATCTGCGACTATATGTACCGCAAAAGGATATACGCTACCTATGCCAAACTGACTCCGTAGAATGACTTTACTCCCCCCCCCCCTTACGCAAACCCAAACCCCTTCGCATTCTCCAACGCCATCCCCAACTTCCTCCTCAGCGTCTCCCGATCCTTATACTCCGGCAACAAAAGCGTCCCATAGCACGTATAACTCGTTGGCAGTCTCCCTCTCCCCACATGCCCCTCCGTGCCCTCCCCTTCTTCCTCCTCCGCAACATCTCCCTCCTCTCCCTCCCCATTCCGCTGCACTACAAACACTAGATTCCTCATCCCACCGACCGGCACACGGTCACTCGCCGTCACAAACTCAAGGAGCCGCTTCTTCTCCTCCGTCCCGAAGCGGCGCACCACAGACCAGAAGTCCTTGATGGCGCGGTGGTCGGCGTCCCAGCCCACGTATCGCGCATACCGCCGCAGCTCCGCGATGTCGATATCCTGCATGCCCTCGACGGTGGACTGAAGTAGGGAAGGTGTGAAGAGAGCAAGGGAGCGCGGCTCGAGACAGGTCAGGAAGCCGCGCTGGAAGGCGCCGAATTGGGGGGCAACGGAGTGCGTCGCAAGGTGAGAGATGTAGTCGCTGACGTAATCGTTACGGTTTGAGGCATCGACTAGGGGCGCTTCTGCGGCCTCGGAGTCGAGCTCGGATGAGACCTTGGCATGGGTGAGGGAGGCGAATTGGGGCCAGGGCGAGGGGTTTGGCGCGGACATGTCGATGGATACTGGGGCCCCGAAGACGTTGGCGCTGAATTCGTAGGTGCGGCAAAAGACATCAGAAACCAGGCCATCCTTCTCATCCCACTCCAGGAGGGAAGTAAGACCAGCAGCTAGCTCGGGCCAGCCATCTTCAATGTGGTGCAGCTCGGTGACCGGTTGGTTGAGGAGCTTGCGGTATAGAACTTTGGGGAATGTGACTGGGAGGGTCAATCCATTGTAGATGGCGAGACCAACCAGCAGGCCAATGAGCTCGAATTTCCACAGTGGTTCTGGTGAACTCGCTTGAAACCAGATCATCTTCGTCCGCTCATCCATCGTGAACGCGCCGTAATCCGGGTCCAGAGCTTCTGCAATCGCCAGGCGGAAAAACTCTTGCTGGACACCCCCAGAATCAGACCCTTCCTCGCCTCCTTCCTCGCCCAGCTTGATCTTCAGCGGTCTGAGAAGCTCTCTCTCCTCGCGCCTCCACAACTTATCGAAAGCGTCCATGAGAACATGGGTACGGCGAATCTGTAGAACCAGAAACTTTGACGTCGCGACACGTAGTTTCTCATTGAGATGGTCCCTTCGGGTGGGGTCATTGACAAGACTCGACGGGGTTGAGTATGCGATCGTAGTGACACGGATATTCATCGTGCCGGCAGAGTCGAACGCATTGCTCATTCTTGAAAAGTTAATAGCCCTGAAATAAGTGACAAGGCTAGCTTTACTGAAGAGAAACGGATAGTCGAGTAGGTGAACAGACTTCCTATTTGGCGCGAATGTCAACCATTCGAGTGGCATCTCCGCAGAATCTAAACGGTCTGCGAAGAACTCCGCACGAAAGTTCTGTTCCGTAAGAAGTAGCGGTTTGCGCCTGTCATATATTGCCTTGACGAGCGCTAACGCTCCCCCAAAGGCGCCATCAGCGGGAACAATCGCCGTTGCTTTCCAATCCTGTAGTATGACCGTTCGTGCCCAGTCGATGAGTATCGTTGCAGACCTAGTTTCATCGGGCAACCGCTGCGTGTTTGGCGAGGGCGGGGACCTCTCGATGTCAAACGATTCCAGGGATTCGAGAACATCATCCAATATGTCGGTACCCTGTGCCAGTCCAGCGCTCTCCCAGTTATTAAGCCGTTCTAGTTCCTGGAAACGGCGCCTCGCAGAGATTGCTGCAAATAGTCGCCGAGCCAGCCTGAGAGCCAACTCGTTGGAGAGAACATCATCGAGTGCGAGGGCATAATCCGACGCATAGGGGTAGTGGCGAGTATAGGATAATCCTCTTCCCCGCGATAGAGATGCTGGGCGCGTGACGAATAAGTTGTGCGAGTATGGAGCGGCTGCAACCAAAGCATGTAGACATATTATCATAATTTTTGAGGCCTCTTCCTTTGTCGTAGGGCAACCGCTGGGGAAGTCGCCGCCGAGTTGTTGTTTGCCTACATCTTGTATGTCCGAAAGCTGCCGAGGCATATCGTATAAGTCTGCAGCTACACTCCAAAGTCCATCAAATAGAACGTCAAATGCAACCCTGCTTATGCGCGCCAGGCAATATGTCAACGTTCGGCTATCCAAGAGAACATTTGATTCTGTTGAAAATGACCGAATTAGGGCCTTGCGGTCACTAAGCACATAGAACAGGCTTTGTTCTGCGAAAGTCTTCCAGCCCTTTGCTGTGTTTGGCTGCCGCTTGATTTTCAACTTTGGCGGCAAGGACATTGCGTTCTTCAATAGCCTTGCCTCGTCCATAGAAGTAAGACCACCTTTCTCGAAGTTGATTATCCCGTCAGCTAGCAGAATATTGCACAATAGCTCAATACTTTCTACTGTCAGAGTGCTGAGTGACTGCGGTAGATTCTCATCTTTCGGCTTCTCTGATTCGCTTGGTTGAGACTCTTGCCTAGCCTTCTCAGATGCGTTGAAAACTGACGCTCCCTTAGCTACATCGTCTCCCAGCCCCAAGCCAACCATACTAGTGACGCTTGATGGCTTCGATGATGCTAATTCGTTTCCTCTGGGTGTTGGTAATGAAGTCTCTTGGGTTGGAAAACTTGGAGCAGATTTGATGCTTGGGGACAAGCCAATCCGAGTCTTCTTTGGCGGTATGGAGCTGTGACTATCGCTTGATCTGCGGCGCTGCGACATGCCATCTTCAGAAAACGAGCCTCCTCTGTGTAGTTTCACTGATTTATCGTGTTCGCCTGAGTCGCGTCGTCTAACTTCGGGCAACACAGCAGAATTCAGAGGCTTGAAAGCTGGCGGTGGCGGCGATGCCGCCAAGTCACTACGTCGGCGATGTCTGTTATGACCAGAAGTGGCACCTGTGGATTGCCTATCCACGCTCGTCCCGTCACTTGTCGCCGTACTCGGTATCCCAGATTTCGATTTATACGGTATGCTTTCCGATACTGGCAATGAACCTAGCTCGTCACCTTCCTGTAGAGTTGGGAGAGTTGGCTGTCCATCCTTTTTCGGCTCTGTTTCTCCGTGAGGTGCCACCGGCGGCGTTTCAGTCGGATTGGGCGCCGGATCACTCGAAAGAAACTTTCTCATGCCCGTTAAAGACGAAGCCAACGACCCAAAGTTGGATGGCGTCAACCATTCCAGCATCTTCATGGCATCTGTGTTGAATACGTTCTGTACGAAAGACCTGGGGTCTATCTTCACCGATTGCTGCTCCAAATGCGAGCTCAACGAGATGTTGTCAACTTGGCCATCCTCACGACTTAGTATAAGTAGTGGCTTGTCGCGCGTCGCATCTGCGCCTGAGTTTTGCCCGTCGGAAGATAGTCGATGGTGTCGATCTGACGTTGCCCCGGAGCGCCTCCTGTTGGAGTCTTCCACGAGCAGATCAACAGCTTCTCTCTCAAGACCATCGTTGTCAACACTCTTTTTAGCATCACTAGATCGAGTTTCGGTATGTTGCGATGCGGGGGGTTTCCCAGGTTGCTTAGCTTCGGGGTATGCGTTCATGTGAGGACAAAGCGCAGATTCGGGGTCGTCTTGGGTTGCCAAATGGCAGGCCAGGGTCCTGGCACTGGTAGCATTGTATCTCCGAATAGGCTTTGCGCCAGCGACTCGCCTGCGATAGGTGAAGCAGGTAGCTGTCGTGCAGTAAGGCACGCGACAGCCATATCGTATTTGAAGGATGAATCTATTTGGATCTATTAGTGATGCCGAACTAGGATTGGCAGCGGATCAATGCTTACCTCTCGACCAGGAGCTGGAAATTATAGCGCCTGCTGGCGCGGTAGATGGTATACACCCGCTGAGGATCTCTCACGTCGATAGTACTCTTCAGGAGCTCCGGAGGCGCGTCGGGTGGCAGATGTGGAAAGGTAGGTGCTTGAGCTGCCCACAAGGCTGACAAGACCTGGGGGTCGACATTGAAGCCGTTGGCGGGCGTATCGCGAGTCATAACATGGATGTGAAGAGGATGGCCTGTGGAGGTCGAGCCTTCACCGATGGCAATATGGATACGATCGTAAGTATGTAAGTATGTATGAATGTATGTACGAAGAATGAAGCTGGGGCTCTCCTCTATGATCGACGTTGGAGTAAGAGCGTGAGGTCCGCCAGCCAGCCACAAGGTTGTCAGCGCCACAGCACTATGGGAGGACAGAAGTCTTGGCAATTTGGGCAACTCCACATCCACAAGCACCGGCAGTGGTTCCGAATCAATAATACTCTAGGCTCATTTCACCCTAAACCCCGATTTCTACAGGCACAAAGTCGGTTTCTATTGCTCTGTTAGTTATTCAGCTTTCATTAGTCAGCATAGTATGTATTAGTTACTTCGATAGTAGTGCCTTAGTAATAAGGGTTTCAAGATCTCCAAGTCTTGGGAGATGACGCATCTAGTGTCAACCAAGCCTGGCAGTGAAATGTGCCAAGGTTACTATAGCACAATATGTCCACTAGGTTCACTTTTATGACTCTGTATCTGTGTTGGGCAGAATATCGGATCCAGTGCGGTCTAACCGGGTCTATTTATTTATTCTGTAATTCCTTTTCGCTCCTGGCGGAACGCCAAACAATATTAACCCTTAACAAGATAGATAGTAGTATTTTTGGCTATTAGAAGATGCTAGAACCCCTTTTTTTGACACATTTGCACCAAGTACTCGAGTAGTTGCAGCCTTAGCAATCACAGCCCATCTGTGCCTCGCCATCGCTGTCTGTGGCCCTGACACGCTTATCGCAACACACAATTATCCCAATTATCGCCACCATAAAAACCCTAGAATTAAACCCGAATTAACTGATTTCTATTCACCCATTAGAATGACTTGGTTCTTATTTACCTAAGCCAAGAATAATTATTCAAATCTCCAAGCCTTTGCTCGTCTTATTAAACTAGCCCGGTAGGGAACCAGGCCGGCGGAGTCACTACTAAGAGTACATATACTACCCCCCCTCGCCAAACTTATTTTCTTCGTTTTCCTTCCCCTCCTTCGCCTTATCGATTGCAAATCAAAGAAAAAGGTTCAGCCTGACCCCGCAACCACATTTCCACAACCTATTCAACCCACATACAACACACAAATAAACTATACACATCTTGAAATACGTCAATATGGCGACTATGGCAGCAAGCCGACCTTCAGCGCCGGGCTTGGGTGCCTCAGAGCCTCCCTCCTCCCACCCATACACCTGCAACACATGTCAAGTGGCTTTCCGCAACAGTGAGCTCCAGCGTGGGCACATGAGGAGCGATTGGCAGTAAGTTTCCTTCCATTTCCCCATCTTGTCATCCCAGTTTCCTGACGAAAACAGTCGATACAACTTGAAGCGCCGTGTCACTTCTTTGCCACCCATCTCATCCGACGTCTTCGCCGAGAAGGTCGTCGCCGCCCAGGCATCGTCCAACGCCGCTGCCACGAAAGCCGCATACGAGAAGACATGCGCGGCATGCGAGAAGACATACTTCAGCGAGAACGCCTTTTACAACCACGTAGGGAGCCAGAAGCACCTCAAGCAGGTTGCGATGCTCCGCAAGTCCAAGAACGGCGCCACAGCCGATGACGCGAGTTCCGTTGTTAGCTCGCAGATCACCGCCACTGCGGAAACCGAAACCTCGTCCGAAGAAGAATCGGAGGAAGATGAAGATGAAGAGGAAGTTGCTGGAGTTACAAAAGACTTGAAAGAGACGTCGTTGAACGGCGAGACCGAGGAGAAGTCGGAGGACGGACCAAAGAAGATCGAGGTCCCGTTGATGCGCTGCCTCTTCTGCAACTACGACTCCCCAACTATTGAGCTGAACATAAACCATATGGAGAAGATCCACAACATGTTCATCCCAGAACGCAATTACTTGGTGGATTTGGATGGACTGATTGCCGCTTTGTTTGAGAAGATCAACATATTCCAAGAGTGTCTTACCTGCAGCAAGTTTAAGCCAAACGTATTTGGATTACAAACACACATGCGCGACAAGGGTCACTGCACAATACCTTTTGGCACCGAGGAGGAGCAGCTTGAAATTGGCGAGTTCTACGATTTCAGAAGCACATACTCTGATGATGAAGAGGACGAGGATGAGTCCGCCGACGAGGCAACCGACCGCAAAGCGAGTGGAGGCGTCAAACTCGGAGCCCGACGCACAGCTAAGCAAAACGCTGATGGCGATGAAGAGATGGAGGATCCTGAGGGATGGGAGACTGATAGTTCAACGTCTTCTTTGGATTCCGCCGACCTCACAGCTGTTCCCCTCGCATCGCGCGAGCACCGCTATGAGAAGTTGGATCGCCACCCACACCACTCTTCGGAGGATCCTAGACCCCATAAAACCGCCGACGGCTTCCACTCTCACGCTCATAAGCACGCTCATGCGGCTTACTATTCCGACTACGAACTCCATCTCCCATCCGGACGTGCTGTTGGACACAGATCGCTCGCTAGGTATTACAAACAGAACCTCCACAACCACCCATCTCCTGCAGAGCGTCAAGAGCAGTACTTGATCGAGGCCCAGAGGGGCTCGGATGACGAGGAGGAGGTCGATGAGAGAGTTGCACGCCGCAACGATAGAGAGCGTGGCAGAGCACTGAACACACGTGCCAACGGCGGTAGAGGCATGATGGGTGTTTCCGAGACGAAGAAGAAGGAGGTTGCTGTCCTTGAAAAGCGTGCTAGAAAGCAGGAGTTCTACGATCGTCAAAAGTTCAACTGGGGCAACAACAAGCAGGGCAACTCCCAAAAGCATTTCAGAGTAAGTGATGCCATTCGATACTTACCTTTCCGCAGTGTGCTAACATTAAGTCCAGGATCCTCTCTTGCAATGATTTATCGATTTCTTTCAGGCATGGCGAAGGAGAGCATGCCGGGGGCGGGATGGGTTTGGCATGTCTGCCAACCCTTGTGAGTTTCTAAATGGGGTCAATCGTCTTAACTACGAGTAGACTAGATGGCGCAACTAGAATTTATATCCTTGCTCAAGCTTCCAACTTTTTGACCCGTCTCGGGTGATGATTAATGTGCCTGACTTGTGTAATGACAAAACCTGCGGAAAAAAGCCATCAAAAAAAAACATATCCATGTGTAGCTGAAATTCTCGATCCAGTAGGGATACTGGCTGTATGTGTTGAGTGGGGTATTTGCATTTGCTCCCCTGGAAATACGAACTGTAACCTGCATGAACATTAACATTATTTTCCCCAAAGCGATGTTAAGGGCGTCTGTGGCGTCAAACAATTGGGGTTTAACTCCGACTACTTAATCCGCAGGACCCACAACTCATCCAATCAGCGCTAAGTCGCAATTATCCCTGAATGCACGTCCCCTATCATTCGCATCTTCCCGAAAGATCTTCCCAACCTAAACTTTCTCCATACTGTTGCTCCTCCTATTCACCTCTTCACCGTGCCCTCTGCCGCACTTTCGCCGACGCATCTCCTTTTCCTTTTCTGCCCCTTTTTATACCTCTTTTATTTAATATAACAGCGAACCCACAGATGCTCAACGAAGGCCTCCTACACCTCAGTGCGTAATGGCCGAGCAAATATCCACTCCAGGGTCCGCCGCCGACTCCTCCATCTCCAAACCTGCAGCCAATCCCAACAACGCCCCAAAGGACAGGTCCTGCCCCTTCTGTCAGCAGCCTTTTACCTCATCATCCCTCGGCCGGCATCTCGACCTTTACATCAAAGAGAAGAACCCCAAACCTGCAGATGGCGTTCACGATGTCGACGAGATCCGAAAGATGCGCGGTGCCATCACGCGCCGACAGCCACGAAATAGTACTTCACGGCGCGATAGTACTCCTGCTAGGACCCCTGGGGCAAACCGTGGGGGGACGAGCGGAAGCCCACATACAAATGGCACGCCGATGCAGAGCCCAAGCATGGTGACGAGACAACCGATGGTAGATCATAAGGGGAAGGTCAAGACGACCCTGAATGCTGCGACATGGCATAGCACAGGGGTTATCAACAATATCCCGCTTGTGAATCAGCGGAACGACTTGAATAACAGCGAGGGTAGTAGTGACAGGGAGGGAAAGCGCTTCCCGAGCAGACACATGCTGGCGAAGAGCACGTTTGATCAGAAGCAGAAGATGGTGGAGGCACTAGATAATGCCAGGGCAGCAGAATTGGCACTTCGTGAGATACTAGGGAGCATAAAGGCTGCTGTGTAAGTACCATGTCTTATACCATCGTGAATGCCCAACTAACGTGTACCTAGCGCAACGGTTCAACCACACCAGTCCCCGTTCGACTTCGATCCTCTTGCCCTCGACTTCCCGACTCTCTGCCTTACCTGCCTCCCTCCACCCCCAACAATCAACCAGCTCACACCGCTCTCCTCCGTCTCGACTTCCTGGACCATCACACCACCCGTGGAACCTCAATACGATTCCCTGACGAACTTCTTCCGCGACGCCTTCCACCACGCACGAGTCACCCGCGCCATGAACAATGCCAAACCCCCCCACCCCGACGACGTCCTCTACGCTCACCACGCCGCCCCCTCCATGCGAGCCTCCCTCGACGCCAGCGCCCAAGAATTCGAAGACAAAGTAAACACTCACCTCCACGCCTCCTTTTCCTTCTGGATGTCTCTCCCGCCCCCCAACCGCGCCGAGCTCTGGAAACTCGAGCTCGCCCGCGCCGTCGGGCAGAAGGACCAGAAAATTACCTCGCTCAACGAGAAGCTCGAGGCCAGCGCACAGGAGAACCAGCATCTCCGCCAGCAGGTCGAGTATCTCAGCCGCTGCCAGCAGCCCCGCGAGTTTCAGATGCGGCCCCCGAGCATAGTGCCCCTCGGCAAGCGCACGGCCATTGAGCTGGCCGAGATGGGACTACGTGGTAACTCCGTCGGATGGCGCCTCAGCGACCCCGACGAGGACCTCCAGAAGCGGATTGAGTCCGCCGTGGGCCGCTGGCGTGAGGTTGTACGCAGCAGCCGCGGCGGGGCCATGCAGGGGCAGCGCACCCTGAGTGGTGGCCAGCTGCAGAATGGGCAGCCGAATGGGGCGGGCCGCGAGGACGACATGGATGTCGATGCTGATGGCGATGCGGATGCGGATGCCGACGCCGACGAGGAGCACTACGCTGGTGCGCAGATCCAGGAGCAGCTGTCTCAGGGGTCGTCCCGGGCGCCGGAGGCGCCAATGGGTGCGTATGCGCATAACCCTGGCGCGATGAGGAATGGCGGGGGTATGCAGATGCAGGGTGGCAATGGGGGAATGCAGATGCAGCAAGGGAATAATGCGGGCATGCAGATGCAGCAGGGCTCTCATAATGGGGGTGCTGGACACGAGAATGCGAATGGGAGGCGACAGGGGAATATGGTCGCGGGGCCGAATGGACGTGCTGGGGGGAGAACTTACCCACCATACTGAGGCGCCTTCGCCAGGTGTAAGTTATCGATTCGAGGCACTTTTGCAACAGGGGCGAGTAGGATAGGGAAGAGTACTTCCGGCGACGGGCTGCTGGACATATATACCAGGACGGGAGTTTTTCTTGGCATTGTTGCCTTTAATTTGGCGGGTTTAAAACAAGCGGGTTAGGGTTTTTGTATATCAGTGTGTGTTTTATTAACCTTTTCGCATTTTTGGGCGAAGGCTTTTCCGGGATATAAAGAGGATTCAAGAGGGGATGGATTGATTGGGCGATAACAGTCGGATCTCAACAATCGATATGAGGATTGAGTGCTGTCTCTATATAGTACTGTACAGTATAAACACCTAATATTACCCATATTACATATTACGTTGGGCATCCTTGTGATATGAACTGACGGTCTCAATGACATCACAAATTCTAGGGGTTGAACACAGGGAGATTTATATGGTACGATCAGCGTGTACGATACGAGGACAGCAGCCACAGGAAACTTCCTGGGACGACGAGCTTCGATAACAGCCATGCGGCGGGCAGACAAAGTGGGGCAACCTGATGGACGCGCAGGTGATAGCACTTGCCATGGAGCATGAGGAGGTGCTACTACATAATACGGCGGCGCAGGTGGAGGAGATTTTAAATAGCTATCGTGATGATGCGGGCCTGCCTTCCCACTTGATCGATGTCCCGGTGGTTGCCTTTGAGGAGGCGTGCCGCCTGGAAGGGCGGGGGTGGTAAGAAAGGGGGTGGTGGTACGAAAGGGTGGTGGTAAGAAAGGGGGTGGTGACAAGAAACGGAGCTGGGGTAACAGAGAGGTCATGATCTTCCGCACCGCATCCGCGACGTTTTGGGCATCTCTGGTACTGGCACAACCTCTCATCTATCTTCAATTAATCCGTCAACGGCATCAACGAAGCATAACAGGGCGCCAGCGTTGTATAATGGTTGGCAGTCGGGCCACTCATAAACCCAACGACTTGTCTGGTCGACTACCATGATGTGACGTCGAATATCTGTGGACGCAGTCCCAAACTCATTGACAAATTTCTGTATGCCAATCGAGTCTTGTCTGATCATTGTACAGGCTTCAGAATCTCATTCTAGTATTAATCAGTACTGTCCCTAGATACCAATGATATGAATGAGTATTGTTCTACTGTTCTATCCCAGCGTCTGTCTATGCTGCTGTTTTCTATTCATTCGCACACTCTACCCCAAAAGCACAGTTACTTCCATTACCACAGTCCTAACGCCGCTTCACTCCTTCTGCCCGCCAATAACCGCATTAAATTCCCTCTCTTCATCCGCCGTCAGCGGAATCTCGCTTCCAGCCCTCCTCTTACAGCTCTCCCCTGTCTCCTCCAGACTCTCTTTCTTCTCCCCCTCACCAAACACATAAGAGCGCCACTCAGTATTCTCCCACCCCGTCCCCTTCACTTTATTATACCCTGTCCAATCACCTGTCGCGAAGTGGAGGAACCCTCCATGCGTCACAACCGCAATATGCGCCGCCTCCCCCGTCCGCTCCTCATACTCCTGCCCCAGCTCCCGCAGAAAGCGCCGCGACACAGCCGCACGCGCCTCCACCTTCTCCGGAGCAGGACTCCAGGGGCTCAGCCCGCTCTTGTGGTTCCACCCCTCCCCCACGCGCGAGAAGTCTACCTTCCCGGCATATTGCCCGACGCCGAAGTCGTGCTCGAGCACCTCGGGCGCGCTGCCAGTATCACAGGGCAAATCGCTCGTCTCCTGGAGCTCGGGGACAGCGATAATCTTGAGGGATTTCGGAGGCTCTACGAGCGAGGGGAAGGAGAGGAGAGCTGTGAGGATGGTGCGACGGAGGGGCGAGGCGACGAGGTGCGTGATGCGCTCGGTGTGGGGGAAGGAGGCGGCGAGGGCGGCGCACTGGTTTTCTCCGTGTTTTGTGAGGAGGGGGTCGGGTATCGAGTGGTTTGCCGCATTGAGGTTGTGGAACCCTTGCGCGTGGCGGACGAAGTAGATGGTGGTAGGCACTGCGGGGGTTAGCGGGGGTTGGAGGGGGAGTTGTGGGAGGGGCAGCTTACTGTTGAAGGAACGACTTGCGAGGGGTTTCAATTCAGCGATAGTGAGGATAGGCGCCTTAAAGGTATTCGTTAAACTGAGGCGGAATATGGGTATACGAGATATATGTACATTAAGAAGAGAAATTTTAGGAAATGACTCAAGTTGCGTAGTAAGCTCGTACTTGGTAGCGCCAGTCGTGGCAACCTTGAAGGCCGACAAGGCACAAGGTGGGGTTACAGGACGACAGTGCTCCGGGTAAACCCCACCAAGCGTGGGGAGCATCCCCATGAGTATAAACAAACAAAATATCATGAGAAACCTCAATAATTTTTCATTCAGAATACAATAAATGATCGCACTAATTAATATCCAGTCGCGTGGCTTCATTGACCAATAATAACTAACCAAAATTAGATCAACCACTCGACCAACAATGAGGGCCTGCGTTATGACGTTATCTCCCACCGTAGCCATACTTTACCACCAGACAGCTTCAAATGGATATCAATCTCGCTCATATCCTTCATCTGCCTTTCTCATCGTGAAACATAAGCATAATCTAACCTTCGAGCTCTTACACATAGCTTTAAACCACTTTCCCACACCCCTCACAACATCACCAAACCTCACCTCACCCCACCATGCGCCGCTCTCTCCATCTGGCCCATTACGCCTGCCCACTCCCTCCCCACTCCCGCGCAATCCACATCCCACCGACTGTTAGATCGATCCTCAAGCCCGTTCTCAAGCCCGCGCCCCCCGAGGAGGAAACCCGGGATACGACCGGTGAGACGCACGAATACACGCTGTCGAGCGACGACCAGCGCACGGCGAAGGATAAGGAGAGCTTCGATCCGAAGGTTACGCAGCCGGAGCTCGAGAGGGATGAGGCTAGGAAAGAACACGAGGTGAGAGAGTGTCTTTATATTACACTAGAATTTTGAGATGATGGGGAGCCGTGCTTCTATTTGTGTGAAAGGTGACGCTGATCCATATAGGTCGATCATAGTAATAGCCCCCTCGAGTATTCACCTGCGAATCGAGATGTCTCGAGGCAGTGCCCTGAGACTGAAGACCGAGCAGAAGGCACATCGAAGGACCAGAGACGCAGTTCTCAAGGACATCCCAAGAAGGGGAAGGTGGTGCCGAAGGCCCCTGATGCGGGGAAGGGGTCGTGGAGTAGATGGCTGGGATGATTAGAGGAGGCCTGAAATGGTGGAAACGGATGGGGGCTGGCTTGTTTTACTTATCACTGTATATTATTTGGGTATAGGGGATGCAAAACCAGACCGACTTAAGCATGAACGGAAGTTTTTGAAAGTTTTTCAGATTCATAGGATTGGCTAATCTAAGTCTTACTCTCACCACCCAGATGCCAAATCCTGTTTCTCATCAAACGACGAGTTCTCGCAAAGAACAAGCTTTTGAAATGAAATCCCTTCAGCCACCCATAATAAACCATCCATAAACCCTCCCACAAGTTCCATAGTATCCAGATGTGCAGATCCTTCAGCACACCCCATATCCGCGAGAAAAAGAAACCCAAGTATAAAACAACTCTTGCAAAATAGCACTGCTTGTAGTATCATCGTCATCCTTTTGGCCATTAGACCGCGCTGGAGAATAGCGCCTGGATCTCAAGTTCATGAAAGTGATCTGCAATTCGTTCACCTCTAGTAGCGGGCGGAGCGTACTCTTCAGGATCTGAGTCGATCTCCAGACCAGGCAAAACCATAATCATAATCTGTGGCATTCTGAACCCAGGATTCAACTCATCAGCTTGCCATGCCAGAACAGACATGAGCACATGTTCAGCTACAGGAGTGCGAAACTCTTCGTCCTCCTCTCTGGAGCTGATGAGCATCAGCAACTGCTTCAAATTCGTAAATTTCCAGATGGCGTCTCGAAAAACGCAGTCATCGTTGATGAGCCAGTCTCTGAGTTTAAGAGTCAAACGCTGAATATTGGCGAGATCGACAGGAAGGAGAGACTGCATCATAGGAATAAAATAACCTGAGCGGCGGGTGCAGAGGTAAACAGCCGATGTTTCGTAATTGATATAAGTTTCCGGTGGAGATGTGACAGTCCCGAGACAGAGTGAAAAGTATTTCAATGCCTCAACTCGTGATTCGTGACAGGTGTCGATAAGAGGAGGACGTTGAGTCTGGTTGACATATCTTGCTGTAGGCTTTGTACTGCGCTCATTCCTGAAAATTTGGTACACAATCGGAGAATAGTCAAGGGCGAGGCAAAATTCCCATATCTTCAGACGGATTTCTGCAGGTAGAAGAGGAAACCGGGCAAATTCCCCCTTGGCCTTAATCGGAGGTGCCATTGGAACCACGGCTAGGCTCCTACCCATACGATATTAGTCCAAACACCCAAACACCAAATAGTACAATTTTGAAAGTCGAAATTCCCTTACCAAGCCCCGCAGTCATATGAGTTCTTTGCCCATTGGCTGGTCTTGGCACCATTTCTTGGTGGCTTCGTGTTTTGGAACCTCGGGTCCTTCGATTTGTAGATCGCTTGCAATTTGGGATCATGAACAAAGTCACAGTTATCCCCATTCTCGCAGTGGTATCTCCCGCCGTGGAAGCGGGGACAGAACCTTGTGAGCTTCGTATCGCTCCGAATGTTGTTGATAGCAGGGCGTGAAATATTGCTATTTCCTGATGCAATCACTGCCTTCGCTGCAATGGGCTTCATATTTGAAGCTTCACGGCTAGGGATTGAGCCGACTCGTGACTTAGACCCAGATTTCTTTCCAAGTCCCACGGATGTGTTCGCGACATTTTTGGTCTTTGGTGCTGTGCTATCAACAGCTCCGTCGGCTCTATCTCTGAAAACCGTAATAAGACTGGTCTGCGATCGTCCTGAACTGTTGCTAAGCGCGCGAGTCGAAACTGCTGCATCCTCTGCCGCAATATGTGCCGCAAAGTCTCCCCAAGCTGCCGCACCTTCGGATTTTGCTGGAGAGGGTGGTTTAATGGACGCAGTTCGGTCCACAACCTTTTTCTCAACCAAATTGGTTGCTTTCTCGGTTTCCTGGATTCTGTTTTGGACTCCTTGAGAGAAATAATCTTTAGTATCGACCTTGGAGGCATTCCCTGCGGAAACTTGGCGGGAGTTGCAACTTCTCAACGCATCTCGAAGCTTGCCATCGTGGTAGAATCTACACTCTACACCTGCCGCGCAATGGAACCCCATAGCAAAGTTTCTGCAGGTGTTCTTTGCCGTCTGTGCTCGAAATCTTTCGTCGTGCAGGAATCTGCAACCTTTGCCAGCACTGCAGCGCATACCGAATATGTAGTTTAAGCATAGCGTTGCACCAATGCTTGTGCCAACAGGGATGGTATCGGCAATTGGAGCTACCACGCTGGGGCGTTCTTGTGGATGTTTATGGTTTTCACTGGAAATTTCAGTCTTGTTCGAGCAGGCGCCGTCCATGAATGGCATCGATCGGTATGAACGAACCCCGTTCAATGTGTCTCGAAGATCGGCATCATGTCGATACCTACACATCCCGGCGTGGCAAGGCAGCCCCAGGAGAAAGTTGAAGCAAACGTCGTTTGCGAATCTGGTGGCGTTGCGGAAAACTGTATCGTGGTAAAGTGTGCAGTTGATATTTCGAGGACATTCGTGGCCCAGAGCAAATTCGAGGCATCTCGGGGCATTCCCAGCGGCCATGGACGAGCCAGAAATCATCGGGGCAGCCCTTTGGGCTGCCGTCATCTCCTTCCTCTTCTTGTTGTGAGCGGCCACGTCATGATAAAGCGTGCAAAATTTCCGTTTGAGGCAGAGCTGGCCACTGTTATATTCCGTGCAAGGGTGCATCATTGTAGCGTTGCGAAGCTCTTCATCATGGTACCTGTCGCATTCATTTCCATAGTAGCATGGAAAGCCACGGGCATAGTTTATGCATAAGTCGACTTTCATGGAGCCAGCCTTGGTCGTTACAGTCCGACCATCGTTAACAGACTCCTTGGAAATATGGCAGCGCGGGTGAATTTTGGCATCATCCGGCTTGCTCTGGAAAAGGCTATTCGAAGATGTTTCTGAGTTGATGCTTGTCTTCACAACGGTCGTTGTATGAACATCTTCGGCCAGTTCATACGATGGCTTGCTCACTGCCACTGCATTTGATGCAACTGGGAAAGTTGGGTGGTTCAAGAACCTGCCTTCAGATAGAGCATCCCCATAGGGACTGTTCGTGACCGTGGCTTGCCGAGGAACAAACTTCGAGACCATTTCAACCCTAGTTCGAGAAGATGCCTCTTTTGCTCTGATGATATTTGCCTCCTCGATAGCCTTGTCATCAGCCGCAATGAATTTTGCCGCATCCAGCCAAGCATTTATGTGTGTCGAATTGTCGCGAACGGAAACTGCCTGGGGGCTTTGGTATTTCAGGACAACCGGAACTTTGGTGTGGGCTTTAGGGAGGCTGCTTGAAGGAGCTTCGTGAATAATCCCAAGGCCAAACGCAGATTGGTCTTGGCCGGCGGGGTATTGATGCTTCTTTGGACTAGTCTGACGGTTTCCAAGGTTTGGCAGGCAAACCCGTGGCTTTTCAGAGCCGCCATCGCATGCTGGATGGTCGAAACCAAATGGTGCCGGGGCATCAGCTGTATTGACACGGCGGTGGATAAAACCCATGACCTTTGCGGTGATATTAAGCGACTTCCGTGAAGCCCTCGAGTTCTCGCTGGAGATGGTTGAAACAGACATACTCTTGGTGTCTCTATCTCCCATAAACGACCACATATCATCGGTAATACCCTCGGGCTTTTCGCCCACACCAGCTTCAAAGGGCAAAAATCCAGCAGTAGCTGCAATGCCACCCGCAATGCGGTTGGAAAAGGCCGGCGCACTCTCCTTGGCTGCAGCTATAAATTGGACATTCTGCTCACAAAGTGGAACAACCCTCGAGTTGGACGTCAGAATGTCAGTCTTAGAGTTGAAAACTCCGTCCAGGTGGTCATGGCCAACCATGGTGGTGCCCTCGGTGACTCGTGGGGTGAAATAAGAAGCAGCAACCTCTGCGCGCTGTTGATTCCAGTCATTGAAGCTCAATTTTTCCGAGGCAGAATCGATGCCCGATGATAGGCTTGCGTTTGAACTGCCATTTGACTTGTTGCGCAAATGCGCCTCCATGTAATAGGTGAGGGGGGTAATGTCAGTGGAAGCCATGCTTGGTGAGGTATCGGAAGTGGATGCAGTTTGTGATACTGTTGACTTCGCAATGATTTGCTTCGGGGGAACAGTAAGGCTGGATGACACTGGTTTTGCTGTGTTGGACAACATCGATGCCTTGTGTGCTCGTCCACTAGCTTTCTTCTCGGCTTCCTTCAAGTTTGACCACTTGATACGAGCTTGGTCGTCGTGAAAGTATTTGCAGTCGTTGATTTTGTAGCATGCAAGACCTCGTATGTAATTCTTGCATATCTGTTGCCCAGGCTTCGGCTTGGTCTGCGAAGTCGGGTACAGCTGTTGGGATGGACCAGCATTTTGAACCGTGGACGAGGCTTTTCCAGGTTGACCCATTTTGGATCTATCTGTAGGAGTAGAGAACATTATGGCTCAATAGTGTATAGCTCACGATCAAATACTAGTGTGGATTGTTAGTTGGTGAATTACCAGAAAATAGTGGTAGGGGGCTTACAGGAAGATCAAGTGTGATTCACCACCAAAGTGAAATAACTGAATGGAATCGAACTTGAGAAGAGAAGAGATGGATATCCAGGTAAAAAGCCCTGGATGACACACAAGGAAAGGTGAGGTATTTGAGATGTGTGTTGGTGATTTTTCGGAAAGTGAATTTGAAAGTGAATTTGAATTCGAATCGTAAAACCGAATCTAGGTGACGTTGTCAGTTATTTTTGCTGAATTCGCAAGGTTCAATTGAGGAATGGGCTCAGAACGTACTTGGTAATACCTGAAAGAATTGAGAAGGCAGGTTGAGAACCAAGCTCGAGGGTTATGTGGTGAGAAGCTGAAAACGCCGACCTTGACTCGATTTGTCGGAGTAGGCTTACTCGAGGATTCAGTGATTGAAAAGGTTTGTGATAGAAGTGCAAGATTAAAAAGGTTGAAAGGGGGTATTCGGAAGGTTGTCGGAAAGAGGTTGAAGAAAGAAAAGAAAGAAGTGTGGGGGAGTGAAAGTGAAGTTGAAGTATATTCACTCGTAGGCGAACGGGGTTAACGCCTAAGGTGCCAAATTGAAACCTGGCGGCTGGTAGGGGGCGGCTGGGAGTAGAGAGTAAGGAGGCAGGAGCGTTAAGCGCCAAATTCAGTCACTTCACACGACGAAGCTGTTCAATCGAACACTTTCGGATTAGTGCTTTCCTTACCATTATTCTCAACCTTCCCATGCACCCACTGGGATATCAAACCAATTATACTGAATGATTAAGTAACCGTGCAATGCAACCCTCAAAGTGATCAGTCCTCCCAAGGCCCTGCGCTGCTGGTCGAAACTCCTCTTCCCCTTGCACCAACTTTGTGCAACTGTTGAAATGTTGAAATATTGAAATACACTTTTGACAAAAGGAACTCACTAACCGTCGATATACTGAAGGGATAAAGCCAGGGGAACATGAGACGTCCTCATCACAACAATAACTGGCAGCCATTCCATCACAACAAACTTGATCTCGAACTCCAGGAAATAGGAAGACATACGTGATCACAATGAATACACAAACCTCCTCTAATTCGTTGTCCCATTTTGGTAGCTTTTCATCTATAGATAGACACTATCTATCCATCATACACAGCCATCCCAATTATGATACTGTACATGCCCCCATGCCACCCCAAGAGGACCCACCTAATAATCATCCTCTCCGGACCCCGCAATAATCACATTATTGATCTTCAACACCATCCGACACAGCTGCGTCGCCAGCATAAGCTGCTGCCTCTTCCCAATGAGCGGATCGATGACAAACGCATCCCTCATATCGTTGCTCCCCGTCTGCATGCAGTCCACACCCAGTCTCGAGTTCTTCTCCGTCACCTGTCGGCTCTTGATGCTCGCCAGCGCGGCGATGGGCGATAACCCAGAGTTCTCGGCGAGAGTCATGGGGATCTGGTCCAGCGCATCGGCGAACGCGCGCATGGCGTACTGCTCCAGGCCAGGCGACGCCACAGCCGCGTCCTCGACGGCGATCGAGCACGCGATCTCGGCCGCACCACCACCGTACACGACGCGGTTGTCGCGCACGAGGTTGCGTACGACGCAGAGGGCGTCGTGGAGGGAACGCTTAGCCTCATCGATGATCTGTGGTTGGTTGTTAGTCACGTGTCTGGGGGCTCAATATGGAGGGGTACAGGGGGGCGCACCATCTTGTTGCTACCGCGCACGAAGACGGTTACAGCGCGGGTGTTGGCGCACTCCTCGATCACGAGCATCTTCTCCCTCGTAGTTCCGAAGCTCATCTCCCTGACCACACCAGCCTTACCGAGCTTCGCCTCAGAAAGGTCCTCGAAGCGGGGCACGATGCGGCCGTTTGTCGCGATGGCGATAAGCTCCATCTCGGGGCCACCCACCCATCTTACGGCTGGCAGCTGGTTCTGTAACAGCAAGTGGTTCGCCTCGTCGTCGAAACCCCACTGGCAGATAACCAGGTTGGCGCCGGTATCCTTGATCTGCTTGATCATGTCCGTGAACTTGTCCTTCTCGTAGGTCTGGAGCTTCTTGAACTCCTCCACCGACGTGATGTCCAACTTGTGCTTCGTCTTCGGCTTCGGGGGCTCGAACGCGCACGTCAGGATCGCAATCTTGGCATCGCGAACCTCAGACGGCATCTGCGGGTGCGAGAAGTCCTTGTCCACAATAACACCCTTGACCAGCAGAGAGTCCTCGAGAGAGCCTCCAACCTTTCCGTCCACCTTGATCAACTCGAAGTCGACGTCCTTGCGCTCCAGGTCGGCAACGGAGAGAATGGCGTCAACGGCGATCTGGGCGAACTGGTCGTGTGCCTTCGAGACAATCTTGCTTCCTAAGCTCGTCCGTGCCACCTTGAACAGGTTCTCCTTGTGCTCTGGCGAAAACTCAATTGTGTCTGCGATCCTGTCCAACTCTGCAACAGCGATATCACACGCCTGGTCGTAGCCGTCTGCTATCCGGATAGGGTGGATTCCCTTATCAATCAGCTCAGCCGCCTGTTCCAACAAAGCACCAGCCAAAACGACAACACCCGTTGTTCCATCACCTATCTCATCGTCTTGTGATTTCGACAGTTCGACAAGAAGCTTTGCGACGTGGTTTTGGATCTCCATTTGGCCAAGGATGGTGGCACCATCGTTGGTTACTGTGATGTCTCCGTCTGGGGAAATGAGGATCTTGTCGAGTCCGCGAGGTCCTAACGAGGTCTTTACAATGTTGGCGACTGTGCGGGCGGCAAGTATATGGGACTTGACAGCTTCGTTGCCATGTTGTCTCTTCTTCTTTCCTTGGCTGAGGTATGGGTAAGCTTTGACTCCTGAGGGTGCGGTCTGGAGCCGCAAGGGGGACGTACTCTCTAACGACAATAAAGGGTCGGCCTTGCTCGTCTTTCACGACCTGAGCTATAATTCCACTCCGTCAGTATAATCGAAAGCGTTTATATCGGAAGTTTCATACCCTGGGACATATCGATGTCTACAAGCACCACATTAGCAATCCGCACATCAAGCTATCTTCAGGGGTGGGGCGGACATACTCATCGCCATCTTGAAGGTCGCAGGAGCTGCTCCTGCAAATCAACTAGCTGAAGAGTAATTCGATAAGAGCTTTGAAAGGCGTATAATATGTATCGGTGTGGTAAAACACCTTATATGCTGCTTCAACGCGGCCCTATCCAGATAAACGCGCCCACTTGAAGTCTCGCCAAAATTTCATATCAGGCAACAACTAGTTGATGCCTTAAAAATAGCCTCGCAGCGCCAAGAACGGGATGGCATAGGGGTATCTTAGTATAAAATCGCCATTGGGAACAGAATTACGGTATGTGTTGGATTTTAGCTTTTAACTATGAATTATGGTAATTTGTTATCCTAAACGGTAACAGCATCCATACCCAATATTTGCACACCGCAAACCCCCACTTAATCCTTCTTCTTCGCAAGCGCTCCTCCCCCCCTCCTCTTATACTTCCTCGGATCCTTGCGGCTCATCGCAGCCTTATCTCTCGTCCCCTTTCCTCCTTCCCAAAACCCTCCGCCTCTCTTTCTCACCAGTCCTCTCCCACAAAATCTGCAGTCTTCCTTCCGGAAAGCCTGCTCGCGACTGCACCACCCACACACCATCCTCTCCGCCCGCTCATTCGGATGCTCCTCCTTCTCATCATGGCATCTGTCACAGGCGAAGACCTTGTTGCAGCAGCTAAACCTGAACCAACGGTAGGATTTCGCGTAGTGCGTGCAGCGGCCATTCAGTGGGAGTGCTTCGCCAGGGTGGAGGTGGAGCATGTCCCGCTTCCGCCGCGGCCCAGATGCCGGCATGGCGGCAGAGGTGATTCGCAGGAACTTCGGTGCGGTGAGTTTGAGTGTCATAGAGGCGTGGCAGTGTCGACAGTTGATGGTGATTGTGTTGGATGCGTGTGCCACTATACCAGGAGCAGGGAATGGCTCGGAGCAAGTTGAACACGTCGGCAAGAATGTACTTGGGAGCATGTCGACGGGCACACAGCCTTCGAGGTCCAGGAATCCGGCTCGGATGGCATTCGTGTGGATTAGGTCGCGGCGGAACGTAACGCCTAGAACCGTAGCACACTTCTTACAGCTTTCAGTCTTCTTGACACCATTCCGAAGACCCGTGATATCCATCGTGTCTCTGCATCGTTCACACTTGACCGTTAGATTCAAGACCGTGGTTTCGAGAAGCTCGATGCCATAAATCTCAATGAAGGGGAACGATAATGCTGTCCCTCGTTCCGTCGTATCGAGAGGTTCCAAGGTTTCTTGTGAGCCTTCGCCCTCTTCATCCGTAGGACCACCTTCGAAGTCTTCGGAATCGTATGAGTATTCCGAGTCATCGCTTTCCTCACTTTCCGCCTCATCTTCGGCCGCCCACTCGGGGGGTCTCGGAATGTGGAAAATATGGCTTCTCTCCTCGTCTGCTACACCGGCAACTTTAGGTGCTTCCTCTGGCTCAACTGCCTCAACCGGCTCTGGCTCCTGAACTACAGGTTTCTCGACCACCTGAACTTTCAACGGCGTCTTGGCCAGAACATGCATATTTTGTGCCATGAAATTAACATGACCCATCAGCGTCGTATCCTTCTCTTTCTTTGCACGCTCCTCGAATGCTGCCTCTGTCGCCTTTGCATCTTCAGGCTTCACGCCTTCCAATGTGATGCGACAATTCTGCAGTGGATACAGAAGTGGTACGAACAAGACTATTGTCTTGATGGACCGAAGAGGTACCGGGAGTTCGCCTCGTTTCCGTGGCTCAACCGGCAGAGTATAGGCAATGCCATCTCCAGACCTCTTATAAAGGGGCAACCGTCCCAGCCTTGCCTCCAGCTGCCTCGTTTCCGAGTTTCTCTTGGCTTGAGCTTCCTCCTTTTGCACCTTGGAAAAATACACTGGTGCTGGACGGGGAGCTTGCACCGGTTTCGGTGTCTGGATAGCTTTCCCTTTGGAAGCGGATGACGGAACTTCAGGGTTCACCGCCCTCACAGGTAGGTTTCCCAAATGCCGTTTATCAGCATTGGCCACCAACTTCACCGTGTCGGCCTTCTTCTCACTCAAGAAGACCTCGAGGTTCTTGTCCAGCGCTCCCATCAAAGCTAGCAGCGTCATACTTTGCGTTCTAGCCTCCACCAACCCATCAAACCCCCTTTCCACATTGATGGTAAACCCCCTAGGGATGTCGCTATTCTTAATCCTCAGGCTCGGCGACTCTTTCGGATAGCCCTGTGGCACCACAAGCAAGCACACCAAAGCGGTCATCTCAAATGGGAAATCCGGATCTGACGGCTTCAAATCGAACTCGAGAATGGTACCACCATCGTCAGATTTGCGCTCCCGAGGCTTGTAGCGCCGTTTAATCTGGCCGAGCTGGAACTCTCTCGGATGCTCAGCCTGGGCCTGAGGAATTGGCTTGGACACAACGCGAGACGAAGGAACGGGCTTTGTCACCGCTTGCGCTCGCGAAGTGGTAAGGGGTGGGTTAGAAGAACTGCCGCTGTCCTCGGCGACAGATCGAGGAACTGGAGTCTTGCGGGATGCCTTCTGAGATTCATCATGCGCGAATGGACAGGATTGACCTGCTCGGCATCCTATGTTGAGTATTAGCTTCCGATATCAAAATTCGTCTCCGGCTTGCCAGTATCTCTAGATTGTGATAATTGATATGCAAGGATAACGTGACTGGCAGGCATAAGCCAAGTATCGTTTCATCCCATAAATCGATCGTCCTCGGAAAAGCGATACAAGTACGAAACCCATCTGTGCTGCACTGCAGCCAAGGTCCACATCCCCATGCGAGCAATCCGAGCCTGCACAGAAATCGATATCATGCGAACAACCCCGATCACAATCGCCATCAGACGATAGCGGCCCACAGCCTCGTCTCCCCGATCATAACAATAGATCCTTATCACGCAACCTCAACAAGCCCCCTTCCACCAATAACATGTGTATCAAAACACCCCCCTCCCAACAAAAACAATCAAGCAGTAGAACCACACACCCAAAGAAAAAGCGAGCATTACGTACCCGCAGCAGTGCCATAGAACCTACACGGCTTCGCACGTTTCCCCTCCAAGCCAGCCGGAAGCGCACCCTGCTCCCCGGCCGCGATCCCACCAGCAGCAGCCATCATACTCACGTCTGCCAACGCATCAGCACGATCAAGTGACCACCACACACATATCGATCAACAATGCACCGCGCGCGGTGCGTCAATGCGAGTCACCTCTTCTCGAGGCGGTGAGGGTCAACGCGCGCCGTGGATTGGGGGGGGGGGGAAAGAGGAGCGGGGCTGCTGACCTGAAGAAGTGAGGGCGCTTGCGGACGCGGTAGGGCTGGGCGTGGGTGGTGAAGTGACTATGGCCATGTTTGTGGTGGGTAGGTGGTGGGGGGGGTTGGGGGTGGTTGTGTCCTGTCGCGTAAGGTTTCGTAAGGCGGGTAGGTAAGTGGTGAGTGGTGAAGGAGGGGGGTGTTGGGGGTGTCGGGGGTGTAGTACTACTGTTTGTAGCACACACAAAATCTCCAATACCGGAAGCGCCGGTGAGAGTCTAGGCTGTTGCTGGAAAGTGACACTTGATTTTGGGTGTTGTCTTTCCCTGTTTGCCGGAGTTGGTGGTTTCGCGGGATCTCCTCGTAACGGCAGATACGAGCTGTGCTTCGATGATTCCCCGTTGCTGACGACTGGTTTGTTTATATCATACGATACGTTCAGCTCGACAGCTTATTATTAATTAAATTAAGGCGGCGAAAAATGTAATACTCATTTTCTTGTTATCCATGATCCATTATGAGCCATTCATTGATTTGTGCGCAAATGTTGACTCATGGTTTATTGCTGCCCCGCGGCTGAGTCACCAGCGATAATATACTTGGGCGATAATGCAACTTCTAAAGCTGCGCCCGCCTCTGCGGTTGCCACGCGCAAGACAGCATGACACGACATAATCTAATCACTGCTAGAGAAGAAAATGCACTCAAACAAAAATAAATCGGATATTAATATATTATTTAGCTTATTTAGCTTATTTATTGCATGTTCGAATTAATTAATTAACGATAATAATTAATTATCGATTAAATGCGGACAGGTAAAACAATTATCGGTAGATCCCCTTTGCCACCCTTTTCCGTCCCCCAGATAAACTCGCAAAAACGTAAAGCCACAACGCCGGATGACCTCATCAAGTTTTCACTCTCCCCCCCGTCCCCGCCGCGGGGTCGCCCCTTGTCGGAGTTCTCTCCGTCCGTCCACCCGTAGGCGGGAATAACACCCCAATCCCATGGTAGATGGTAGTAGATGGTAGGACGATGCTTTCCCCAGGATCAGGATTGACTCAGGTTGCAAAAGGGAGGAGATCAAGAGATCAAGAAAATCCCACCCGTGTGTCACATCTATTCTCCGTTCTGTCTCGAGTACCGGCGAGGTATTGCGAGGTACTCAAAGCTTAACCTTAAGACGGACGAAACCATCTGTCAACAACGGCTCTTTGTCGTCATTGCCACATACCAGCACGCTTTGAGCTCATATTCCGAGTCAGACGCTCCTCTATGGCAATTGGAATGATGGAGAGGCTTGGATTCAATTCAAAATTCTCTGCTGGTGGCTTACCGGTCACATATCCCATTCGATGATACATTCCTTGCTACGGCGCGCTTGAATATCAATAAGTTCTGAAAGGCGCATAATAATGGTGTCAGACGAGTCAGCTCCGTACACCACACTCTGTCTCTCCCCATACCAGCATCTCAGCGAATCGGAAGAGAGCCAAAACAACCCGTACCAGCATGAGTATGGGCCCAAGTCCGGGGGTAAGACACATCCGCCGTGCAGGGACGGCGACGGTCGTCCGAGACAAATTGAGACAGGACGAAAGTTCGCCACCCACCGCCGAGCTGTCACCCACGGTTCGCGACCTGTCTAATTCCTACCCCGCCATCAGCTGATCGCCCCAACGCCCAGGCCCGCCCTCTCGTCGCTTCCCGCCTCCCCGCGGCTATCACCCCATGTCTCGCGCCGCCACCGCATCCCATGACGTTGTTCTCAGACATAACAAAGGAGCCAGGCGCGCGCGACGCGTCGCGGGTCTGAGGCGCGTTTGGATCATCAGTCCTGATTCATCCCTTTGCCCCGAGGGAAGCGCATATCAGATTCGAGTTGCGAGATGCTACAGAGCTGATACAGGGTGTCTCCCCCGCCGCTACGGAGGCTCCCGTAAGGAGAGAGACACGCATATCGATGAGGCACGAGACGATCGCACGTGGGGTGCTGTTGGTTCAGCAGCGTACGCAGGAACACGCTGCAGCGGTCCCGCAAGCTGGCGTGTACTGTGGTGCATCCGGTCGTTGTTTTCAGGGCGAGGTTGGGGATGCCGTTATGCACATGACTCCTTTGAGGATCGCGTAAGACGCGTCTTTGATACTGCTGCTGAGACAAAGTCTAGATGTAAACAAACCAGTTCATCTGGGCACAGTTTGGATGCATGTCTTGCAGCTTATCCTTGCACAGCTGTGGCCAGGTCTAGACTTGCCTGTAGGCCTTATCAGCTATCTGGCCTTTCAACGTTATTCCTATCTTTCGAGTCAGTCCAGCATCATCGCCAAGAATATTGGTTCTGGGCGTAGAATCTTCGAGTTTGTTTATCAGTAAATGCATGATACTGACATTGGGCCAAGTGGCCAAGATAGCTTGATACTTTCAGATTTGTTTGCATAGTCTGAAGTAATGCCAACTCGAGACGATGCTTCTGAGCTATTCTTGTCAACCATGTCATCGTAGGGTAATGTTACTGGGCCCAGCCCGTTGTAGGACTGTATAATCTCTAGCCAACTACCAATCTTCAATATAATGGAAGATGCCAAATTTAAATGGTTTGCTCTCCGTAATTATGTCGACGGGAAGAGATGCCCACACCACTTCAATAGAATTAGAACTACCATCAATAACCCCAAACAATACCACTCCTCCTCCCATCACTCCAGAACCACCACCTCCCCAAAATCCCACCAGAAACCTTTCTCCCCCAATTCAGCCTATAACCCCTCCCCCATCACCCATCGATGCCACCATCGCGCCAAGCATTGCCGATAGAGTTTCCGATCGATACACCGATATTGATGGTCTGAGCGTCGGTATCTGATTGGCTGGTTGCCGCTAAGGCTGGGATCCCCTCTTTTTCTGCCATGTTTGCTCCGACATCGTGGGGAGTAGGCGCGTGCACGGTTCGTGGGATGGTTTGTTCGGGACTGTGAAGGGGGAAGGGTATGATGGCGAGCTGGGGGTGTTGCGGGGTTGGTTTGTGGGCTGGGGGGGTGCACGAATGCTTGTTGTGTTACTCAGCTGGAGGTGGGATAGCTTGTTATACAGGGACAGTTGTAGGTATTGATTATGGGGTTAGTGTACAGCGGTTACCACATTGCTGTGGTCTTATCATTTTTAAAGAGCGATTTGAGTGAAACCCGAGAACAGCCATCAAGGCCTACGCATGTTCAACTTAATTAGACAACCCCTAGCCCGCGTCAGGGGTGTACGTGAGAAATGACCATTAACCCTCAATAAACGAAAACTCTACAGGCCGCAGGGACTACATCACCATCGAGCGTCTCATAAACTGCAACACGCACGACACTGGGCCGTGCCTCGGAGGAGACTACCGTATCCCTACCTAACCTCACTGTCACAGGTAAATCTGCCTTCTCAAGAACGCGCGGCATCATTCTCCAGGCACCGATGAAGCACAGGACCCTAGAGCCTAACACCGCGCGTAGTATATCTGTGAAACCCGACCCCTCGCACTTGCCCCTAACTCATCCTCAGTAGTGACAATGAATCCTAGAGCGGACATCCACGACCGAGAGTTCCCCCGGAAAGATCGACAGCGAACACATACCCTACTATGTAGGACAAGGCGAGCAGCAATTCCACTTCCCCACAAAGAAGATCGACCAGATTGCATTTTCGTCGCTAGGCAATGCGAGTCGCACCGTCTTTTTAATAGACAACAAACTCGATAATACCGCAGCTGTGCATTGTTAAGGCGGTGTGCGAGTTACCTCTTCCGGCGAGGGTTGAGACACTCGGGCGGGAGCGGGACGAAAAAGTAAGGGATTTGTATCGCTTTAGCGTTTATATCCCTAATACCACCGTTAGCCCTGATCGCATCGGAATAGGCAGGAGAAGGAATATAATCGTCGTCTTGTGACAACCTCGAACCGTCAACACATGCCCATCGGAATTGACCTCCCATACCATCCTCAACTCCCATCAAGAAACCTGCAAGCAATCCCCAAATTAAATCCCCATGCACCCGCAACCAATCCCAACCAGCACCCAGTCACGCGGCTCGCCGAAACCATCCCAAGGCACAATGACATCAACCCGCCTCCCCAAAAACAAATCCTGAACCCTTCCTCCCCCCACATCCCGACCAAACCATCGCGGCTATCCCCACATGACGTCCCCCCCTCCCCGCCCAAAAACCCTCAATCTCACATGTGACACTCCAATTGCGTCCCATCGGACCCTTCGCGCATACAACACCACCTGAAACACTCCGCAACCGTCCACCCTCCCACTCGCCCGACGTACAGTACCCCGGATTTCACCCTCCACCACAACCACCACAAACCACCCGTACACCAGGAGCTCACCCCGCAAACAAAACCCGTCGCGTGGCTTACCTGCCTCTCCAACGCCACCGTCGGACCTGTCCCCTCAACGCCACGGCCGCGGCTCAAACTCGGTCCTTCCCCCCCCCAAGCACCGAGGACGCACCGCACGCACGCTCACCGCCACCGCGCGGCGGCGCACCCTCGGCCGCCGAGTACCCCCGCGAGCGAGCGTGCCGTGCTGACAACGTCCTGGGGCGATGGACGGTAGAGCAGGGCAGGTACCGTAGTACCACCGACTGGACAGGGAAACCGCACGTGCATTCCCATCTCCGCGTTTCCCCTTCCTTCCTTCCCCTCATTCCGCTTCTCCAATTCGCGCTCCTAGGTGCCAATGTACCTTCTCCAATTACTCCTTGCGGTAAGTACCTCACCCTCACCGCCGCACCAACCATCAGCGAGCGAGACAGGTAAGAAAAAAACAGGTTACAAAACCCCTCACTCGCACTCGCTCTCGCTCTCGCACATGCGTCCCCGCGCCGCCACAACCCCCAAAAGGCGCCGGGAACCCCCGAACACCTCGCCGGTGCGCCCGGTACGAGGGCGTCGAGGGCTCGGTATCGCATACCCCGAGGCTGTGCCGAGGAGGGCGCCGTGGGACCGAGCACAGCAATAGCACAGTACAGCACCACAGCAGCGAGCGGGATTTTCCCCGGTGGGGGGTTAACTGTCGCCCTGGAAGTCTGGTAGGGTAAGGTGGAGATGAGGAGCCCATGACACAAGACGAGACGAGATGACAGACACGGGTGAGTGACCAGTGGCGGCGGATAATTAAATACCCACCCACCCACCGCCGGCCGGCCGCTCTACGACATGGCTCCTCATAGCGGACGGACAGTTCCAGTACAACGACGATACAAACGCTCCTTCCTCCGCTCATTCCCCGTCCCCCGGAACGAGGCAGAGAAAACCAAACCCCCTCCCCCTAAAAAAAAAAAATCCAAAGGGGGAAGAGATGCGATACTCCGCGTGCCATCCCCAGGTTCCTTTGCGGGATTATACTACTGTACAATACTACGACGGAGAATCTCCGCCCCTCGTCCCCCAGATTCCCCAGATTCTGGTTCCGGAGACACGCACGCACACTCAATCGTTCGATGCCGCTAGTTCTAGTTTCATTTCACAGAGCACATCCCCCGGAATTTTAAAACACAACCATCCATTGTAGTAGTCCCATCCCATCCGTCCGTCCTCATCTCCCCAGCCCTGCCGCTACCTCCCTACCTCCCCCTTACCTACCCCAAGAAAATCCGGGGAAGGCAAGTCCGCACAGCCCCCCCTCCTTCCTTCCCTCATCCTCCATCCTCCATCCCCCCCAATCCTCCATCCCCAGCCCAAGGCCCAGACCAATACCCAATCCCATAACTCGCCGATATCACGTGACCCATCCCCGTCCCACACCACGAAAAATCCCGAAAGCGCGTCATGTCAGGGTCGTGTCACCCCACACCAAACACACACGCGCCTAGGCGTGCGGAGAGGCGGGAGAGGGGGAAGGGAAGGGATGTCAGCGAGGTGATGTGAGGGACGGCTCAGGCTCCGGTGTCGCACGGGGGATGGGATGGGGAGGGATACGCGGGTTGTACTTAGCATACCCATACCACTTACACATAACTGTACTGTACATGTGTTGTTGTAAGGTAAGTAGGTAACGTAACCAGACGCGGGTGGTAGTCACAACCTCCATCACAATTTTCACACTTTCGCACACAAAAGGTACAATCTGACAAGGTTCACTTCACTAGCAGAAAAAAAAAGCCACACCAGGTTGCGTGATGGATAGAATAATGTTGTGTGTGTGGTATCATGAGATTAATTCTTTAATTTCCTTCTTTCGTAGCTACTTGCGAAAGAGAAAGGAAAAAGAAGGAGTAGCATCCATCTACATGTATGCCTCTCCTCTCTCTCTGCTACCTCGGCCTATGTCGACCCCTCTCTATCTCCCCCACCACCACCACCATAAACAACCCCATGCTTCTGATCTCTGTGGCTCTCAGCAAGCATCCTCCTCGTAGTCTCTCCACCGTGGTATCAAAAAAAAAGCTTCAAAAAAACGAACAAGGTCATTCAGCAACAAAAAACATCCCACGTGGTCTAGTAACCACCCCCCGGCCCTGTACACCTCCCTCCTCTCCCCTCCACAAAACAATAAAAACTCCATGAGACCGGCTATGCATTCCCGACCCCCGTCGTTGAGTAAAAGCAAAAGGTAACAAATAAAAATGCAATGCCAATGCGCCTTAGCCATGCAATGCAATGGCGCGCGATAGTAATAATAAAAAATGATGAAGCTAGGTCAAATAGCAAAAGCATCATGTAATAACACCCCTAGTCCCGTCTCGAAAAGCCAGGGAACTCCCGAACAATGCCAGTTTTGAATAAATCGCATTTTCGCTTGCACTTTTGAATGGTCGTGATATCTTGCTTGATCTGAATGTGCGACACACCCCTTCCTTCCCCTTCCCTTCCCTTATGGTCCTGCGACCCCGTCTGTATTTGGTAAGAGTAGTAAACAAGCCATCTCGCGCCGGGTGCTGTTCAGTGCAGCGCGCGCGGTCGGAGAGGCGGATAAAGTATATTCGTGATAGCTTGGGAGATGGTCCCCAAAAAGCGCTGGAATGTGTGTGGTGGCTGTGGAGCCTCGACTTCTTTCTCCCCGATTATGTTGGTACGTGTTTGTGTGTATATGTTCAGAAGCGCCCCCATTCGTAGCTTTGGTGAGCCGAGGCATATATTATGCGACGGATGAGAGCGCGCGAGGTTATGTGTCTACCAGCCCTTGGAGTGGTATTCACCAAGACCCTGGCCGAAGTACTGGTTCCAGCTGCCATGGTCACCCTTGTCTTCCGTCCCGAGGTGCACCTTATCGGGGAACTGTTTAAGGTTCGCGACGTCATGCGCCGTGTGCCTGCGCTTCAGGACAGCCGAGGCAGTCTGGTTCTTTTGCTTGCGCTCCCAGAGGAGGTGGCGGCGGAGACTGGCTGTGAGTTCGGTGGCGAGCATCTGACGGCGGGTGGTCTTGGGTGACAGGGCGGCTTGGTGAGGAGTAACATTGGTGGTGGTCATGATTATTGGCTGGGCACCGGTGCGAGGAACCTCTTGGCCAGGACGCATGCGGCTCTTCATCGTCAAAGGCGCGCTGTCGTCAGACTCTGGAGATGGCGCATCGGATGGTCCTTGCGGCGTGGAAGTGCGGGAGCGTTGTAATGCGGATGTAGACTTTGATGCTGCGCTCTGTAATGCGGCAGCACGATCGTTTTGGTGAAGCATGGTGGTAATGAGAGATCGGCGAGATGTCAGATCGCGTCGGGATTCCACGCGAGGGAAGGACAGCTTGTCGTCGACACTAGACTTTCCACTCTCCTCCATCGAGTCTTCCCAATCCGACGATTCATCGTCATCAATCGCGCTCTCATCAATGTCGTCGTCGGTCTCGAAAACATCGTCGCTCATCTCCTCGATTGTGCGGGTGGCGACCTCTTCCTTAAAGGAAGTCTGCTTCTTCTGTTCTGGCCTTCGTAGTGCGTCGCTGAGCGAACTCCTGTGTGAATTCCTTTGCATGCTATCGCGTAATGAGTTCTCGTCCTCCGCTGACGACCCACCGAGCTGGAACATGTTAGAACGCGCCTTATTCTTCTTCGACTGTTGCATCCGGCTCTCTAATGAGCTCTCCTGGAACGAGTCGTTGTCGGATTGTGATGAACCACCCAGTGCGAACATAGCGTGCTTCTTTGGTGCTGTCAACCTCGTATTTGAGGCTAGCGCTGACTTCGGTACGGATGCGGGGGTGCTGATTAAAGGTATTGAGCGATATGACGAGGAGATCTGTGATGGTGAGAATCCACGGACGACGCTGGTGGCACTGCGTTCCGATGCTGCTGATGCTCCGTCAGTGGTGGTCGACGCCGGTGACTTCTGTGGCGACGACGGCGCTGGTGAAGCTGCCTTCTCTGGCTCGGGTGCGGAGATGATGGGAGATGCGGTGTTGCTGAGTTGTGGCGAGGTGATTTGTGGGGTGGTGATTTTTGGCGAGGTGATCTTGCTCGCGAGTGGCGCGAGATATGAGTGAGTGCTCATGGTTAATGGCTCGAGGTCCTTCTTCTCCTTGATGGTGATGACCATCTTCTCAAGGTCGTCGGGTGTGATGTGGCGCTCCTTGCCTCGGCTCCTGTTGCAACCGGAGTCTTGCCTCCGTACACGGGGCCTCGTGATGGTAAGCGGTGCTGAAGTGGATGCGCTCTCCTCGTTATCGGATTCAATGGCCTCCTCGTCGATCGAGTCGATGCTGCCGGAGAGATCTGGGATGTCGGCAGTGTAGCGACCCTCTGAACTCCGTTGCGATATCGAGATGGCGGGTGTGGTCGCGTTCGCCTCACCGGGAGCACAGCAGAAGGTCTCCCTGTTCCATAACCTCCAGCTGAGGTTCTCCAAGCGACGTCCCTCCTCGATTGAGCCCGAGCAGCGGGAGAATAAGGTCCAGATACTAAAGAGGTTTTCGACCTGCAGAGAGGTGTTAGTAGATAGTCCATTTGGGGATCGCAGCAAGCGTGTACTCACGTTTCTAGTGTCGATTCTGTGTATTGTGTTGGCGTCGACGGTCAAGACCGGCGTTTCTAAGGAAGGCATGACTGCTCGATTGTCGAGCGGACTCTTGGGTGAAGGCACAATTCTGTGTGGATCCGCGAGCTAAATCGCGGTGCTGGGGGAAGATATGTAGTTGTTGTTATTCTCGTTCGGAAAGAGCGAGGGGGCGAATATGGTTATGCGTTCCTTCTTAGTTTGGTGGAAGAGTCTGGTGCTTCGGAGTGCATCGAAGAATCGCGGTCTGGACTTGCTGCATGCACTTATCAGACTATCAGGGTGGGCTGTGCTGGTATCGGATGATTCTGGGGGAAAAGCGAAAATCGAGAGCTAGAAATCGTAGATGGTAGAGTGGAGTTTATTCGTCGTCGTCGGTATGAGATTCGTATTATTTTGGAGAGGTTGACGGCGAGAATGGGTTGGTTGTTGGTGAAGTTGAAGTTTGACGGTGAAGAGAGTCGGTGGGCGAGGTATGTTCTTTGAAGCATGTGTTGTTGGGTGATGAGGCAAGGGCAGGGTAATGTATGTACACCAAGTTGTCAATCGGTCTGGGTCTGGACGCTAGTCACTTTGTTAGGTTTTCTGGGTCGTTGGGAGGTAGTAATGAGTAGCGGAAGTAGTGGAAAGTAGTGGGGTTTAACATGTGGCACTAAGGAAAAGGCGACAAAGCGACTTTACCTAATTAGGCAGTTTTTTCTTGGGTAGGGATTGGATGGAAGATGTGTGGGAGTTGGGTGGGAGTCTGGGTAGTTTGGAGTGGGTTTAGTGGATTAGTTGGGAATTAGTGGGGATTTTGTCAAAGAGCCGTAGGGGAAAGAGGAGAGAGGACGGCGAAACACACGGGACTACTTTTACAGTACGAATAGACGGAGACATATTACATACACTCCGCACCGTATAGTCTACGTATAGTCTGCGTATAGTCTACGTATACCTACTATACTATACTATGCTCCACGTACAATCTGATGCCCATGGGACCTACAGCAGGGATATAAAGTCTGGGATATCGGAAAGAGGAGAATTTGTGTGAGTACTCCGTAGTGTGGTGGTAAGAGATGTGGTGTGGTATATGGGGGTTACAGTACTACGGAGTATGTTTGTTATGTGAGGAGAGAAGCGTGGGAGTATGAGCGTATGGTAGTATGGGGCGTAGTGGGCAAAAAAGAGAGAAAGGCCGACAATATGGGGCAGTTCGGGGAGAAGACGGCGGGGCGATAAAAGAAAAACATAACATAAAATCATCTAGCCAAGCCATTCCCCAAGAGGAAATTAGTCACCTTACTCAACTAGCCTGGGTACTGGTTTACTTTGGTACTTGTGTGTGTGTGATTTTTGTTAACGGAAACCGTCACAAACCGCCCCGGAAAAGAGTACCAGAGTACATCTATATTTTTGCGCATTGGGCGAGGCGGGGCGGGTATGCAATTGCGCGGTTTGCCGAGTGCGTGTGGTGTGTGGTGGGAGGAGGGAACATGGGATGGGCATGGGCAAAAACAGTTTGTAGTGTTTATGACAAGACACACTTGCCTCATTAGGAAGTCAACGCTAGTCAGTTCGTATTTGCCCTTTTAGGCAACGCTTCGGATGGTGGGGTGGGGTGGGGTGGGGGATACGGGCGAGAAAGAGAAAGACTCACACACACACACACAACAGAAACCCAGAGAGAGGAGAGATAATAGCCTGAAATCCCCCCACAATCAAAAGCAGCTAGCGTGTTATTTCCCTCTTAGTCTCTCTTTAGCTCAAAACCCTTCGTTTTTCTTCTTCTCCGTGGGTCTGTGGGCGGGCGACAGTACGCGGGTACATTTAACTTCTTCTTCTTCCGGCAGTGGGAGCGGGATGGGGGATTTGGGGATTGATTGGAGATGGGATTGGGGGAAAAGGAGGACCGAGGAGAAAGAGGGGACATCACATGAGCTCTCCCAAAGCCCACGACAACAGCACCCTACAACAGCACTGTCCGCCCTGAGCCCAGTCCTCCGTGAAAAGTAATACATCACACACCACGCCCTCGGTACAACACCCGGTACTTGCTGTAACACGCTATGTCGGACTGCGCTCCCAGGTTCCCCCACCACTTCGATCCAAGTACCCGGCGTTGTACCTCTCGCTCGGCGTGCAAACAAAGATCCGGCGTTATCATCATCATAACCAGCGTGTGTGGTGGTGGGTGCACGCCCTGCGCGGTGTTCCCTCCGTCCGTTTTCCGTTTACTTCCTCGCTCGCCCGCCCCGTCCCCGCTGCCTGGTAACGGACGGACGGTGAGGGCAGGTGACTGACTGGTGACATGCTGCTAGATAGTTGACATATGATATGCTACCATACTACTGTCAATTCCTAGTACTGTAATTCCCGATACTGTCAATTCCCATTACTGTAAGACATCTCCCCCGTCTGATCTCAAGATCGCGGCAATAATGCGCACCAACGCATCAACGCATCCAGGTCTGTTCGACTGACTTTGGAATCCTATTTACTGACCGACAATCCTACATCGTACTATACTGCACAACTGTCCTATATCGTATATACCGCACTACACTACACTGCACTGTGCTCTCCCATAATTCGGATGAGACGTTGCACCTGTCCTGTCCCACCGCGCCTATGTCTCTCCCCTCTATCATGAAATCCTCTGTCCCATCCCATCTCCTCCTCTCTCTTCTCCGCATCCATCGCGTCGGCAGATCAGTCAAGTACATGAGGTAAATCCTCCTTCCTCCTTATCACACCCACCACATCTTCCCCTCTCTCCACCGCCGGAACCTCACCCGGGCCTACATACGGCGTAGCTCCCCGCCTCCCAGCGAACGTGGCAGTGGACAATTAAAGGCCTCAGTGGGGACACTTTCCCGAAAAGCGAAGGAAGAAGAAGAAGAAAAAAACAACGCGTGCCAGGAACTACCACCACCAACCCCTCCCACAACGTCACAAATGCCCACCGGGGCCACAAGGGAGGAGGAGCCCACGAGTGAGAGCGTCCACTAGGAAAAGGGCTGTACAAAGCGGAGAAGGGGAGGGGAGAGCAGAGAGCGGAGAGGGGAGAAGATCACGGTGTGTGTCCAGGCCTGTGGTGGATGTCTCACGGGCTGGGCTAAACTCTGAGGGGACTATGGTGCCTGAATTCAATAAAAACGCTCGACCGTCATCTCCCGGAAAACCCTCCCGGACCCATCCGAACGGCTTCTTCCCTGCCATTTCTCTTCCACACACACACACACAAGCAATGGAGGGATGCAAAAGTAACAAAGGTACACAGCACAGTGGAGTGGAAGAAGTAAGTACCGTTAGATGGAACTACCCGTAAGGAATGGGAACAACAACCCCAACACAACACAACACAACTAAGGAACCTCGGAACATTTCATTAACCGCGCTAACAACCCGATCTGGAACTCAAACCCCTCGGCCCCGCAAACGTCCAAATTCCATTGGGCCACAGGGGGAGATGGAAAGAACGTTTCTCCGGATGTATACCGACCAGTCAAAATAGGCGGAAAGTAACTTAAACATACATCACGCACCACACCCCACCAATCGGTACAACTATACGGTACTGTGCGAGTACGAAGTATCGTGTACCTTTTTTTTTTATTCTGCCGCGGCCGATCTTTCTTGCCCCGACCCAGAAGTCGGGGTCCGCGTATGTCTCGTCTCATCCACCACACAGCACACACGGAGTGTCAAATGACATGCCCAAATGCGTGTACCACCAGCAGTAACTATTTCCTGTTCCTGTACGCTCAACCCAAACTGACATATGCGTGTACAAACACATCCGCATATCTGCATGCATGCATCCCTCTCCTGCGCCGGGCCCCATCCGCGCGCTCTACAGGTATTCTATCACCCAAAGCAAAAAAAAGCTTTCCCTGTGCAGCGTGCATGTGCCTGGCTTTTTCCCCATCCCCAGGAACGGCATATCCCACCCATCCATCCAGCCAGCACAGACAGGTACTGTAATTCAGCTCGGTGCATGACCAGTCACTCACTCGGTCGGTCTCCGACCTCTCGCCACCGCCGCGGCAAGCATTCTTGCACATGATCTATCCATACAGGCCAGGCACGGTTGTCACCGAGAATCCCATACCCGTGAACGTACCACGGCAATTGGCAATTGGCAATTCCCAATACAATGTCTCGCCGCGCGGACGCACCTCGTTGCCTCCCCGCCACCCCCCGGTAGTTTCTCAAAGAGATGGTAACTTCCTATTCCATCAATCCCATCAATCCATCCATCTATCAATTAATACAATTAAACAATTAAACAATAATCCCTTCCTCTCCCCCTAACTAACTCAACCCCCTAACCATCCATCGCGCCTCCCAATTCCCACAGCCTCGGAATCCCCCCCCCCCCCCACACACACAACCACCAGCCAGGGGCCAATCCCAACACGGACGCCTCGCCCGCGCGGCTCACCCCCTCCGCCCTCCCCGGCGTCCGTGCCGCGGGGCCAGGAATCGGGATACTGGCCCCCTCCCCCTGCGTACGAGATCGTTGGGTTTTTTTTTCGGAGGATGAGCGAGGGGACTAGCTGGGGGGGCGCACGGGTGGTGTCTCTCGGTCTCGGGCTCTCGGGGGTGGCGTGCGAGGGGGAGGGATGGCGGCAGGGTCTGTCTGTGTGTGTGGTCAGGTGGTTGGAGGTATTCGTTTACCTACATACCCCTTTTTTCTAAAGGATTGCGTTGGGTTGGGTTTGATGGGAGGATTGGGGATGTGGGAATTGGGCAGCGTCGTGAGATTGGAGACGTGTTCTGGATACACCGCTCGTATCGAAAGAAAAAAAAAATCCCCTTCCATCCCCATCCTCCACCTTCAACACGAACACCAGGAACCCATCACCATCACCATCCCCCTATCCCTCCGCCTCACTCCCCTCCCCACCGCCGCCCCCGTGGCGTTGTGGCGGTCCCTTCCCCTAAACGGGCCTTCTGCCGCCCCACACTCTGCTTGGCGCTCGGTGTGGACAGGGGGTGCGAGGTCACGGGGTGCTGAGTGGTGGGTGGTGGGGGGGTGGCGGAACACGTGCTGTGTTGGACCCCTGGGAGGTGGTGGCGAGGGGTCTGGGTGTCTGGATGGGATGGGATGGTCTGGGCGGATGATGCGTTTCTGAATACTGTGGTGAGAAGGAGGCGAGTCAGGCAAGAGATGTGAGATGCCGAGAGTACACCCGGGGATGGGGTCAGGGGATGGATGGGATGGGAGTTGCGCTGGATTGCGATGTACTGGTTTGTGCTGGGCTATGCTACGGTGGATGGCCCAGATCAAATAGCCAGCTGCGCCTTCCCGGCGGCAGCGAGACGAGACAGGCCCAGATGAGCTGTCGGTATCCGCGTCGTCGTCACGATCGATCTAAGTCGGACACTTCACGATCCCCATCGCATCGCATCAAACATATTACAGTACAGTAGTCCATCCCCTTTAAAGCACGTACATACACACACCAAGCACAACACAACACCACCCTCCCGTACAACCCTAAAACCGACTCAATCACCCCCCCCTCCCCCCTACCTTCCCCCACGCCGCCCAAACGCCCGGGTCCCTCCCCCGCGCCACACACGCACAACCCTCCCCCCCGACTGGGCGGGCGCACACACACCGTCGTCGCACGTACCAATCGCAATCAGCCGCGGGACCGGGACGCGGTCCCGTCGTGGGGGTGGTGCGGGAGGGGTGTAGGTGATCTGTCCCTCGCAGTAGGGGGGGGGTTGTCTCATCTGGAGTCTGGATGGTATGTGTGTGTTCGCATCTCGAGTCGTGCGTGCGTGCTGGATGGGGGAGGGGAAGGGCTGGATATGGCAGTTGTTGATGCGAGGGAAAGGGGAAATGGACTGGTGGGTGGGGAGGGATCGCTGGGTGATGGGGGGGTCCGGTTTGGCGGGTATGCATAGATGAGGATATTGATGTGCATATACTGTACTGTACTGTACATACACACATTACCGGCGCTTGAATCGACTGCAGCAGCTGGGAAAGGGGGGAAGTGGAGAAGAAGGGGCCGTCCGTCGCGTCGGTCGAGATGCAGGACTTTACGATTCAGCGCCTGCACTGCACTGCACTGCGCTTGATATGTACTGCACAGTACAGCACGTATATGCCACATATGTACGCGCAATACCCTCTCCAGCCAACCCCCCAGCCCTCACACCCGCGCGCGCGCCTTACAAAGCCAGCTGAAGCAAATGTCCACGACTCGAACGGTAAGCAGGGTATCACGACATGCAGCAAGCAGCGCGGCGATCGGGGCGGCGGGCTGCCAGGCTGCGGGCGCGGTTGTGGTACGGCAGGGGCGCGGGGGCGGCGTGCGTGCCGATAGGAGGGGCGGGGATCAGGTGGGTTGGTGGTGTTGTTCAGCTGGTTGCGGGTTGGGGGGTGTTTGTGGTACGGCGGTGGTGGTGGTGTTGTAGGTGGGACGGGGATGGGGATGGGGATGGGGGTTGTACGACGCTGGGGGATGGGGGGTGGTGGTTTGTAAGGGAGGAGGGAGGTGCTGGGGAGCGTGGTGGGAGGGAGGGAGGGGAGTGGTTGGGGTGGAGGGCATAAGCAATCTGGAGGCGTGAGGATGTGAGGATGTGAGTCTTTCTCGATACATCGCCACAACCTAAATAGTGTGGTTGAACCCCCACCATCCACCCAGGTGTCGAGGATGACAACTCTCCAAAAAGGAAGTAGAGAAGGGACACAAATACGACGAGTAAGTCTTACACAAAAATATCCCCCCGAAATAATAATAAAATACGATACAACACATCTCTAGGAGTATATAATGTTTATATTATTTAAATTTATATACCTAAATTTATATCCCACACACCCACCCCCCTTCCTTCCCGGGCCCCTTTCCGCACCCACCCCCCCTCCCCGAGACCCCTTTCCTACCTTCCCATTTGGAATCAAACCATCAAACCGCAAACATCGTCACTCAAAACAGTATCACCACCCCCCATCACCCCCCCCCATCCTCCATTCCTCCAGTATCATTCCCGTCCTCCCTCCCGCCGCCCGCTCCAAGCCGGCCACCTAGCCAGCACGCACGTAACCGCTTCCCATCCTAACCCTCCCTCCCTCTCCCACCATACCACACCCGACACTACACCCAACACCAACACCAACACACCACCCCCCCAAGCCACCACACCGCGCCAACACATCCCTCCTCCCCGGACCCTATCCTCCCACCTCGCCCCGAAAGCAGGTCACGCGCTTCCCGGCGCCTACGTGAGACATATGCGCTGGCACCCGTTGTCGCGGGGTCCCCCCCTCAGCGTGGTGGTGTGAACGACACGACGCGGCGTCAGCGGTGATGGTGGTGGTGGTGGTGGTTGCGCCTAGCGGGTAAGCGAGCGTGGGGTTTGACAGCGGCGGGGGGGTGGATTGCGGGAGGGAGCGAGGGAATGTCTGTGGGTGTGGGGCACGACAGTTTGTGTGTGCTGAGTGAGTGATGTGAGAACAGGTAATGGTGTTGTTGTGCTTATTTAGAGGGTTCTGGAATACTGTATCGGGGATTTATTTTACTCTAGAAAGTGAGATGGACGGGGGTTGAGGAGGAGGGAGGATTAGTGAGGATTCCACTCCTGCTGCTGTGCGATCACCCCGATGACTGCATGATTACCACATCCGTATCTCAGTCTTAGGGCTGCCCGCCGCGATAATACTCTCGTATACTCCCCCTTCGGGCACCAAACTCTCCTCCCTCGCAGGCTATGCCGCAGTACCACTGCTCTACCCCCCCTCTACTTGCGCGACGACAAGCCGTCAGCTCGAAGGGCAAGGCGCACAACTCCTCGAAGCGCTGAGGTCAGACGGGTAGATGGAGGCGCCGCCGCGCGCCAGCACTGCGCAACTCTATTCAGACCATCCACTCACCTCCGTCCGGCGTGCGCGATTCCGGGTCGCTGGGCGCTGCCCTCGCGCCCTACGCTCTCACTTGACTGACTGGCTAGCCAGACGGAGCACCAGCGCCGGTGGCAGACGAGGCGCCGAGGCGACGGCGCGTCCCTTCCGTCGCCAGGCTGGGGACGTCGTGTGAGCGGCGGCTGCTGCGCTGGCAGATAGACGTCTGCTGCCTGCCTGGGGACCCTGGGGTAAACAGCAGCGAGGGCGAGCACGCGACGCCTACATGGCGACGACGGGGTCGGGGGTAATCTATCTGATCGGAGGCAGGACACGCGAGCGTCGTCGATGGGGGATGCCAGTCAGGTAAGCCAGCACAAGACAGGGAGGTGCGCGCTCCGCTGGGCCGTTTTGCTGCTGCGCGAGTGATAATGATCGCGCCTGGGCGATCGAGGGTATCATGGGCTGGGGGTTGGGGGCTGAAATGCAGGGAGCCCACGCACGGCAGTCAGCTGTACGATTGCGGCCGGTAGAAATGGCTAAAGTGAGCGAGGAAGGAGGGCAGGGGACGGAAATAGATGTTGGGGTAAAGGGGATTGGATGGGCGGGGGGGGTATATCGGGGAGTTGGGATATACAGGATCTGTATCTGTGTCTGGATGCGCCTCGTGAGATGGGATGCGAGCGACGTGTTATTTTTCCGACGGATCGCCGAGGGGAAGATGTGAGGAATGCTGCGATTTCATGCGGGCGTTTTCTTTGTGATTGACAGGTGATGGCGCCTTGATCGGGGATTAGAAGAAAGGGGAAATGAGGGGTCAGGGTCAGAGGAATGTGAATGTGAAAGGAAAGGAGGTGACCAAGATTGTGACGATGCTCCTTCTGACACGCCAGCGTCGTCACGTTGACGACGCCTGCCCAATCTGAAGCTCGCTGTACGCGAGTCACCTCCCCAAGCGCAAACCCGGCGCTTTGGCATCACCGACCATCGCGCCGCCCGAGGCCTCTCAGCGTCCACAGCCACGAATCCCCCAGCACTGAAACCGCATTTGCCAATAACAAATTAACAACAACAGCGACAAACAGTGACAATGTCGATGTCGATGTCGATGACAATATCTAAGCCCCGAATGAAAAGAACCAGTCGCAAAAAAGCAAAACAATGAGTCAACCAATGCATTATATTCGCAATAAACACAATTACTGCATTCGGAAGTTCCATTGAGCACACACTCACCAACGAACGACCTTGTACCTTGACCTTGTCTTTGTCGTTGTCTTTGTCTTTGTCCCTGTCCTGTCTTTTGTCATCGTATACTTTTACCCCACGACCACCCACGGGCACCCACGGTCCTCCCCCAAAGTCCTCCCTCCCCCAAAATAGAGGCCAGAACATGTCACTGCCACAGTTTAAAACGCAGGTAAGGCTGAGCGTATGGCTGAGCGTCACCCCACGCACAGATAGCCCCTCCAGCCAGCGTCTCACAACTAACCACCTGACCATCACAGCGGCGTCAAATGTCAAAAAGAGGACCCTCGGTGCATTCCCGCCCTGTGCGCTCAATGCCATGACATGCCCCCATTCTAGCGCTCCCACCCTATCACCCCGCGCGCCCGCGCGCCCAGCGGACGTCTGCCTTGACTGGTGCGCTGCGCTGCGACAGCGCACAGAGACAGCCCGGACATGCTGGACAGATGGGGGCATACAGGCGCTGGGATCATGTCTTGTATCTGATCCCAGTTGTGCAGGGCGCGAAGGGTTCGCCACTGCGGAGTCGCAGCACAGCGACGGCCGCGTGATGGAGACTCCCTGGACGGACTGACTGCATTGTACAGTACAATATGCGGAGTATACAGGATATTGGAATACGTACATACAGCGTATAGTATACTCTAGTATAGCTCGGGAACGAATAACGGACGGGGTCCAGCGTCGAGCGACGGCACGGGTCGCGCCCGAGCCCTCTGTGCGTGCTGTTTTGCCGATGTTGGATTGGAACATCCCGTGCTGTTACTCGCTGTGGAGGCGGAGATTGGGGCCACGGACGGACCGGACGGACGCGAGCGCCCGGCCGATCGAAAGTACGGGGAAGTGAAGGAAGCAAGGAGGAATTGTCACGCGGCGACACAAGTGGAGCACAGATGGGATGGATGGGGGTGAGATTTGCGTAAAGTTCCCAGAGGGGGAGAACCCGTGATGTGATGGTGACTGTACTGTGAATGGGGGTAATAGGTTGGGTGAGGGGATTAAATGGCCCGAAAATCGAATATTGGATATTTAATTCGTAATTATGGGAAATTGTAAATTACCTATATTGAATTGAATTAATTGATTTTATTTTTTTAAAATGCGGCGTTCCTTTTCGGACAATTATCATGGTAGAGCTTTGTTGGTACGATCAATCAATCTGGCAATCTATACCAAAAGTCATCCACTTCCGTCTCGGCCTGGGTTTCTCCAGGGACCACACCTTCCAGACGCGTACTTTGCGTGCCCATAGCACCTACCTTAGCACAAACGCACCGCGTCTCTGTTTTTCCCCAGCATAAACCTCTTGAGTTGGGAATTCCGGCCACCAATCCGGCTCGGGGCATTCCTCCGCACTCGCAGCCAAGCTTTGAAAAGACGTTGTTGGACCCTTCTACTGAATTCTCCGACGGGCTTCTCACGTGGCGGCGGCGGCTAAATTAACATCGTTGTCGACCAAGCTTTTAGGCGGACCAGGTAGATTAAGGGTCATGTCACGGGAGGTGGGAGCATTTTCTTTTCATCTATCTGTGTGCGCTGGGAAGAGTGTTTGAAAAGCATGAGGGCATGAAAATGGAGAGAGTGGTGATGATCTCGGGACAGCAGGGCAGAGATTCCACAGCTTGATGAATAAGGGCATTGAAGTCACAAACTGTCCTCGATGCAGCAGAACAACCAACCGCTGCAGAATCTGCAACACAGGATTCTCGGCGATCGACGGCACCAACAGCCCAGCTGGCCCGAATACCACCTCACACCCCTAGCCGCGTAATGGCGACGCCATCTCCTACGCGACCACTGTTTCGCGAGCCGCATGCAATCCGAGCGCATCTCCGGGCCGCATCATCTCCCGCCCCTAGAGGATGAGAATCCTCGTCGCATTACGCCGTGCCTACTTGCGAGATTGGGGCTCGTGTGCTGCTGTTGGAGCCGGGGGCGGCGGCGCTCAGATCAGATGAACGCCGGCGCGGGCGATGCGTTGACTGGGTCGTGTGGGCCGGGGGCCAGGTTAGATGGAGGTGCTCCTTTTGGTTTATTTGGGGAATGTTGGAGAGACGGATATTTCGAGGTTGGGTTACTACTTTGGGACGTTGGGGTCTGGGATTAAATGGGTTGGATTAATTTGGACGGGATCGTTGCTCATGTGGCATTGCTATGATTGCGATGCCCGAGAGCGCTGCTTGTCTTGGGAGCAATATATTGCTCCTGTCCGCCACATGGCATGGTCCAGGGAAGAATGGTAAGGTCATGGGCTTTTCTCTCTTTGCAATAACAACCCCATCTCTTGACGTCTCCACCATCTCCACAATCCACTCTCCCCATCTTTCTAGAAACCTTCTGAGTCTTCTTTTCATTTACCCAGAGCTTCCTAGAGCCTCGGCTCCCCCAATTCATTCACCCGACCACTCTTTGCATTCAGCCTATACGCTGAACCAGACCACCGGGCTCCCTTCACACCACCCTCCAAAACCGCCGCCGGCCCACCTTCCCATTTTTCCGTCCGCTAAAGACCCAAGTCCCTAACGGTGAGACAAGCACTCTATTCTTCTTCACCGCCATTGTTAGTATCACCGCCACCAGAGCTTTTGAAAGTTAGCAAACCACGCGCTTAAGCGCGTCGCGGCAACCGACCCCCTCCGGAACAACTCTCCCCGCTCCGCTCCCCATCTGTAACGGAGTCATTCTCCGGCCAGTTATCATCCCAGCCCAGTTACCATCCAACCACCCATGCCAAGCGCTATCTCCCTCCGCGGAGTACATCACAGAGTATCACCGCCATAATCCCACGTCCCCCCCACTTATCTCGCTGAAATACCTAATTCGGAAATCCGCCTGCACATCCCCCTGGCCAGTGACATTCGCCGCGCACGGCCGGCCAGGGTGTCCGTGAGCCAGATAGGCCGGCGCCGACGCAGAATCGCAACACGTGGGCGCAGGGCCGCGCCGTGGCGCGGATCGGGGGAGTCCGGTCCGATTGCGAGTGGCGGCGCCCCCGTGTCCGGGGGGAGATAGAGACATGCAAGCACGCCCATGATCACGCAACGGCCAAGCCACCCACCTCGGCTCTGTGCCGCAAAGGAATACCGTTTTCGTATCTGACCAGCTGCCCGTGTTAAATCCCCGATTCGCCGGGGCGTGAAATGGGCGAATCCTTCGGTGGTACTGTGCGTGGTGCGGGCACGAGCGTTGGGCAGGCGGACCCGGGAGATGCACGAAGGGCTGCTGGGGGGGAGCTAGAAGGTTTGGAAGGTGCTGGGCGGGTGGGAAATTGGGGATGGGGACATGTGGGAGAGGTGCGTGCGTTGGGGGGGAGGTTGGGGTGTCTGGACCTCTTCTGGGGGGGTTGCGTGGGCGGAATAATTGAGCTTTGAAGCTTCCCCGGAGTGGACCCGTGGTGGTTTGGAGTAGGTTTTGGTCTGCTGGTTCGGTTTGATGGGAGCTTCCTGTATTAGACTGGGGGAAGGGACGGACGAGAGGGGAAAAGAGCAACGTTGCGAGATACTTCCTAGGAGGTACCAGTCGTGACCCCTTCCCTTATTTCCTTTTATCTTGGTGACGATTTCACGGCCCGGATAGGAAGGTTAAAGTCGGCGTAGCGGGACGCTTGGATACCGTATCAGTTACCCGTTGAAAGGCACGTTGCCGAAGAGATTCCCGATAAGAGGAGATACTCCATGTGGCAGCTCCATCAACGTTCCAATTGAAACAGCAGTGATGTGGGAGCTGGTGTTCTCGTGCCTGTTGTCCCTGCATCTGCTTTTCGTCCCCATGTGACTATGAGATGTCAGTGCATCAGTTGAAGCCACAACATGGAACGTGAACAGATTTTCTGTATGGGTTTATAATTATACGAAATTAATGGGAGCTGTGGGTTTATTGTTATTATTATTATTATTTAATTTACATGTTCTCTAGACTTAAAATGATATTGAATTAATTTATCTATTATTTCCAGAGAAATGTGAGAATTTATATTTAGACGAATAGATATAAACTCAAACCAGTATTCTACATTGCGGGACCTATTCAGCATAATAGAAATCTAAAAACACCCACACAACAATTGGCAGAAATCAAACACAGTTAGTCAAAGTAGGAACTTTCGAGGAACTCTTCTCGAGATTCCTCTCGCGGCCCCTAAGAGGTCGACTGGCGTTGGACTTTGCACCAGATATTTTATGAAAGAAAGGAACAACAAACGAAGATATTAAAATGAGACGTCTGTAACTTTAATTGAACCAAAACGAAATCCATATATCTCTCGTTCACTACGCCGTTTGTACGCAGCCATATCCACCCCCCTTTACGTTCACTCACCACCTTCCATTATTTCATCCGCAAACTACTCCCGATACCATCCTCCCGATACCATCCCCCTCTTCACTTGACTCTATTTAATTCAGCTAGCCAAGCCAACGTCTTTCTACACCTAACAATTCTGATATACTCGGCATATTCTACCGTCGTCGGATTCAAGATGTCGTCGTCCCAACTTCTTCTCATAACAATAATGGAGCACATGCAAGCATTGCGTCGAAGGATCCGGCGCCTACAAAGTAACGTCAGGGAGCCAAGTGCCCTAACACGCCGTTATTATTCAAATGAAGCTGTAGGTTTACCGTGGATTGCCGGCATTTCATTTCTCAGAAGTTATATCATACTAAACAATCTACAGTACGCAGCAGGTATACAGCGCCAGGCTGCGCAAGTCGTAAGACGCTGTGTCGTTCTCATGGAGATCGCGGCGGCAATTGCCAGGAATGAAGTCATCATCGAGATGGAGGAAGAGCACTGGTGGGACGAGACACAGTTTTACTATTACGATCGACAACGAACCGATCGCCGTTTCCACTTTGGTGAATTTGTGAGGTGTATTCCTAGCCGCCCGCAGGATAACTAGGGTCCTCTCGATTGTATGTAGGCAATCTTTATCAGCGTTACTGGTCGTTGCACCAAGCCAAGATATGGACCTGGATATAGCGGCTGAAACGGAAAGCTGAAGACGTAAGTCACCCGTGATGGACGTAGAAGGTAAATTGCTCTAAGGGCGGTTGCAAAGATCACGATAGAAATTCCACCGGAAATTTGAACAGGTCAGTACAGGAAGATTCACCCCTCGGCATTCGAGTAACCAAGCTCACAGGAAATCAAGCTCGCGGAGAGCGTCACGATGGCCGAGAAAAGATTATGGGCATTTGCAGAGGTTCCGGTTTCTAGGAAGACCTGCATCAGTTATTCGGACCAGATATTATCGACTGTCTGCTGAATTTGGTGGGCAACTTCTTCAAGTTCTCGGGCAAACCTAGTTTCGGTGACTCTGCCTGCGAACTGATCAGCCATTAAATCAAGCTTCTGACAACCATCTCCATGTCTTTCCACACAACAGTGCTTTTGTCATTATCTGACTGTGCCTCTGCCGTTGAACCCCCTATACTCATGCAATTAAGGATAAAAAACCACCGGTATCCCCTTTTTGGCGTGGTTTGTGATGACCGAGGACTCTGCCATCATCATACAGTGGTCCGTTATGCATGTTCTACGAGCTTAGAAACTAAAATCTTCCTGTGTATTTGTTTACCACCATCAGTGGAAATTCAAAAGGCACGTACGATCACAGGCGCCTAGCCTTAAATCAGATGCATCTATCAGATTAGCTAGCTAAATTATGCTCCAAAACAAAATACTAAACAAAAGGCAAATAACATGGGACGCCATGCCAGCCCCCACATGAGCCCGATGCATACCCTCCGATATTAACTGCCCAAATGGATCCGCCAGCTCAAACTCCCCCCTCAACAACGGGCTCGTTCCATGCACCTTGACCCTAATACTCTCCCTAGGCTCATATTGCACGCCCATCGCCCAGAGCGGGAAGGAAAAAATCAGAACACAGGCATCCCTACGTACGAGAGGCATATGAAGCATTGGTGTTGTTTTTGTGTCCCGCTGGGGGGTAGGAGAGATAAGAGATGATGCCACTAGGAGCTTCATTGTGGAGTCGAACCACAAAAAAAATTGCAAAAAAGTGATGAGAGAATCTGTAGAGAAACTCGGGATTTGAGCCCGAGGTGGGGCTCGAACCCACGACCTTGAGATTAAGAGTCACACGCTCTACCGATTGAGCTACCCAGGCAGGGTTGATTACTCGGGAGGCGTATGTCCAATCAACACGAACTGCATAATGGATTTTGATGGCGTGGATTTTGATATTGGACTAAGTATACCTGGGATATATGTGGATTGGACCGGCGGAAACGCCTTATTTGATTTCTTTCCGGGAGAACAGATAACCACGACGCTATAACCCAGCTTTGAATGTCTCACCATGATCCACTGTACGTGTCTTACAAAATAATAATATAGGAGCACGTATTCAACCACAGACCCGAGCAGTCACTACTCACCACCGGGTTCCAGCTCAGGAACTGTGCCATCCTAATCCCTACCTTTGCCGCGATTTGCGCACGTCTCGCCGCTCTTGACATAGTAGAACGTCTTGCACTTCATTGTCATGTCTGTCTGGATCGGCCATGCCGTTGCCCTCCGTGGTGGTGGGCTTGGGGCTGGGCTGATGCCGACGATCGAAATGCAGATGTAGTTATCAAACCAGAGGCAGTGCAATCAGAGCTGGGGTTCTGGGCGTATAGCTGATCGATTATGATAAGAAGGCTATACATAAGGGTACTGCGTGTGCTGCAACCAACAATCGGCGGCTGGCAATGTTTGCGCTGAGGGTGTGATTGCGGGATATGGGTATCTCAGGGTGACGGGCGCGGATTTTTGAATGGAGCTCAATATGAGGCCTACTTTGGGGGACTGTGGAGGTTTGTTGAATCGTAATACAGGCGAGTGATGGTGGCCCGAGGTTTGGAGATGGCCGAAGGGATAGGAATGGCCACTTGTTGAGTAAAAACTATTGGAGATGAGTGGGGGGAGGAATGGACGAGTAGGTGCATTTGAATTTGATATAAGCTCTCAGGAGCTGAGATGTTGGGGCTGTCTATATACTTGTATCTAATCTGTCTCTGATCCTCCCGGAAAGCCAAACGCTGCAAATAACTTCTGATCTTCAAGCCTGCCTGCCCTATATTTTGGTAGTTAGTTTTAGCTAGAAATATTAGTCTGGCCTCCTGCCATAGCAAAATGTTCGAAATAGCAAAAATAGCTCAATATCACACCCAAATTCGCCATCAATGCAGCCACTTTGACCTCGCAATCACTCCCGGTCTTTCTTCGCCTCCTGAACACCCACAATTCTCCTTGTCCATCTCACTTCCTCCCAATCAGACCTGCGAATATTGTCCAGATGCAACATCCACCCGTTTTCTCCCACCTGTGCTTTCAGCCTTCCCAAACACCTAACCATCCCGGACTCTTCACGATTCTCCGCCAAAAGCTCCCTACTTTCTCTCTCCTGCAACGCTGAGACGCGGTAATTCGCCAAGACGCCATTCACGAAAGGGGGACTGTTGTGAAAAATATCCGCAAACTGGAAAATCTGCTTGTGTGTCCCCTCTTCTCGAGAGGAGAAAGTCACACGACAGAAGAGCTCGATGATAGCATCTTGGTTGGTGCGGTTGCAGAAGGAACCTGCTCGTATGCATTCTCCAATGCGAAAGCAGGTGCGAAGTATTGTGCAAGTCGTGAGGCCTGGGATGAGAGAACTGCCACATAATTTTTCTGGAAATGGAGAGCGCGCAAAAGGTGTGAGAGGGATATACTCGTGGCTGTCATCGTTCGCTGAGAAAGGACCAGATAGCCCCGGGGTCACTGGGAGCGCGGTTGGTAGAGTCTCTCTGCGAAGGGAATCAATGTTCTCTGACACAGCAGAATTATCATTGAGAAAGGACCAGTCTTCTGGCTCTGTTAATGACTCGATGCTGGGCTGGACTTGGAGCTGATTTCTGTTAATTATATTGTCATTGTTCTTGATCGACGGGGAAGAATAGTTAAGCTTCTCATCATATACTTCCCTATCCCGAGATCTGGCATCGGATTGAGTCCAGTTGCTAGGTGGAGAATGGGTCTCGATGATTATCGGATTGTCCTGTTCTGCCAGATTAGCCAGTTCGGCTTCGTCTGTATCATCCATGAAATATTCATCGTCGGTACTTTGCATCCTTGACGAAAACCGGGAGATATTGTCGAACTCGGCACTTGGTTCAACGTTGTTGTCAATATGTGTGGAACCTTGATGTCCTGCGTAGCTGCCATGGGCGTCCTCATGTTCCACCATAATTTCCATAAAATCGTCATCCGAAACACCATCATCAAAATCGTCACTTCTGCGCTCAACAGGAAACTGGATGGGATAGTTTTGAGGTGCCTTATGAGCATCTTCGTGTACTTTGGGTAGGATAAGATCATCTGTATCAAGCCGAGCAAAATCTTCGTCATCCAAACCTTCATCCCAGCCTTCGTAAGCTTCTGAGTGGTCTCTGGTATTTGATGCACTGTCCATTTTAGCACCAATGGCTGAATACCTGTATACGCTGGAACTGTCCTCCAAAGTGCCAAGATGATCTTGCTTGGACATGTCGTTGCCAGCACTACCATAAGTGTTGCCATAATCTGGAGCTTCTTTGGAGTATGAGATATTGGCAAAAAGATCATCAAAATCGTCTTCGGGCTCTCCTGGAGCTGAGCCTGCATGAGATGTTTGGCGAGACACATCCTCGTATACCTCATGCTCGACTGGTGGCAGTGCATCACCGGGCGCTGGTGCAAGATCTATGTCATCCCCCCCACTTCCTATAATTTGCCCATGGGCAAATTGTAGAGTCTCCAAATTCACCTTGTCTGTGCGTGAGTTCCATGATGTGAATTGATCTAATTCCACATCAACAGGAGGCGTCTTGAATCTAAACGCGGCCAGTTTTTCCAGGGTGGTTTGCGCCAGCCCAATGTGTCCAGCCTGAGCAACCCTGTCGAGAGTTGAAGGCGCATTTATTGTAAATTCTGTACTCTGCTTGTGATGAGCCTCGTCGTATGATCGCTGAGCATTTTGCTTGCTGATACTTGTGTTGGGGAAAACTTTGGTCTGCTTTGACAGGGCCGAGTTCGTTCTTCGCATAGAAGATTTCTTCGAATCGAGAGACAAGGGTGGTTGTAGCAGAATTTGCTCCTCGGCTGCAGATACAAATGCAAATCTTTTTGAAAGCGGGCTATCATCTTTACGCCACGGTTTCTTCATATGTGCCGTAGGCGCGCTTTTGTTTCGAGTAGAAGCCGTTGACTGCCGCTTTCGCTTTTTGGAAAGTTGAGAAACGGGCAATGGATCGTCGTCTTGAGGAATATCGTAAAGCGCGTCGCTATTTTTTCCCCAGCTCGATTTAACAGGCTGGTTGACAGGGGTGAACGAGGGCACTCGATCAGAGAGAGGTGAACCGTTGGGCTCCAAATATCTAAGACACTATTAATATTACGCGGCAGTATTTGGTGGAACAAAGCCTCAACTCATTGAAGGGGTAACCATTTTCAAGAGAACTTGGAGTTCTGACGGTTGTCTCATCCCATCCCTGGTACCTTGACGGCATTGTCAAATCAGCTTTTCATCGAGGCACTTGGGCAATGAAGCTTCAATATTATACACAATGTTGAATCAATTCAACAATTGCGCATCCTACGACTGCTAGACCGGCAATTAGAGAATAATACGCTAGTGATGTGCTCTGGGAGGTTCAATGGTTGGTTGAAGCTGATGTTGAGCTGTCAGGTCAGGGCGAAGCTACCCCGCCACAGCCTACCACTAGTCTAGCCTATTTGGGGCTTATCGATCGACATCCCAGCAGGGTGACGACTTAGTGCGGGGTGTATGCGAATGCGCGCCAGAACCTTAATACAAAGTCGCCGGTAGTTGAAATCATAGCCTTGATCCTCAAACACACTCTAGATCAGACCGTGAGGGAGAGAGTGCCTTTGCGACGAATCATTCAACTGTCACGTTACTACAGCTCAGCTCATAGGCAGGGGTTCATTGTTCCTCTTGATCCAGCCACACGATAGTGGCCGAGAGAATACCGATCACAAGAACAACGTTGCCTCACGGGCACCATCCACTGCCATCTCTCTCTTCTCTGGGTCTCCAACTGTGTTTGGCACAGCGTTATATCACCCGTTTAGCCATAGTGGTAAGTGACGCCCAACTTCGCATGCGAGGGTATCAACCCACGTGCTCTGTTTGAGACTCGAACAAAGGGCCTGGCTAATCTTTAACAGCGTTGGATACTGAATTATTATCAACAATGTTTAGCTCTGTAAGCTTTCCCTGTTTTTGATTGGAATACAGAAGACGTTTTGAGGGCTCCTCGATGTTAGAGGCATGGACGAGGGGGTTTCAGACATTCTATCTGCCCCGCGGGGTCTCCTATATCCAGTGATGTCTACAGCCAAGTGGCATCAAGTATGATGAGTAATAATCAATCGTCTGGTTCTGACACGAAACTCTACCTGTAGAAAAAGCCATACTCCTCGGTTACGGTCGCCATCGAACGCCTCACGAGTGAGCAGTTCGAGGAGGACGACCTGAGCGGCATCCCAGATCTAGTTGAAGCCATATCCTTGCAAGCAACAGGACCTGCTGAAGCTGCGCGAGCTATCCGGAAGAAACTGAAATATGGCAACGTCCATCGCCAGCTCCGAGCACTGACCATTCTCGATGGCCTCATGCAAAATGCCGGGTCACGGTTTCAGCGAGCCTTTGTCGACGAACCACTGCTTGAGAGATTAAGAGTCTGCGCAACCTCGCCGATGTCAGAGAACGAAGTACGGGCTAGATGCCAGGTTCTCTTCGCTGGCTGGGGACATACGTATAAGAGCACGCCCGGAATGGAACGGATTGCTCGCCTGAACAAGGTAGAGCAAATACCGGCCTTTTAGCGACCGTGATTCTAACGTAACAAAGGAACTCCCAAAGCGGAAACAGGTGGTCACTCAGGATAGATCCAAGGTGCTAAAGGAAACTGAGCGGGACCCATTTGAAGGTGAGGAGGATGAAGAGGCTGCCAGCCGTTCTGCAGCTCCTTCACCGACCCCTGGAACGGCGCCCAAGAGCCATAAATCCAAGCCAAGCAGCTCTGGTATTAGCAGTAGCTTATTTTCATCGTCAACAACACCGACAAAGTCAAAGAAGTCGAAGAAGGTGAAGGGCAAGAGTGGGCCTTTTAACCTTGAGGCAGAGAAAGCCAACATGAAGACCAACATTGCCGAGTCCTCGGTTGCTTCTATCAACCTCCTCAACGCCTTGCAGAGGATCAACCGAGAAGAAGAGCGTGTATCAGAGAACCAAGCTTGCGTTGCTCAGTTTGAGCGGTGCAAATTACTCCGAAGGCACATTCTTCGCTATGTGAGTTAAGCCATGTATTGTTTTAGTTGTGTTGCTTATAATATGTGAAGATTCAAAACGTCGAAGCTGAAGAATGGCTTGGAGCGCTCATCCAAGCCAACGACCAACTCGTCACCGCGCTCATGACATTTGAGCAGCTGGATAGCTCTATCGATGCCGACAGTGACTCCGACGACGAACTCGCCGAACAAGCCCATGCGTACCGGAGTAAGTAGCCTGTGCCGGATACATTGAACTGCGCTGACATATACTCAAAGTGCTACAAGAAAAGGGGAAAGCAGTTGACGGGGCAGCCGCAGAACTTGCTGGTTTAAAACTCGGTCAAGGTTCCGCGAGCCCAGCGCCTGTAGCACCCCCTCGCCCTGCTGCACCACCTGTTGTGGATGACTATGATTCGGTCGAGGAAGAAGACGATGATAACCCGTTCGGAGACGCAAATGCATTGGAAAGTCCTGCGCTGGAGAGAGACGAGCCGAAGTGGTAAGAATATCCATGCCCCGGATTATGAATAGTGCTGATAAGTTACCAATATCAGGAGATCGGTGTAGTGCGGTTGACTCGGTTAATGCCGGTAGAGCGGAGGATGATGTTCTTTGCGATGCTTTTGCGATGTGGATACCATCATTCTTGATGCGTGGCAATTTATTTGGCCTAAGTCGATATCTGATGGTAATGCGGATTGTTATTAGCGTAACATAGAGGTTGAAATTTTAAATTACGCCCAATACAATGATTATCTCTTACTTGTCTTCGCTTCTCGTCCTAGTGCAGTTCCGATTCCCACCCCTCACCTGCTCAGTCACTCACCCCAACCCCCATCCCTTCAGTCACTCACACCCCACACCTACCCACTAGATATCCGGAACCAAAGCTTATATACCCCAATAACTCCTTTACTCTCGACCCCAAGAAGCCTAATGGCAGATATGGGAAGGTTTCGCTGCGAATCAGCAAGTGTTCAGTTCGAACGCAGCTCGAGACAATAAGTAAAATCCAAAAAAGGGTTTTCTTAAGATCTGAACATACAAGTGTATATTCAGATCTTTCTTTTTGCTTGTTTTTGTCATTATTTATTGTATTATATAGTATAGGAAGGTGATTTTATTTTAAAGGATCTCCGAATCCAGAATAACAACTTCCAAGATCTAATCAAAGGCACAGTTACCATCCTTTCTAACTTCTTACCAGCTCTTCCTTTTCTCACTACCCCTATCCTTTATCACCCCACCTAATTTCCTACCACCCCTCTCGTTTATCATCATTACTCCCTTTTATCACCACGTTTGGTGTCACCCTACCAAAGGTTGATGTATCCTGGACTTCTTTCGTCGCACCCACAATACTTTTCCCACGAGGGGTCTTCACGCAGCAAGATCTATCGATTCGCTGGAAACATCAGACAATTTGCCTTCACAGCCAATTATTGAAGGAAAGACACAGGCATCCATTTAAGGATGGGGGGGGGGGCTCACATTTCTCACGCGATCGGTCCTTACATTTCATATGGCGACGATCATCTTCATTCTGCTCGTGATATTGTAATGGGAATAGCAAGTTTTTACTGCCAGGTTCACGCATTTGCTAGGGACCAATCTTGCAATCCATCTCCCATGGACTCTTATTGTTTGGTATTATTCGCCCGCATCTCTTCCCGCTTCATGCTGTCGAATCATTTCCTGCAAGGCCTCCTCCCTTGCTGTATACTGTCGAATTATTTTCTGCAAGGCCTCCTCCTTTGCGGCATACAGTCGAATTATTTCCGCCAAGACCTCATTGCTTGTGGGAAACAATTCGCCTTCTTCGCCTTCCTTCTCATCCTCCGCGAACCTTCCGCTCTGCTTTATAACATTGATCACACCCTCCACTGCAGCATCGGCCCCAAAATCAAACTTGGCAGCCTTCCTGTCGCGCGTAGTGTCGCGCGTAGCCTCCCTTTCACGCGCAGCCTCAACAAACTTCCAATCCTCTAGAACATTCTTTGTTCCAACCGAAATAAATCCTGCTACAGCGAGTAACTTCGCCAATACCATTAATACGCCCATTGTAATGCGTGTAACCGCAAACCAGGTACTGTGGCAATCTATGCCTTCAGGTCCCCAACACTCATCAACCACCATGGAGCGCACTCTGCGGATCGTGATAAGAACAAATGCGGTGTGCTCGATGGAAGTAATTATGACACAGCAAAGTGCAAATATTTTGTATTTGAACTGCTGTCTCGCTGCACGTAGGGAGTTGTGCTCTTTTGGTTTTTTTTCGTGCGAGGTGTACGTAACCAACAGTGAGGTGGTGCTGATGAAGAACTGTAGATATGTGACGTGGAAGAAATCGGTGAAAAATGAGGTTATGGCGATCGTGATCATGTAAGAAATCTCGCAGGTGAAGAGTTTGTCTGTCGCCCACTGCGCGGTAGAAGCCAACACATGCAAGCTCTCCCGTGTGAGAATCGAGAGACAGGAGCCGAGGAGATCGGGTGGTGATGGGAGTTTGATGCTGATTGCCCATGACGGCAACGAAAAATTGGAATCCATAACATAAGTGATGACCGGCATCGAATTCTCAGGTGAGATAACGCCGAAAAAGGAGCCGTTATGGATGATGTAGACAAACGGCGTGTCCGGTGAAGCGTAAACTTGGTATGCCACTATCATCGCAAACAGAGGGACTAGTGTGGCGTACAGTATGAGGTCCATATTTAATGAACGCAGTGACACGCGCTGTTCCGAGCATCGGGGGCTCATGTTCGGTCAGGTTGATTTGATTGATAATGTGATTTGAGTCTGCAGATTGAAGGGTAGGTTGTGCTATCGAGCACCTGTATAGATGTCGAGTTGATGAACGAAATACATGTATGTGGATATCTATAGCGGATAACGGGTACTGACAGGCTCAGACAGGTTCATAGTTTGGAAACCACGATGGGGAAATCGTCCTTTCGGTTTCTACAATACTGTAGTACATCTGCGTTTGATTATAAAAGGGCAGGCTTGACCGACAACTTCGGCTAGGTTATTTTGGTGTTTGAGAAGTAATTAAAGCTTACATTTGGTAAATTAAGCCATCCCTGTCAGATCAAAAACCAAGCAGCACACCCCTACTAAATTGAGAACGAAAGCTATCACGGGTATTAAAATCGCCAAGCCACCCCAGCTCTGAATATAGCAACTGCATGCTCCTTACGCATCTTACGCATCCTCCGCCTGGACCTCCTCTAAGCCTTCTCGGTAATTCTCCAAGTCCCTCAAGAAGTTTTTCCGCCTCAAGCATCTGAATTCGCCATGTTTCTTTAGAGTACGCTTATAACTGCTAGATCGTGCGTGGCTCTTGACTCCCGTATCATCCTCTTCAGTCCAGACCCCGGCGACATTTTTCGGGATTTCCAATCCGTTCGCATAATCCGAAAGCAGTCTCTCCGAAAGCTCAACGTCCATTGTGGTAATTTTCAGCATTTGTTGAATAATTTCGATATCAAATCCCTCAGCATCAAAACGTTCGAGAAACTCCTTAGCCTCTTCGTTGGAGTGTGACTCAGTCTGTGACTGCGTTTCCTCTTCGTCATTGTTGTTCTGAGAGGGAGGTGTGTAATCCACGGCCTCTGACCAAAGTTGGCGAGACGGAGAAGAATCGAGTTCTTCCGATGGAGATGGCGGGGGGAAATATTCGATATTAGTTTCGATGAATTTCTTGCTTTGGGCATTTGGGTAGTCTGGTAAATCTCCATCGCTGTTCAGGTGGCTATTATAGATATGTTCAGGCGTTGAAGGGATTTCATCTGCCCTCTCCTTGCCTTTCGAGATCCGTGGTCGCTTACTGTGACTGTGACTGGAAGTAGGCCTCGATTCCACGACCGGAGATACGCTGTCCTGATCATGAGGTCGCTTTTGCATCCCGGGACCAGCAGCCCGGAATGCTAAGGAAGGAGGCTCGAGATTGTCATCGCTATCCTCCATGGCTTCTTCTTCAGATCGCCCTTGGTCTTTAGGTTGTTGGCGTAGAGCTTCTTCCTTCATTTTTTCCTGTTCTCTCTGAATGAAATATTCATAGAAATCCACTAGAAAATTCTCACATATCTGCCTCAGCTCATCAGGCGCACTGGGGTGCGCTGAGGCTTCGAACCCCAATTTGGTCGCAAGGTCATCCCAAACTTCTCTGCCTTCAATATCGTCAAAATGGCCAAGTAGCGGGAGAGAAGCCTTCCACAGGTCGAACAGACTAATTTTACGCTTGGAAACAATAGGCTCAAAGGCAACGAACTTCTTTAAACAATCCCGAGAAAATTCACTTATGCTCTGCAGAAATGCAAATGCTCCGTGGCCTACTGACTGTTGGATCCTCTGGGCTGCAGCGTCCTTATTTGCAGATTCTCGAGGGAGATCCGTAGCTTGCCGCAAAATTTTTGGGGTGCTCACACCACTTGAGGGAATATGAGCTTGTTCAGGGGTCTGCATTCGAATGGCTGTCATTGGCGTGACCGGACCCGTGACTTCTGTAAGAGAGGTACGTCCGTTCGTCTCGCCATCTTTCCTTGCAGAACTATACGCGTGAGCTTGTTTAGCGACCCGTGTTGGAATAGTCGTTACCGGCGTGCCAGGTTCCTCGGACCTTTCCGCAGAGACGCGCCCTTGCGTCTCGCCATTGTCTCTTGAAGATATATAGGTGTCGAGATTAACAAGCTTGTCGCGATACTCATTTTTTAGAGCTATGTGTGCCGTTTGATGCTTGTAAGGATTGATTCCTAGTTTGGGGGCAACCTGCAACCACCTATTTGCTTCCTCAACTTTTCGATACCCTCCAAACTCCGGCTTGTTAACTACGCTCCATAGATCGTATAATTCTAGTTTGTGTTCATATAGGCTGAAGGAAGGTTCAATCTTGCGTTTGATGGCGCTTGACAGTTCTTTCAAATCCCTCAAGAATTTCGCTTTACCAACAGAGGAGCCAGTTTGAGATTGATCTTCCGAAGTCACGGATTCTGAGGGCCTGCTTGCAATGGCTCCGCCCCCCCCCAGTTTCTGACTTTCTGTAGATGACCTTGAAGACACCGCAGCGTGAACTGGGGTTGTGTACGGCTTGGAAGTAGAGTCTTGTCCCTGACTGGGCTTGGCCGTCTCCGCCCTTGCATCTTTGTTCTCGCTCTCTAGGCGTTTTCGTAGCGTGAAAACAGCGTGGTAATAATTGCACCAATCGCCCGCCGTGTGCCTTCCGTACTATAGCGTTATTAGCCAGTCGATACTTTTGTGGCATAAAGCACCAAGAATCGCCGACTGAGCTACTTACTTGTGTGGCAAAGGCTTCCCAAGCGTAGACCGTTCTCTCTGGGGGAATATTGACAGTGTCACAATACTCCTGTTCCAGGATTTCAATATCTTCCTCAGTAAATGGGGCGGCCGTTGTGGGTGGGGCTTCCTCTGTGAATGGGGGTTCATCTTCGGGAGAGTAAGAAGTGGCAGGCAAAGGGGGGCTAGCTGGCACATGATGTTTTCCTGCACCTGAAGAACTGGGTGTCGTTGTAACATTTCTGGGCTGAGGTGTATTTGGGATGGCCCGCCGCTGCCTATCTACCTTTTTTTTAACTGGCCAGTCCGTGCTGTTCGTGTCTATGTCTGGTCGAGGTCGATCAGAGTGTTGCTTTATCCAATGGTCACGCCACGATTGTGCAGTATGCCGAGGATTCTATGAAGCATTTAGCTAGGTTGAAACTGAAACTGATGCGAGAACATACCTTCTCTGCGAATTGTTCATAGATCTCATTTCCTTTGACGGAAAGACCCAATCGTTCAGCTTTCGCAACCCAAATACTAATCGCCTTGCTCTCCTCGTGTGTGAAAGGCGTCCGGGTCAATTTCTGTGGTTGGCTGGGACCGTCTGGAAGCCCAGCTCTTCTAGGAGAACCTATTCGATGAGTTTCCAAATCTTCTAGCTGGCCTTTTTTTATACTCTGATCCAGGTATTTCCACGAGACAGCATTTGCAGGCGCATTCCAGGGCTTTACGTGGTCTGCGATCAGCACGTCCGCGTTCTTTTCTAGCGGAACCACGAAGCCCCCATTACGCTTTGTAAAGTTAGTGGCGGCCTCCATTCCGGATAATGGCATATTACCTTTACACCTTCAACAAAAGTAGTTCGCCCGGGCACGCGCTGCGAAATGAAGAACTTTTGGCCCTGGAATAAGTCACCACCCCCTGCGACACCCTCGTAGACGACTGGAGCCATATTGACTGCTCTTTGGAGCTGTGGACCAAAAAGAGAAGTCTGAACAAATCGTTATATGGGGCTTTTATTAACCACGCCTTGATGTAGTCTTCTTTCAACTGGCGTACAACTGTGGGCGGTTTTGGGGCGTTCAGGGAGAAGTACAAGGGAGAAACTAGGTGAAGTCCAGTTGAAACTAGAATAAAGAACGACTGGCCAACCTAATACATGATTATCCGGCAAGGGAGACTATGCATGATTTGGCAAGAGCACGGAATACTAGGTAGCTTGAAAACCACACGTGTTTGAGGCGTCTGGATGGATTGCCTGGCTGTCTGGCATATGGCGTAGTAGTTGTGAACTGCCGCACTACTTTATCTCCGATCTTTTTGGTTCATGGTGTTGTTTCGCGTGACGAGTGACGAATAAACGCGTAATCACGTGATCGGGAGCTCTCGTTTTATTTGGCGTTTGGCGGATCCCCTTGGCTTATATCCGGGGGCCAAGAACACCAAAGGAATCCTTGTTCAGCTAGCCAGTCTCGTTGCAACATTAATGGGCGTGGATACCAAGAAACTACTCTGAACGACCCTACTTTTTGAGAGGCTATTTGTTGACATCATGACTTTAGCTTGAGTAACCACTTGCACACTGTTTGGGACCCTTTGACAGTCCTAGAGGCCCGCGCGCGCACCCTTCAAGATGGGGGTGGTGAAGAGTGTGATTTGTCTGGTGCTTTTCATATCATTTATGACGTTTGTTTTGTTCTTTGGAAGACTGCCAGCCCTAAGGTATGTATGAACTGGAGAGGCAGCCGATAGGTTGATAAGCTCATCAGTAACCAGGAGAACGCCCATCGGTGCCTTGCATCGACTTTTCATGATACATATTCCTAGATTTCTGTTCTCTCTGGATCAAAAAATCAGCAATGGGCGTGTGTACGCTTCAGGCGCGGAGACCCTTCGGTTTGTAATGAACGAAAGGCATCCGACAGTTCTTGTAAGTTTGGATTTTGAGTGGCCTCTGCTTCATGCGCAACTGGAAGCCTTTTGTTTTTGTTATTCACCCCACTGTTTCTTAACTGCCCGTTTGGAAATTCTATCCCATTTAAATGATCCGACGGTTTCGTCGACAAGCTCAAGAGCTATACTCTCACTTACTTTGAGCGATGAAGCTCGCGTCACCTCGTTCCACAATAGAGGACATGTTATTCTTTGATATTCTTTTCAGTCGCGTCAGGTTAAGGCACTGCAACCTTAACATGAAGAATGCAACGATCGGGTCATCGACCAATATTCGCATCGTACTTTCTTAACAATTCTGCATCTTTAAACCCTCAAAATCTTGCTGACATTGATTAGATCATGTTCATTCTCCTGCTTTCCGTCTCCGAGTACCTCTACCTGCCCTCAGTCTTTCCGGCCCAAACTATCGCCACTCAAGCCGTAATGATCCCAATCATCCTAATGCCCTACATATTCCTCTACCTTTCTGCGTACTCCGACCCTGGATTTATCACCGATGCTACCCACGCAACCCACATGCGCCTCTACCCCTACGACCATGTTAACTTCCACCCATCCGCAACATGCAGCACCTGCGACTTCACCAAACCGCCTCGCTCAAAGCACTGCGCTCTCTGCAAGCACTGTGTGTCACGGTCGGACCACCACTGCATATTCATCAACAACTGCGTTGGCTACGGCAACACGCATTGGTTCCTCCTCCTCCTCCTCTCCACCTCCCTCCTGACCGCCGCCGGCGGGTACCTGGGCACGATCTACATCGGCGACCTCATCAAGGCGCGATACAGCTCTTTTACTATCCGCGGAACGGGGTACACGTGGCGTGATTATGCGAATTTCTGGCTCTGGGGAATACACCTCAGACCTGGTGCTGGCGGTGTCACGCTTCTGTGTGTGTTGAGCAGCGTATTAATTGTTGCCTTGACTGCATACACGCTGTATCAGGTCTGGGCGGGCGTCACTACGAACGAGAGCGCGAAGTGGGACAACACGAGTTCGGATATTGACGATGGGTCCCTGTATATGCGCCCTCTAGACGAGAATAGACCGCGAGACCCCGGAGTTGAGCCACGTGCAAGGTGGCCAGTGCAGCCGAAGATTATCAGCCTGAGCTGTGAAACCAAGCCACCGAGTAATGCGAGGAGTCTGAAAGGACAGGGGTATGGGGAGTGGGTGCGCGTGGAGAGTTTGCATGACTTGGAGAATGTCTATGATGTCGGCTTCTGGCGCAATATTAGAGACCTATTTCTTCCGCGCTCAGCTTGTGAGAACCATCTCTCTGAAGATTAGCGAAAATTAGTATGGGATCTCCAATGGCAGGGGGTTGGCAGCTGGGGGCTGCAATATTATACAGGGGATGACCAGTTAGTGGTATTACGGGGGCCACCAAGATCGTGTATGGCGAGGCAAATTACAATGCGGCGAGTTCTTAACCTTTTTAGATCGGAAGCATACCACGGTTACCGATGTTGGGAGTGTGAGGCCATGTTTTAAAATAGATTTGTTTACTATTCTGCATTGGAGATGTCCCGCGTCATAATACGCTACTATATACACCCTTTCTAGCCATACTGATACATAGTCACAGCCAGCTATGATTCCCTTCCCTGTTCCCACATTGCCAGTTTACCAACTTCGACAGCCCATCAATATCATTTTAATGTAACCATGCCCCGCAAAGACCCGAGATTTCACCCGCTGATACCAAAAACCCAGAGATATAAGCAACTAATTTCCAACATCATAGAGTCTTGATCTCCATCCATTCGCTGGTGCCCACTCCGAGGTTGAGGCCATTCCTCGCCCACCATTTCCTTACTTCGTCCTCTCCCTCCCCACCAGCCAGACGCACACTATCTTCGAGCGCTTCCTCAATATCACAAGTCTTATACTCTACCTTCAATCTCTTACCCTCCCAGCTCCAGTCCTCTCCACTTGTTTGCCGTCGCCACCACTCCAGCACTCGCACAAACCCATTCTTCGTCGGCCCAACAAGCACCTGATTATCATAGCTCATCGCAAACTTACTCCCTTTAAGACTCTTCCACGTCTCCAGCACGTCAACATGGCCATAAGCCGACGCAAGGCGCGCCACAGAATCGGAGTGCGAGTACGGGATCCCGGACGTATCCCACCAGTGCACAGCACGGGTTTGCCCATTTTGAGCTGCGTATAGGACTGACTTGCCCACCTTCAACCTCAGCGGCGCAAGTCCGACATCCATTGACTGCGAGTCAAAACTCGGCGACGCCGGTTCGTACAAGTATGAGGAGTTCGTGCGCCGCGAAGAAGGGGTTTTGGACTCGGGCTCAAGGATATATGCGCCTTGGTGCATGCTCGCTTCTTTCCACCATTCTAGGACGAGAATGTGTCCCTTACTGCTGGCCTGCTCTAATGCCGCCTCGCTGTATTTCAGCGGTAGGCCGGACTTTTTCCACCAGTCGAGCACGTGTACGAAGCCAGACTTGGAGGCGCCATCAATAGCTTCATCTGTGTAGTCTTTCTTGAGAAAGGAGGCGGATGTTCGCCACCATTCCAAAATCTCATTTCTTCCATAAACCGCCGACGCTTTGGTCGGGAGTAGTTTCCCGCCAAAGGATGTCCAAAAGACTTCGCGGAATTTGGTTTCGAGATACGATAAGATGTCTGTGAGGCAGAATTTGATGATAAGTTTGACGCACAATGATGAGAGGTATTCCATGCTCTTGGGAGCCTGGTCGAGCTTTTCAATAACGCGCGACACGGGCTTCGTAAGGATTGTCGATTCGAGAGAGCGCATATACTCGTGTAGTTCATCCTTCGGGGATTCACGAAGCTCCCATTCTCTCGGCATGGGTAGGTTGGTATAGATGCCGATGGATTGTGCAACTTCCCAGTCGCCGACGTAGTCGAATATTATGGTCCATAACTCAGACGGAAGCCGAGTTTCCGTCTTTTGGTTTCGACGTGCCTGCTCTATATCGCCAGATGTGGTTATATCAACATCGTGGCCAATAGTCAGGAGTTCGGCCTGGTTATTGATGGTTTCCACGAGATCGGAGAAGCCGTCATATTGGATGAGACATTTCTTTGCCCCCTTCTCGTCGTATTGCCACAGAATCGGCGGCATCACTCGGACCCAGTTCCATTTCCTCCTCAGCTTCGATAGCTGCTTCTTTGTCATGGGATTCTCCCACATCGATGTCGTCATGCCTGGCACCAGTATTATTTTCTTCGACACATCCCAACCCCTTAGCACATCGAGAATAAGGGTTCCTGTTATCCCATTTAGCATCTTCGCCATTGTATCCGCACTGGCCGGCGCCATGACCAACAGATCCGCCCACTCAGCCCAAACATGGGCAGTGCCCTCGCCATTATTGTGACCGCGGCCAATACTACTCGGAGAGTTTTCGAGAGTAGGGGCGAACCGCACCGCCTTTGCTGTAGGATCGTCGCAAATCGCCCTGCATTCGACCTTTGCGTGCCCGAAAAATCGCACGAGCAATGCCTCGGCTTTAGAGACGTCGCGCTCGCAGTTGGCGGCTACCAGGACGTGGAGTTTCTGGGCGTCTGTGGCTTTGATGTCGAACGATTTCGATGGGCGCGGTAGAAACGGCTCTTGTGCGACATCGGGTATACCGAGATTACCATACTGATAATCTCGCGGGTGCGTCTCCATGGCTGTCGAAACTGATGTGTGGCGACTTCTGAGTTGTGAGGAACAAGCCCTGGAAGATAGATGAACGATTCGGACGGGACCTCATCACTAAATATTCGCGAGATGCGAAAGCAGCTGAAGCAAGGTGAGACAATTTGTGATAGGGACCAACGCGAAGCAAACACGTAGGTTCGGTGGTGAATAAACCTTGTAGGCGGGGTAGTGTTTGGACCTCGTGGAGACCCCGAACTCACCGCCCAAAGCTCCCTTGACGCCTCGTCGGAGGATTTCACCCGGATGCCGACCGAGCTAAATGTATGGGACGATCATTCCCGCTAAATCCCAAAGCCGCAAAGTTAAAATATCTTAAATGGACGACATATTACACTGTGCAAGAACACGTTTTATTCAGCACTGAGAGATCGCAAAAAGCGTTTGGAGCGGTTTCCTAACTGTATGTGTTTGATATTTTCTTTTACATCTTTACAGAAGAAATTCTCTGAGATAATGGTATCTAAGCGCAACAACAATAACATCATGTGAACGTCCATGACAGAACACAACCAACTTACGCACTGAAATACGACAAATAAATATTCTCCTGCATCAAGAAAGCATTCTTAGACACGTCACTAGTGCCCTACCCGTAATTTACAAGGACCCTGTTGCATAAATTGATTTCTTCAATTTACCTTTCAAGCATCCTGGCTTGGTCCAGCCTCCTCCGAGTCTTTGTGGTTCTTCCGCTTACGCCTTCTTTTTGTCTTTTTCTTCACGTCATCAACTTCGGCTTGCCCGTCGCTTGGCGCTTCTTCAGCTGGATGGGGTTCGACTAGTTGCACATTGATGTTGGTTTCCTTTCTGTTCTTAGCTCCGTCTTCGCCACCTTGCGGATATATTCCATCGTCTCCATCGCTGGAGCTGGTGGTTTGCAGCACCACTTTCCTCACCCCATTTGAGTCAACTATGTTCTCAGTGATACTACCGCTCCGCGCAGTTCCTCGTTTTCTTGGTGCTGGGCTTGCATGCCCAGAACGTAAACTGGAGATGGTTCCGCCGCTATCAGATTCATGAAGTTCAGGGCGTCGGGGTGGGGATTGTGGGCTGGTCACAGATCCTTTCGAAGGAAGGCTCTTTGTAGATTGCGACTTATCAGCCCCATCATCGACCTGTTGCAACTTGTGGGCCTGGAGTGGACTTGAAGTCCGACGACTTGAACCATGATCCATGCTCCCATATCCCTGCTGCAGCGCCAACACGCCGTCAGAAGCAGGTCTTCCAGCACTTTGCAATAAACCTTCTCCTTCACCTCCGTATGGGGCAGCGTACATTTCCGAATCATCTTGGAATACAACATGATCTTCGTGAATTGAAGTGCGATGGTCTTTGGCGTCCTTAACAACACCAGGCTTGATTTTCACGGTATTGTAACGTGTCGACTTTGGGCGGCTGGCAAGGTTCGATGGGCCGAGATGTTTGAGGTGTTCGCGCATGTCTGTTGCGTTTCCACGTACTGTAACTGAACCGCCATCAGCAGCAGCGGAACTGCGTCTGATCATGAAGGTGGCCTTAGGGCTAGTGCCAAAGATTGCGGGGCTTTGACCTGGGGTCTTGGAATCTAGGGACAGTTGGCGCTGCCCGGAGCTGCTATCCTTGGAATTTTCGTCTGGGGCAACAGTGGGAGAGCCCTGGAGACCATGTAGTTTTGGAATATCGTTGTCAGCTACAATCTGGCCCTTGGCTGCCCGCCTGTATGTAGGTGCTGGTGCAAGACGTCTGATGGCTTTATGGACATCAATGTATACATCGGATTCGTCAATAATTTCCCTGTAGCGAGACATTAGCACAATGTTTGTAAGGGCGATCGTAGTGGCACATACTCTCCAATAAGTTCCTCAATAACATCCTCCAATGTGACAACACCAATGGCGCCATGGTCCTCACCTGGATATTCGGATACCAATACCATATGTGACTTGCCTTCTTGGAAGAAGTTCACAATATCGAGACAGCTGGTTTCTGGGCTTGTCTCTGGCAACGTCGCCAGAGCAAACTCACCAACTTTCTTGCAATCCTCAGGATCATAAGTAATCAGCATCTTAACAAGAAGCATGCCTATAAAATTATTCTCGTTTCCAGGCTCGTAGATGGGAATACGCGAGTATCCTGCGGAGAGGATAGCGTCCATGGTTTCTTCGTCGAGGATAGTATCGACAGACATGGTAAACACATCCCCCATGGGCGTCATGATGTCTCCCACGGCCTTGTCCTTCAGGTCCAGCACAGCACTTATTATAGTCACTTCATCCTGGTTCAGTCTGTCACCAGGAGTTGACCCAAGAGTCTTGTGTAGCGTGACTAAAGTCTTCAACCCGGACTTCTTGTAAACAGTGCCATGGTCCTCGCCGAGAAGGTAATCGAGGAGTTTCGCGGTAGGCCATGCAATTGGTGCAAGGAGGTACATGAGAACAAGCACGAAAGGCGCCATGGCTGAGCCAATCTGCAGCCCGTATCTAACGCATATTGACTGAGGAATAACTTCGCCAAAAATAACTACTGACCGTTAGTATATATACAAAGGACCCGAATCCGGTATACTTGCCGATTAAAGCTGTGCTTCCAAGAACGGCGGGCCATCCGCCACCGAGTGAGCGATCGAGTATGATGGGTAGAGTTTCGTTGACAATGACATTGGCGAGCAGGAGTGTCACTAAAACCCAGTGTTTCCCTCTCTTCAAAAGTTTGAACACTCTCTGCGCATGTTTTTGCTCCTTGCCTTCTCCCGAGGTGGCGATGACTTGTAGATATATTCCGTCTTGTCCCATCAAACTGCGATTGAAGTATGTATTAGCCTGGATCTCTGTTGACAGTATCATAACCTCGGTGCCAACCTACGCAATTGTTAACCCAGCAAATGCTCCTCCAGATATCACCAATATCATAGCCACCGTCAAGTACAGCCATAAGTCGGGATCATCTGGGCTTTTGGGCAGGTCTTCATGGCCTTTGATCCAGCTAGTCAATGGCGCTGCACCTGCAACTGACATCTGAGATGCTGCGAGGAATAAGACCTTGGCCAGACCAACGACTGCCGGACGAGCCCCTCCCGGAGAGACATTGTATCTTGAATTGTGTGACGGAATCGTCATCGTCGAAGCCAGGAGCTTGAACAGCGTGCGGTCGATAGCAGGCGTTGCTCGTTTTCCTCCCACCGATCCAACTCACCCGAATTGATTGACCTTCCTTTACACGTATTCAAACCAGGTCGGCGTTGTTTGTTGCTTGGAGATTTGTTGTTGTTCAAGGTACGTATTTACAGTGGAGAAAATTGAGGGTCTGTGACCGATTGACGAAATATGAATTAAGCGCGAATGGCAGGGAGTTGACTACGGAAACACCAAAAGCCAAGTTCGGTAGTTTAGGTTCAAGTGCTTTTAGCACGGTATAGTGGCGTATACTCTAGTAGTATAGAGTATAGTAGTATAGTAGTGTAGGTAGTGTAAGTAGTTTAGTTGAATGCAGCGCACCGTATGGGTAGAACTTCAGTAGGGTGCGGGGTTGGATTGTTTTCCGATCCAGTTTGGTGGAGACTTGGTGCGGCTACCAGCGTCATTAGATGTCGGCTAATCGATCTCGTTGATCTTGAGGACTATCAAACCGCCAGGAACTACCGGAAACACGACGTGCATCTTCAACTCCAAGAGCCACAACTATATACTTTGATGGCGTTCCAACATGGTCAATAGCTGATCGTGTAATCTACACCTACTGATCCGGCATAAAGCCTGCCGCCTCCTCTTGTTCTTCATTTCAACTCTGAACTTCAATACCAACGTGAAGTGAAAGAACAGCATGTCGCGGCAGTGGATATCTCGATGATAATCCGAATTACGGTCAACCCTCCCACCTTAAAAGTTGTCAAAGCCGCCCTGTCTCGTTTCTCAAGACCAGGCGCCGGGTGCTGCCGAGCACCAGGGAATTGGCAAATCGATATCCTCCGTCCGGATACGCTCAGTACAATACGCCCTTTACAAACCCGCCTCCCATACCCACAACCTTTCCAAGCCTACGAATCGCTTCCGGGAATTTCAATCTGGTAGAAGATATGGCTGGTAACGGAGCAAGCGACCGTCTTGGCAGCATTCCAGTGCTTGCGGGGACAAACACCCAGACACCAGAGCAGAACACATCACATCCGACCTCAACATCACCCTCCAAAACAAGTCGTTTGGCGGAATCTCTTTTACCACCCTTTAAAGAGATCCCCAGAGATACTTCTTCGAATGTCGAGAGCCCAACAACCCCAAGGCGAATGCCTTTTCCCCGACCATCGTCCTTGCAGATGCCTCAGAAGGACCTCGCCAATTTAGAATCTGCCTACAGTCGAATCCCTCTTTCACCGAAGCTTGACCCAATAGACTCGTATGGATCCCCAGTTATACCGCGACGTTCACGAGGCCTAGACTTCTCTCGGGCTGCAACAAATCTACATCATTCTACACTGGCGGAGCAATCGTCCCCCGATTCGTCACCTACAATCACAGGAAGAGCAATGAACATACCAGGCAGTCGAAGGAGTGGCCATTTCTCTACCGAAACGTCTAGCACCTCTCAGTGGTCTTTTAGACCTCCGGGAGATCGAACAACTATCTCGAGCTCCCTCGGGAGTGTTAACATGCTCTGTTCGGAGTCATCTGACAGCACCTCTGATGAGGAGCTCATGGATACAGACGACATCGATGATTCTATTCTAACTACACCCCAAGTTAGCAGCCGGATGCCGTTGGGCCTGAATATCTGGTCACAGCCACACCCTAGCCCAGGGAACAACTGGATGAACCAGTCCCCGGCCGCCAGTAGCCTGATCAACTTCCAAAGGGCGAGAATGCGCAATGGTAAGAGCAAAAAAGGATCAAGCAGCTCAAGCTCAAGGGCTAGCCCCATGTCGAGATCGCCACCTGTCGGGGGTTCTGATGCCATGAACAATAGCCAATTTGCAAAAGATCTTCCGTCGGGTACGCAGTCGAGGAGAGAAAGTATCAGCTGGGCGGCAAACCAACTCCATATTGATGGCAGCGAAAGCGACGATGGCACCCTTAAGAGTACATTGGAGAACCCAGAGAATCTTCCAACTACACCGGCAAGAGATGGACAGAGAGGAGTCATAAGGCGAGCCGTAACGAGACGAGGCAACATGCTTCCGAAGACGAAGGGATTTGCACGAATTCGCGCAGCTTTGGCAGAAGAAGGGGCACCAGTCGAAACCGAAGTCCGCCGCGAGGCTACCGTAATTCGCCAAGTACGTGAGAACGACATGGACCTTGAGCCATTACGGCCCCGAGCATTATCAACCGCTACTCTTTCATCTCCCTCCGTCCGCCCTTCGCAAGGCGATGGTTTGGAGGATGCGTTGGCGGACGACATGATCAGCCTTGCGAATAGCAATGCTGAAGGCAGCTTCAAGCGGCAGGCTGTGCGCAATTCAAAGGGCCCGGAGTTCTGGGAAGGCTTTGAGGATCGAAAATACCGCACTCCACCACCTCAATTTCCAACTCGCGAGTCTGCCTCGACTGTGAGCGATGATGTACCAATGGATTCCCAGGCATTTAGCCTAGGCAACTTCTCTATGCCTTCACAAGCTCGCGATCCCGCTGATACACAGTCGCAAGGACCATCTGCATCGCCCACACGTGCAACGACTCCATTACCAGCGGCGATTGATATCCGGCGTGTTAATAACAAGCGCCGTAGGGATGACGATTTTGACCCCATGTCCTTCAAACGACGAGCTGTGTCGCCGGGAATGTCTGTGCACAACAGTCCTGTGATACAGAGTCCGATGCAAAGAGATGGTAATCCATGGGGCACAAGACCACCAAGCAACAATGGCTCAGACAAAGGCATGATTGAATCGCAGTCCACCGGACGCGCCAGTGGGACGAAGCGTGTGGGCCTCCAAGGGATGACTGATACGAATGATAGTTTGATGAACATGAGCATTGAGTAGGATTGGTTTCTGCGATGGATGGATTTGGGCGAACAGACCGCACTACGGAGTTACAAGGCAAGGTGTCTACAGCATTTTTTGCGTCGGGTCGTATTTGGCTTTCGGGCGTTATGGAAGGAATTTCCTTAAAGGGGTGTCACAGTAGCTAGCTCACCAAGTTTTCGGCGCATAGATAGCTTACATCTTAAGCGCAAATTTGCTAATTGACATCCGAATGTCTATTGCCAGTCTATTTCACTCTACTATTATTGAGGTATTGTGAGGATCTTCCAATAGACAAATATAGCATAATGTCCCACAGTGCCCAACCCACTTTTGAGCTATTTGTAGATTCTGAGGCATAAGTTGGTATCATGGATAATATGCAGCGTTGAGGACAATAATAAGAAAACAAGTATAAAATCATATCTACAGTCTACGGTCTGAATTTAGAATAAATAAAGTAGTAAATCTGACAAATATCACGAAGTTGTATTCCATTGGATGTCACGTGAGTTTTACTCCGCATATTGATCTTGAAGCTTATCGGGAGCTCCATTATCGCATCCAACGCGACGCGACAACATACTCCAATCCAGCCAGACTTCATACATGTCTGTCGCAAAGCAACTCCTCATATTTGATCACACTACCTCATATCGGCGCGTATTCTTTGAGTATAGCAGAGGACAAAAACCCGAGTTAGAGGCTCCATTGAGCGTTTGTTCCCACTTGTGCGACACGTCAACACAAAGCAATCATGCCTCCAGGTAAGTAAGTAAGCGGATTGTCTGTTTTCAGCTTTGAAAGCCCAGGAAACTTCACATATTCTAATTTTAATACACTGCTGGTATGTCGAGTTGATAGCACAACGCTAACCACTTGCAGCGCTATCAGAGAGTGGGAGCGAGAGCCCTGAGGTTGAGGCCCAGGTTACACGGGAAGCGAACAGCGGTCGACCTTCCAGGTCGAGCAACGGTCATACGAAGAAGATGTCAGAGGACGCTAGTGATGATGGGGAAGATGAGGTCTTGGCTGTAAGAGGTGAAGACAAGGAAGAGGACGAGGAGGAAGAAGATGAGGATGAGGAGGCCGAGGAAGACGTGTATGTTGCCAGCGGCATATTTCGGAGTAATACGTCTAACTGCATCACAGATACGTCGTGGAATCTATTAAGAATCACATGTTCGATGAAGACGTCAGTATAATCGTTGACTAGATACTGCCGGGATATGGACTAACAATGCGCAGGGCAGGATCTCCTTCCAAGTTAAATGGGAAGGCTACAATCGCCCGAGCGATATGACTTGGGAACCGGAGGAAAATCTTGCTGAGTAAGTTCGCGCCTATTTTCCATACGAGCGAGCATCACTGACCTTTCCAGGGCTGCGAAGGAAATCGTGGAGGACTACTATAACCAAATAGGCGGCCGCGAGTTCGTCAACGATGAAGCCGCGAGGGAGCTTGAGAAAATCAAAACTGCCCCCCCTCGTAAACGTGGGCGCGCTCCCTCAGGCAGCGCAGCGGCGCCGAAGGGAAAGAAGGGTAAGGTAGAGAAACACCCTAAGAGCACTACACCACCCGCGTCATTGGAATTCAAGGTGCCGACTGGGAACTGGGAGCATGAGGCTACAGCGATCGAGCAAGTCGAGGAGCAGGATGATGGGTCACTGCAGGTGCATATTGTTTGGAAAGGAGGCCAAAGAACGGCTCATCCCGTGGAAAAAGCTTACAAGCACTGTCCGCAGAAGGTAGGTCCACTACAGCGTTGAACTGTCAAAGATGGATTGCTGACCAGAGTATAGATGCTGAAATTCTATGAACAGCACATGTTCGGCACCCCAGCCAAAAGAAGAAAAAGAAATGCAGCTAACCACTGAGCAGAGTCTTCGGGAAAGGAGGCGGCAAAAAGATAGGGAATAGGATCGATATCGACAAGTAACCGAATAGCTGAAGTAATATTACCACATCGCCAACAATCCTCTCAGTGAGGTATACCTAAGAATTCAGGGCGTTGTTTCCTTACGACTAAGCTCACACTCATCATACCTCACACGGCGAACATGGATAGCACTATTGCGAGAAGATAGCTTATTTTTTTGAAGCATTCATGAGCAATTTCAGGTCACATTGCCAAAAAAAACTACTTGCGAATATCTCACCCATTCTTTTTACGTTTCTTTGGCTTCATGGTTGGGCACTTGGCACGGATGGAACAGACTGGGATGGACGGCTGGTGGGGGAAACAGATGTAAATAAAGATTCATATATCAGAGCCCGAGCTACACCAAACCACAATCACAGACAGAGAACACACGCAGTAGCCCTGACATCATATTTTTCATTCCCCAACTTCCCATGGACACAGATGGCAAAACTAAGTCGAGTTTGAAGCGTGCCAAGTGTATCTAGTTAAACACGCATTCCGTTCTTCTTCGATACACGTAGATGAAGTAAACATAGTGTCGATAGCTAACCTGACGAGTAAAGGGTTGCTCGTCATGTTGCGTTCTTATGGGCCTGGTCAGCAACTCTGTTAGCGAGCCCGATGTTTGCCTACAGCTATGGGTTTTCGAAGCCCATGTGCTACGCCGCTATGGGATCTTCCCAGGTCTTGTTATTCGTGGCCATATTTATCTTATCCTTCTCAATATATACTACGAACAACTATATTGGAAGTCCTGGGAAAATGAATGATCTCCTGGTTGAAGGGCCAATTCCTGACCCAGAAGCCCTCGAAAGCGAGGATGAGAGCGGGGGTGAGAGTGAGGGCGAGAGGGAGGGAGAGAGAGTGATAAAGTGATAATTTCATATATGTAATAGTTGATTTATGTACCTATACATATAAATTACTATGGGTATGTACTTACAGTCGCAATTGTGCAAAATTGTGCGTATTGGTTCCCCTCGCTTCGAAATCGTACGGATCACTTCCTCCAACCTTAAACTAAAGTGAAATTTTGGTCACAACGATTACTCTAGTAGTGTGAGATCCAATCGGCCAACCTCCTATCTCAACAATGTCTCAGTCTCGACATGTTGTCCAAGGTGGCTGAGTAATTAAGCTTTTCCTCTAATCTGACTACAGTACAGCGCCATAAGCATTCGTACGGGCCTGTGCTTTTTCTCATACAAATTCACTGCAATTTGAGCACAGCCCTGTACGAATACTTTTGGCGCCGTACTGTAACACATAGAATTGGTTTTAATTGGCGAGCCCAAATCTGAAATGCAAATCTTGTTCCTTTAGATCCAGCCTCACAGTGCCAATTAGGTGAATGCAATATTTAATGCATTTCGCCAAGATCAAATACCTCTAGTGCAATTCTCTTTAGCGACCATGGCTGGTACATCATTTATGATCAAATGACAATGTAATAACTTCACATCGAAATTTTACCTATCTTCAGGTCTTGGCAAGATAAACCCATCGTAATCTCCTTGTGCATGTGACTAAAAGGGTTCCCTTGGAACCTAACATAAGCAAGGGCCTTCCTCCGTTAATGTGGCTCCAATCCGACTCTCATATGTAAGACATAAGTGACACAGCGGCCTTGGTATATATCCGCTCCGCCACCACTGGCTGCAAACAATCCCCTTGTGTAGCTCAGTACAATACTCCTTCTCGCTCGAATCTCCGTCATCGTCACTGCTAGGACAAGATCGCTGTCTGTAGGACCAATATCACTGATGACGACGATGTTTCACAGCTGCCCCGGTTTTTCCCGTCTGGAGGCTGCCTTGTGTCCTGGCAGACTCCACGGTACTCTAGATATATATGTACCATAGCCTTGCGGGTTAAAATCAACTGGCATCGACAAACACTCTTTAGAAACTCGATGGCCTCAGCAATCTCTCTCTCAATTTATTCTCAAGGCCAAACAACACCCGATATCAACATCAAGAAGCACTCGCCTCGGGCTAGGACCTCATGGCTTGAAGAATTAAAGAGAGATATCAGCCTGCATCACACAGATATCCCTGTTATTGCCACCTGCTTTTCATCAGGGCTATGTGACAGCAGCACTTTCAATGCGTGGAATACCTTCGTGAGCATGCAAAGCGGTGTGACAGTGCCTTTTCCCCCTACGTCGCGGACCCTCTAACTCTCCACTAGGTAACGCGATCAACCTCGCCCTCGGTGCTTCTAACCAACCAGCCACTCAACCGTATAGCTGGCTCAAGTCACTTGTGGCAATTATCTTCTACTTGGTCGGCTGTTACTTCTTCTCACAATCGAGACGTATCTACCCTCATCGCCGATTGACACTCGCCTCCTCCTTCGTCCTCCAGGCAATTTTAACCTTTGTCGCTGCCGCCATCGTACAGCTAAATGTCGTACCCTCACCTTCCGGTTACCATGAGGTTGACCCCGCCGATGTCCGCTTTATTGAATTACTACCCATCGGCTTCTTAGCATTCCAAAGCGGAGGACAAATTGTGACGAGCAGGATCCTTGGGCTTGACGAGATACCCACGACAGTAGTCACGAGTCTGTTTTGCGACTTAGTGATCGATCCTCAATTGCTAGCAAAGGACAACGTTAAGAGGAATAGACGCATTGCTTCTACAATCACGTTGGTCCTTGGTGGCATCGCTGGCGGCTGGCTTAGTCGAAGTAGTGCCGGCATGTCTACGGCACTCTGGCTAGCCGGTGCAATTAAAGTTGCAATTGCCTTGGGTTGGTTGTTGTGGAAGGCCAAGGTTGAAGTTTTAGTTTGAAGGCAATGTTACGATACCGACCACCCCTTGCTACATAAGCAAGTTGTCTCTAGATTAAAGACAAATAGATTAAAGTCCACCTAGCCCAAAAGAAGGCATAGTACCATCGTCTGTCTTAGGGGCACCTACAGATTTCACATAGCCTGTATAGGGAGTATATAGAGGAGAATATCTGTCATAATATTTAATATAGCGTTAGCAAAATAAAATGCCTCTAGATCAACATAGTATCTGCGTTAATCTATACTCCATAGTCCTAACAAAGGAATACATATAAGAACTAATGTTAAAATACTACTATACCACCCCGAGGTATAAAGCCTACAGTATATACCACTATTCAAGAATATTTTATCAATAACGTATTTCACGCAAGAAGTCGCCTACATAGCGAGTTGCCCACGATAGCACCAAAACTATCATGGGTGTGGCGCTTTAGTGGCTAGGCCTACCCCAGGGGGCAGTCTAGGGCGGACCGGGGGCGACCCGTTAGGGCCTTAGTAGTTAGGAGTTAGGCCTTGGCCTTAGGCCTAACCCCGCTCTAAACCCCTGGCCACCCCTGATTCGCCAGAGGCCTGGTGGATGGGCGGGAGGATATATAGGAGACCCCCAATTAATAGGGGGCTCGGATTTAGCTTATTGAATATCTTCCAGCCCAACCATGAACTGGGCTGGTTCATGAACTGGCTAGCCCAACCACGAAATTTGCAACTCAAGAGTTAGGCTGGCCCAACTGTGAGATTGAGGTAGCTTTAGGCCAGATGGCACTAATTGAAGTATTATCTAGAGGATTGCTTGAGATCGGCGGATTAGTAGCTGACCACCAGCGAATACCCACTATTGTATGTTTTGTCATTTTTTGGCTGTTGTTTATAGATACGTATAAGTTTTGCAGACGTGCAATGAGCCGGCCGGTGTTGGGGGATTTTCGTGCTAGTGCTATTCTGGCGGGTTGGTGATAGGAGGTAAATAGGGGAATCTATCGATGCCCCTTATGTTTTGTCCTGCGTCCTTTTTGAACACGGTAATTATCAACCACTTTATACCCCTAGTGGTGGGTTACATAGTTGTTGCCCGTATCACAAGCACGCATTTTATAACGACGCCAGGCCTAGAATCTGGCATCCACAGCGATGAACACATGCTCCCCGGACACGCGCCTCACCGGCATGCCGAAGCTGCCGAAAACCGAAAAGTGAAACTAAACCGCAACCACTCAGTTGAAAAAGAAAGAAAAAAACCGAACCAGAAGTGTTGTCCAACTCCTTACTCTTAGTGCGACGCGCAGCCAATAACGACTGGCATGAAATGCACACCCTGCTGGAAAATGGAACTCTCCTGCTCCATATTGAGAACTGGGCAATGCATACAACAGTCGCGAAAGCTGCCCCCTTTCAACAACCTCCTACCCATCACATTGTTAAATGGAGTAAAGTGTTCAGAACGATTTTAAAAAGTGTACGGTATGCCACCAAGATTGAAAAAGTTATCTACTGAAGTCATTTTTTGTGCCCCCCCCCAAAAAACCCCCTTCCCGCACCCCCTTAACCAGCACCCCCCACCAGCTCCTAATACAGCCTGAGCTTTTTTCCGCTCTCTTACAATTCACTACCGCACCACATGCTCACGACTGCACACCCACTTCTTGCAGCTACAGCTCTATCCGCGCCTATTAACCGACTGCGTAGCCCCCTCCTGCACAGCCTTCAGAATCAAGTCCTTCGCGATCTCAACGCCCTCCGCACTTCCACAGATCTCAATCGCCTCCCTCCCCTCTCCACTCTTCGGCACATCAATAGTGCACCCAGACTGCTTCCTAATAGCATTGACCTTCTGTCCGCCCTGGCCAATAACGTATCGGTAAAGCCTTGGGTCTGGCAGCCCCAGGTAACCAGTCGTAGTAGTCGCCTTTGCCTGCTCAATCGCCGTAGCAACCGCAGCCTTGGCCTTCGCAACCGCCTCTGCGTCACCGCGCAGCACCCATGGGATCTCACCCTCGATCTCCTCAGGCGTGCAAGCCACCGTGTGGAAAGTGTGCGAGTCCTCGCCCTCGTCCTGCGCATCAGTGATCAGCGGCAGCGGCGCGTCGTTCGCGGCCTTCTTCGCGGACGGCTTGGCGGGGAGCTTCTGTCCGGCATGGTCGACGGTGACGCCGTGCTCACGCTTGAGGACGTGGAAGAGTTGGCCACCGTTGGCGGCGGCGTGGTGGTATTGCCTGGGCACCATGATGGTCTCGCCCTCGTCTTGCTTTGTCAGCTCGGTGATGTGCTCAGCGGCAAGAGCGACGTCGGCGGGGAGACCGGAGATCTTGATTCCGGTCTTGCCGGAGTCGCGGGCGGGGACATCGAGGGCGACGCGGAATTGCGACTCGAGCGCCTTCTTGGCGTCACCGCCGCGGCCGATCAGCGTGCGGTGCTGGGCGGTGGGGACATCGATGACGGTTGTGGTTTGAGCCTCACGGGTGGCGACGACTTCGAGCATGGCAGCAATGATCTTGTCGACGACGTCCTTCTTGCCCTCAACCTTGATCTTGTTACCATCCTCCTCGGCACGTGGGAACTGCACTGTGCGTGCGAGCTCGCGACGGTCGTCAGAGCCACCGGCCTTGACGATGATGTCACGGAGGTTGGAGCCTGTAATATTTATTAGTTATGGTTTTACACGAACAAAGGGACAAACATACCTCCTGCACCGATGAGGGTACGGTGGTGCTTCTTCTCGATCTCGACAGTCTTGGAGACCGTATCGTCAAAGACAGCCTTCTTCTCCTCGATCAGCTTCTTCGCAGCAGCAACCTGGCTCTTGGTACCCTTGACCTGGATCTCAACAAGGCCAGTGGCGCTCTTCGCGTCACGGGATCCGGGGACATCAATCTTTGCACCGGTGAGCTCGCGGAGCTCATCCAGTGCCTTTCCGCCCTGGCCAATGAGCGAAGGAACCTGGCTCTGCTGCACATTGACAGTGGCAGAGAACGAGTTATCCTTCAGGTACTGTAGGAGAGAGAGGATCTCGTCGCGAGCCTCATCAGCACCCTTCGATGGGCCCCTGACGGTAACCTCATCCTCTGGCTGCTGGCGACGTCCAGCTCTTGGTGCGGCAGCCTCGCTGGAGGCATCCACAGACTGGTCGTCCCTGGCGGGGCGCGCGGATTTCGGGAAGTGGATCTGCACCTTGTACCTGGTCTGGAGCTTGTTGATCTGGTTACCCTGGGCTCCGATGAGCTCCCTGTGGTACTTAGGCTCAACCTTCAGGATGTGGGTAGACTCGTCCGCCCACTGCTTGCCGAGCTTCTCGATGTGCGACTTGGCGGCCTCAGCCTTGGCCTTGGGGCCCTTGAGCACGACCTTTCCATCATCAACCTGGATCTCAACGTCGAACTTGTCACGCAGCTCGCGGATGTTGCTGCCTCCCTTGCCGATGAGCTGGTTGGCATACTTCTGCGGGAAGTCGAAGCCCATGGTGAAGCCGCGCTCCTTCTCGTCGGAGATCTCTTGGACAACGAAGTCATTGATCTTGGCCACAAGAGCGTCAACGGATGAAGATGGTCCGCGGAGGTTGACGATGCTGCCAGTTGCGTTGACACGGACGGGGATTTGGTCCGATGGGCGCTCTGACTGCTCTTTCTTGATGAATTTCCGTAGCCTGTCGTGGAACTTCAATGGCACGTCGACGGACTCGGTCTTGATGTCCTCCTGTCCGCTAACGATGTTCAAGATGTAGTCCCTGGCCTCCTGAAGGCTCTGCTGGAAGGCCTGGATTTCAGCAGGCGAAGGCTGCGTGCGGGGAACCTGGTACTCCTGGTCCGCTCCCGAGGGGCCCTCGAAAACGAGCAGGATGGGGGAGGTGGAGTCTCTATCATCCGGAACAACAGTGTAGACACCGAACGCCTCCTGCACCTTGGGTACGACCTCGGATCGCAGGTGCTGGTGGAAGAACGGGTCAACAGGTACGTTGGCCATACGGGAAGGTGGGTGGCCGTTCACGATGCTGGTGATTTCCGACTGTGCGCGGATGGTATTCTTTCCGTCACGGGAGTACAGCTCCCAAGGAGCGACACCGTCCTGGAGTAGTTGAGTAACGATGTGGGCATCGTGCTGTCTCTCGAGGCGCTCGATCTCCTTGCGGCGCTGCAGGTACCTGGTAACGTTCCTTGCGTGTGCGGTGGCGCCACCTGGGGCATTGCGGTGCTGTCTGGAGATATCCACGTTGGTAGAGTGCATGCTCGAGGCCAAGTCCATAGCCTTGTCAACACCAGACTGCAGGCGGTCGGAGGGACCAATAATGGTAATAGTCTCATCCTCGGAATCCTCAGGAAGGATAATGGAGCATCCGGTGTCAGCTAAGAATTGCTGAACAGGGATACCGCGGTCTCCAACAATGAATTGATGGCGTCCCTTGTTGATCGCGAGCTGCTCGAGGGCTAATTGCCTGCGAAGCTCCTGAGCCTGCTGCTCAATAAGAGCACGAGCCTGTTGAACAGCTAACCTGTCTCCAGCAAGCGTGATGTGGTTGTTTGGCGCCGGGGGAAGGAAGTTCAATGGCTCCCCTGCATTAGTAGGCTGTGGTGGGGGCTGGGTCCTCCATGTGTGATGCGTTGGGACATGTGCACGAAGGTTCTTGCCCTCCTCGAGGCTGCTGATTCCGGCATTGTTTGGCCCAGCAATAAAGGGGTAAAACTCAGCAGGAATTCCACGCATCCTGTGTGTAACGGTAGCTGTGCGCTCGCCAGCGATCTTCTCTACCTCACGTCTGGCCATCTCGGCGGCGAGGGCGTTCCCCTCGATGAGGATGTCGACAGTCGCATCATCGTCATCTTCATCGACAGGCGCGGCGGATGGGTCGACCTTTGGCATCTGGATGCGGGCTCCTGTCTTCTCTTGTAGTGCCTTAATTACAGATCCTCCCTTGCCAATGATGTGTGCTCTCGCCGAGCGAGGAATTGGGACCTGGATAGACTGCTTGGCGCCAATTTGCTCAACAACGTCCTTGAGGGCTTGTCTGCAGGCATCCTGTGGCCCAACAGCGCTGAACCAAAGCAGGCCAGCGTTTCCTGTGGTGACGGTCACGGTCGCCTTGGACTTCCTGTTGATGTCCTTCAGAACGTCGGCCAAAGGCCTCTTCATTTGGTTTCTTGGAAGGAGCTGGTTCGGCGCAAGGGAGATGCGCTCCGAATGCCTTCCGGGGATGGAGAAATTGCCAGGCCCGCTGGATGGAGTAGAGGCAGAGGTTGGTGTAGCGGCGCCTGAAGTTGGACCCGATCCGTTCTCGTGTGGAGTCGATCCATTGGTTCCATTGGCATCCGTAGAGCTGGCAATAGCTGGCTTCTTTCCGCTCCAGATAGATGCCACCGAGGGCGCATTCTGGGACTTGCCGCCCCCTAATTCTGGGAATAGCTCGTGGGAGCGTGTGTCCAAGCCGGCCTTCTCTTTCGGGGGTTGCTCCGTGGCCTTTTGCTTTCCGGCGGCCTTTGCTGACACGGTTGGGGCCCATGTGGGAACTGCTTCTTGGGCGTCATCCACAGCTTCTAAGACGCTGGTGGATTTGGGGGCCTCGCCATGCTTAATGACATCCTCCTCGTCCGCGACCTCCTCTATGGTGGGGTTGTGGGCCTCATGCTTCTGCATGAGCTTCTGGGCGGCGGAGAGTTCAGTTGAGGTGCCATTGGCCACTGGCAGGTTCGAAGCGGGTGCAGCCATTGCGTGTCGGTGTATATAGTCTTAAAAGACGAGATTGATTAAGATGACGACTTGGGAAGTTGGCCGCGTGCAACTGGATGCCAGACTGTGTCTGAGCTGGCAGCATTGTTAGTCGGGAGTAAATATTACAGACGCATTGGAAGGCAGTCTGTAGGGGCAGTAATTGTACGTACAGGATATAGGGGTTTTGAGGTAGATTGGGGGTTGGTCAAAATAAATGGCCAGATGCTTAAATGACGGAAGAGGACACGCAGGCGTATGAGGATGGGGAGAAGACTCGGGCGTTTCTAGGACGATTGCATGCAGGGCAGCGGGAATTGAGACGCAATAAGTATACCGAGAGAATATTAACGGGCTTCTGCACAAGCAGGAGATGAGGAAAAGGAGAGAGGCTGAAAGAATATATGAGGTGATGGAAGCGTATTCATATAATCATGGGGGAAGTGAATTAAAGCACCACCACTTTCTGGGCCAAATGGCGCTAATGAGACAAGCGAGCCTCTGGAACAACCCCAACGTTCTGTAGGGGTTTAAAAGTTCACAACGCCGGAAATGGGAGCAACGTAGCAGTTCCCAAAGAAGATCTTGATATAAGAGAGATCTTGCGTCAATATCTGGTCTGATTTTTGAGAGTTTTGAGGGTTTTGTACCCCATTTACCTTCGTTGTGTGTGATTGTGTCAGTTCAGTCCCAACCGTTGAAGGGGCGCCTTTATCGGCGAGCTTGTCTCAAACGTCGCCGCCACCACTCGGGATCATTGGCGATCCCGGAACATGTCCAGGCGCGCCACGGGGTGTTCATGCCACGAGGCGCATATTTCGTTAAAACGTCACCGATGACTGAAGAGCATTATCTTCGGGCCCATCGCCGCCGGCGCGTTCCACAGCAGCTTCACGGGCAAGCTCCTGTGACCATACGGACACGCGCCATTGACTGGACACAAGAACCAATTGATAAGTGAGAGAGATGGGATGGACGGACGGTATTTGATATCCGCATCGGCATTGGAGGATTGGCCACGTATGGCGGAGGATGTGTGGAATGGGATGGGACTCCTCCACAATGGAAGCGCGGAACTTCGATGGTCTGTCGTGCTCGGCCGATGCGCATGAGCAAGCTGCGCAACCAGGGATGATGCCGGTCCGACCCTCTCCTCGATCGCTCACCTCAGAACGGAGAGCTGGAGCAATGGGAGGACCGAAGAGTACAGTACATGCTGTCTCCGCGATGTGCAGATTAGGCAGTTCACACCACTTCGGAGTGGTCTTGGCTTTGGTTGCCCGATGTTCCCGACCTGGAGATTTCTTTTTGTTGCATGATGGAGGGAACTACTCACAGCCTAGGTTGGTTGGGTAGGTACAGCTCGGCGGCAGGGTGAGGATGAGGACGTTGTTGTTCGTCCATGCTGATGTACCTCGGGGCACATGGCTGCATGTCTGGTCTCTTTAATCTCGTTTGGGCAGTCCGGCAACATGGATAGAGCGGTCTTCCTACTCGACACAGGCGCGTATTGACGGCCACGAGATTTCATCAGGATCATTTGCACGAGGGAGGATTGGGCGTCGATCGTGTGTTTATATGTGTGTAAAAATACATCTCGGCGTTGCTATGTGTGTTGGGAGTCGTGTGTGGTGGGTGGAGGCGGTGCCGTTGCTCTTTATTTTGACACAGGCTAATAAAGTGTACAGTACTTGCGTAATACCATATCTCCCAGAGAGGTAAGTCGCAATTCATATAGCTCTCATAGGGCGGATTTGGCGGATTCTATCCTCTCTATCTGAGGAATAGAGTGTGGAATGTGCTAGGAGTGTTCGTGGACTAACTGACTAGTATTCTCATTCCTGTCCTTCGCTCCTTCTCTAGATCCCTTCTCGATCCCTTCTCGATCCCCTTTCAACCCCTTCTTTCCCCTTCTTCATGCCCTTATCCCCTCCCCTCGACGGCCATTCCTAGCCCATCGTTTCTCCGACTCCAAACGTGCCTTTGGGAAGCAGAAACCGAACAGAAACCACTGCACCGCCCCATTGCACTCTCGGACAAACAAATACCATCCAGAACCGCAGTGACTTATCACTCTCCCTCAGTTCCCTACCGTGTTCTATGTTCTATGTTCTCTGTTCCGTGTTCTATGTATGTACTGTGCTGTATGTGCATATACATACAAGTACTCTACAACTCTACTACTCTACTCTGGAACAGACAGATTGTGCATGGAGGGGCGGAGTAGCCACACTACAACGGCCCATTACTCGCTCTCATTGGTCGAAATGGCCCAGAACAAACAGCTACCCACCATTTCCCCCTCCGACCCAGTTAATGTTAGTACTTCCTAGTACTCTAGAGTGCACTACTCCGTACACTAACTCCGTACTCCATACACTCCAGACACTCCATACAACTCCATACTCTACTGAGGATTGGTAGACTAAGGTACCTACTCTAGTAAGGTACCCAACCTGACTATACAATTAGTATGCAATTAGTATACAACTTAGTCCTATGGTTATGTACCTTTTTTAGTTTTGATACTCCTGATACTCCTAGTACTCTCATCTCAGTAACTGTGAGAAACTGTGGCAACCCACCCACATTTACAGGTAAATACCTCCTCTGTACTGACTGTACCACCAGAAACTGCGCAACCTCCAAACCCAGAAAGGAACCTATCCCATCCTATCCTATTCCAATTTTACGACTATTACGACCAAACTACCAAATTCTATACACTATACTCTACACGACACTACACGACACTACGCCTTCTTCAACAGCTGTGTGATCATCATCCTCTCCGTGCGACCTCTCATCTTGCTCCTCCCCATATCTCCCCGCTTCTTCCTCTGTTGCACTGCCCTCCCTGTCGGAAAAAAAGAGTGAGAGTGTGTGAGAGACAAGAGACCGAGAGAGAGAGTGAGAGAGAGACAAAAATAAATCTCGCCTCTCTCCCCCGTGAGACCTGTCATGGAGGAGATTAAGAGCACAACCCGCAGATTGACGAAGAAACCGCCTCCACACCTCCACCAGTCCATCTCTCGCGCCTCCGATTCCACCTCCAACTCTCGACTCGACAACCTCTCAATCCGCAGTCAACGCAGTTCCACCAGCCTACAACGAGCACCCTCTGCGCCTTTTCCGCGCACTCATCACAACAACAACTCTGGCCACGTGCGAACGATAACCTCGCCCAGTTTCGCCGCGTACAGCTCTTCAAACTCGTCTCTCGATCGCCCCGGCGGCGGTCCATCTCCAATCCTGGCGGGAAACGAGCTTCACGCCCCCTCGGGGGGGCAGAATGTTGGGAAGCGACACTCCAACCCGCAACCGCGCGGCCTGCTCGAGACATCATCCGAAGAATTCGTCGGCGCGCCGTTTGATGGGTCGGGGATACTGAACCAAATCGATGCGACGAAGGCCTCCGGATTCCAGAACTCGCTGCGGCGGCCGCCACCCCCACCTCTCTCGCATACGACCCCGTTGCCGCAAACCACAAGCCCGGCGTTACGACAGTCCGCGAGTTTCTCCAACGACCGCAATGAAAAAAATGTATCGAGGTCGACAGAAAACCAGATAATTAGTCCGAAGCGATATTCGGACGAGACGAATCAACCGAAGAATTTCGCTCTGCGGAAGAAGACAGGGTTTTCAGGGTTCATGAACAGCTTAGTTGGGTCCCCGCGGCGCGTTAATATCTCGGCACCAGAGAATCCAGTACACGTCACTCACGTAGGGTACGATAATAACACTGGGAAGTTTGTTGTAAGTATTACCCGCAACGAGCATGGTCGCGATGAGGCTAATCAATGTTACAGGGCCTCCCAAAGGAATGGCAGCGATTGCTTAACGACAGCGGTATCACGAAGAAGGAGCAGGAACAAAATCCACAAGCGGCTTACGACATCGTGAACTTCTACAAAGACAATGCAGGAAAGGCAGAGGATGAGACGGTATGGGAGAAGTTCGACCATGCGAGAGCGCAAGACCCGCGGACTCCTGGGGCGATGTCCCCACCGATCACCTCTTCGAATTATGCGGCCATGAGCCCGATGATGAGCCCGCCTGCGAGTCCTCGATTCCCGCCGACGGAAACAAGCTTTGAAAATCCACGGTCGCCGCCACCAGTGCCCCGCACGACGCCAATGATGGCTACTGGGCCCTTTGTGCCAAAAAATACCGAATTGGTGCCGAGCAGACCAGCCCCAAAACCGCCAGGCAGTGGCCCAGGCCGGACTGCTCCTACAGCTCCAATAACCGTCAAAGATGCGTCTGGTGGCGTTCCGCTACAAAGCACCGACCTGCCCGCGTTAACCTACGTCCCTCCTGCTGAACCCCAGAATGGAATGGCTATGCTGCCGGAAGAACACCGCTCGCGGTCGAGGTCGAATTCGAAAGCAAACGGACCTTCGCCATACGCCCCACCACCGCCACAGCAACAGCCACAGCAGCAAGCGCAGCCACAGCCGTTATCACCACAGCAGATCTATCAACAGCAAATAGTGAAGCAGCAGGAGCAAGCAATGTCCCAGGCGCAACAGGTCATGAGCGTCCAGCGCAGCCAGAGCAAGCGTCAACAAACCCAGCAGCCAACCCCGCCCCACTCCCAGCACCAACCTGCGCGCGCTGCAGCAGACCCCAACGGCATCCCAGCCCCTAATGCGCAAGCACGGACTGTAGCAGGGCCGCGCCCGCGCCAACGCGCGCGACAGAGTACGAGCCTCGACATCGTCGACCGGTTGAAGAGGATCTGTACCGATGCCGACCCTCGGGAAATCTACAGGAACCTGAATAAGATTGGGCAGGGAGCGTCTGGTGGCGTTTACATGGCGTACGAGCGCGTGACCAACCGCTGCGTCGCGATCAAGCAGATGAACCTCGAGCAGCAGCCGAAGAAGGATCTGATTATCAATGAGATCTTGGTGATGAAGGATAGCTCGCATCCTAATATTGTGAACTTTATCGATAGTTACCTTGTTGGTGGCGATTTGTGGGTCACGATGGAGTACATGGAGGGAGGTAGCTTGACGGATGTCGTGACATTCAATATCATGACTGAGGGCCAGATCGCGTCTGTGTGCCGCGAGACGCTCAAGGGGCTGCAACATCTGCACTCCAAGGGCGTTATCCATCGCGATATCAAGTCCGACAATATCCTCCTCTCCATGGATGGCAACATCAAACTAACCGACTTCGGCTTCTGCGCCCAAATCAACGAATCCCACAACAAGCGCACCACCATGGTCGGCACACCCTACTGGATGGCCCCCGAGGTCGTCACGCGTAAGGAGTACGGCCGCAAAGTCGATATCTGGTCGCTCGGCATCATGGCCATCGAGATGATCGAGGGCGAGCCGCCGTACCTCACCGAGTCGCCGCTGCGCGCCTTGTGGCTCATCGCCACGAATGGCACGCCCGCGATCAAGGACGAGGCGGCTCTGTCGGCTGTGTTCAGAGATTTCTTATACTTTGCGCTCAAGGTTGATCCGGAGAAGAGGGCGTCGGCCCATGATTTGTTGAGGGTATGTGTCTCCACTTTTTATTTCTCCTTCACCACTCCCTTTTGTGGGGTTGAACAATGAACATACACTAACGATACCCAATAGCACGACTTCATGAAAATCTGCTCCGACCTCAACCAGCTCTCCCCGCTGGTCGTCTCGGCGCGCAAAGCACGCCAACAGGAGCGCGCCATGAAGGGGGCCTAAGATACCCCAGCGTAGCGAATCGCAAGCGCCTGTACCGTGTGCAACCCCCGCCTTTTTCGTTCGGGGTTATTTTTTATTTTCTTGTGAAACTTTTATTTTTGGAATGCGATTGTAGTCCGTGACAAGAGACTCAGCATGGCGTTTTGGGCGTTTGCCATGGGCACAAACTTCTCAACTCGGATGTAGTGGAGAGGGATGAAGAGAGATGAGAGATATGAAGGTGGGTGGTGGAGAGGAAGGGATGGGATGCGGAATACCAAGAACTTTTCGAAAAAGTCGATGAGCGTTTAAAGAGGAGGATGCTTGAAGTTTTTCTTTTGTGTGAGAGTGGATGCGGAGGCTCTGGCGGTGGGGGGGGGAGGGGTGTATATATCATGCCGTATATGGCCTGTGATCTAGGACTGAAACGGAACTGGACGGGATGGGATGGGATATGTGACGAGACAGGCCCCGTGAGGGTCGATTTAAGCGTACGCATTTTTGATGGGAGGATATGTATGGAGAACTTATTGCCCGCCCAAGAGATGGCTGATGGCTGGATGACAGAGGGGGTGGGTAAAAGCTTGGATAGAACGCTAGTGATCATGGATCTAATCTCTGCCCTTTTGCTCTCTCTACTTTCTTGATCTATTTTTATTGTTGATGTCTGAATATTGCTATATCCTTTTGCCTCTTGGTAACTATTACCCGCAGTCCCTTTTCATACTTTCGATAGCATGAGCAGAAGTTCTGCTCGGGATAGGGGAATATTAGGAGCAAGGGTCGTGGATAACATCATGCAGGGTTTTGTGTCTATAATACCGGCTATTTGTTGCTTCTACCACTTTGCTGTGCAAGGAGATTCACGTTCTATGATATTCGACCTCCGTGGGAGGTAGTTGGCATGATTCATGGCAAGGCTTGCGAAATAAAGCAGCATGGAGTTTGTTCTAGCAGCCACATCGCCACTAGAGACCGATCGCACTATCAGTGAAAAAGAGAGGATGCTTTATTATTATGGGATATCAAACTCTGTCGAATCGACTCCCAGACTGATTGCCCGGAGTGGTATTGACCCGTTCCACATCGAATTCGAGGTTGCGAGTGAATGGACAACCCTAAAGGATAATGTGCGGAAGATCATGTCAGTGGTCAGACATGGATCGCATCCCACCGTGTCTATCTATGACTCTAGAATAAGGGTGAGATTAAGAGAGGCTCTAAAAGGGATTGATTGGACATGTATCGATGTTGTGAGGCTTGGCTGACTTCCCTGCCGCGACGATAATGACGTTGTTGTCTTGGTCTCTTGTGTAGTGGATAATGATATCAACTATACTACAGGAATGCATGCTGTATAGCGATGCAAAGATATCATAGAAGAGTAAGGCACACACACCATGATTAAATTTCCTATATATACTAGCAATTTAGATGCGGGATCCACGACGTTGAAGTGGAGTCTAAAGAGGGTATGTATATGCCACTTGCCAGAGAAGAAGATATGCGACATCAGCTGTTTGACCGCATCCCATGTATTAGGATGTCTATCGGTATATCATTCAACGACGATGTAACAAGGAGATGCTCGTCGGGAACATTAGGTCTCTATTTGCATATCGGCGAAGACCCAACCCCTTACGCAATTACTTGTCGGCACGTGGTATTCCCACCGAGTAGACCGCCACCAGGTAAGTATATCCTCTTGAGTTGTAATTATTATTATTCTAAAAGATTATAGGGGGTCCTATTTTTAAGTTTATGCATACCGACAGCCATTTCACAATCACTCATAAGACCATGCGCCAGACAATTGAATGATTACACCTGTTCGACTGGGCACCCGTCTCCTAATGGAACATTAACTCAGCGGAAGCAAAAGCTGAAGATAACGCCCTGCCGACACACGTAGGATGTAGAATGGCTTTGATAAGGGCGAGAATAACGCACGCAAATGCCATAGGAGCAGCGGCGAGATATTTAGAGGCGGTCGCCTTGCTTCAAGTCGCAAAGTTTTACGAGCAACAGATACCCAGACGGCGTCAGATCCCCCCCACGGTCCGGATGGCTAGATGTACGCGCCGTGAGGGATATTAAGATAGACTTTGTAGTGGCAGCGGCAGGGGTATCACAGGGATCAATTCTGCAGCTTTACTAAGGGAATTCTGAAGCTTTTATATAAGTATATGTTATAATACATTTAGAATAAGTCTAATTAATTAGAACATTAAGCTATCAAAAGTGACAACAACGCGGCAGTACTCGTTAAATGTCAAACGCTTTGTCAGCCAGTTCGGTGGAAACACTACCGCATTGCTCATATGGCCATGGGTAGCAGCCATGGGTAGCAGCAGCCGCCATTACTAGTTTCCCAATTATCAACAGAATACTTGATGCCGCCGAAAACATTCAGTTGGGCGAAGAGTGCTAATGTTGGTATGCTGATGGAAGGAAGAGTCCCGCGACGGCAAGAGAGCCCCGCGACAGCAAGATATCGAGGATAGCGTCCCTTTCCAGTGATATTAGGGCCATCCTGGCCTAGCATGGTATAAGTACGGTTTCCAGCTCTTGAAACCGAACGGAATATGTCTATTAATCTTCCGAGGCTGTCATTGTATTGGGCTTGCATATGTATAAGGGCGCCGGCTCTTAGGTTGACTCGGGAGTTCCGCTGTCAAGCGCTGTATTTCGTAATTCTCATGGGCCCTCACAGCTCAAACCTCTGGTCTTTCGCATAATGGTCCCCTTAGGCTTTCTACATCGTAGTTAGTGTAGAATCATTAAATTATCGATAAATACTGTGTACGCTCACGAACTCCACAGTCTTTGTTATCGTAGCTTCGGGTGCTGGTGTCTATAATAGGGCTCTAGTTTAATGGTGTCTATAATTCCTCTTTGGAGTTTTGGGGCCTACGAGTACGTCTACGAAGGTGCGATTTTCATCACAAGCTCAGCACAGATGAGTACGTACACACCATCTATCCATCTTGGAAAATTCAATCTTCTGTCATTATAATTTGGAGCTCGTTTTCTATTTTCCCGATTATATGACTTCTGCTGGGTTGTCGAAGACAACAGAATCTCCGAACTGCGAGTCAATCGTACTGTGCTGTCCGTATGGTAGCGAAATTTCCCAACTGTACCAAAGGCAACACCTGTCAACCGAGCCTCGAAATCCATCTCATCTCTTTGTTACCATTACGGGCCGAATCGAGGAGCGCCTCACAACCGCAACCTCTGGAGATCCGCATTCTGCCCATCGGCCCTTCTTTTCGCGACCCACGCCATAAAATATGTCTTGGGGAACCAACAGAGGGCTTATATGTTGGATCTTGAGATACACACTGCAGTGTAACCACAAGGAGCTGTCAACCTCGGTGGTAACACAGAGTGACTGTGTCTGTACTACCTTGGGCGTGCGACTCGGGCTGATCATGAAGTTCGTTCAGGCTCTGTAAGTGACTAGGATTATGAGCTGGTCCGAACAGCTACATCAGATGACACAGTGCAACCCTATGGGGAAACAATTCGGACGGACCCGACGGTATGGCTCTGGCGGATGAGGTCAGAGGCCATTGGTTTGTCGTCACCCATATTTTCGGGATTGGAGATGTGGTAGTTCGTGTTGGACTTTTCCCGCTCCGGATTGGTTGTTCATCCAAGGGGGCACTTTGTCAGCATTTCAAACGACGTCTCTCTCGGAAGTATCGAGGGGTTCCGTTCTAGACTACCATACCACTACATTGTCTCAGGACAAGATAGCTGTTACCTTGGTAGATCTAATAGATCGCCCGAAAAATCGATCTACGGAGCGCTATCGTCTATCTGACATATCCTGATAGCAGTAAACTATTTCTCTCATTGAGACAGTTTCTGAGATGCACCCCTTACATTCAACGACAGGAATATCGCTATTGACAGCTCACAGCATGTGAGGGTGCAATATCCGTTGTCCATACGTGCCAAGAGAGATTTCATGCCCCCTTCGCTCCCATACTTCGGATGAAATATTTGGACTAAATGAAATCTGTCCATTGTGATGTATAGGGATAATGCGTTTATAGCGACCTTGCATTCATCAATCCCTTGCTTCAATGCTATTCCTTTCACAGCACTTGCCGCCATCCGTGCCAAAGTATCATGATGCGATGCATCGACCTTGAATCCCGAACAGGGAATCCGATGTTCATCTCTATTTGCTCCTTCGTTCCCCGCAATCTCAATAACAGCTCTCGAACCTCCATTCCACCCCCCTTGCTTAACTTTTTCCCACGATACTACGTCGCTTACAAGCTTTTTAGCTTTCAGGTTTGCACTTAAGCGCGCTTGGCTTGCTTCCTGCACTCCAGCTCACGGACCCCACGCTGGCAATTTAGGGTTCACCGTCGGACACATTCCATGGTTGATAGCCCCGGGACCCAATCCGCGTAGCCAACTGCCGGCAGGGGCATGAGCATTGAGTGCTCAATGCTCTGGAACAGAAGGCTGACACACCCCCGCGAGGGGTAGGCAGGGGCATCGGGGATATCAATTGCCATTTTTCTATCGATGAGGCGCTTTATTCCCGAAACCCCTTTGGCCGATGCCGGCCTGTCACAATGGAAAGGCAGGGCTATTAACTGGTTATGCATACAACTTGGTAGTTGAGCAAGAAAAATACCACAATGATTTCCTTGGAACTATATCAGCTTACTAGACATCTACAGTTTTATGACCCTGCCTTTAAAATTAAAAGGTTGGGAATGCGAGGCAAGGATTGCAGTACTACATGCATTTGCCAGATGTCTCGGGTTTATAATCTAAACTTTTAAGTCAGGAGCTTCACATGCCAGGCAAGGAGTTTGACGGCCAAAAATCTATGTCTCAATTGTTGAGAAACAAAATTTCCTTGCCTTCTAGTGAAGACCTCCACGTCACCTTCAATATTTTATAAATAGTTAAGAATGAGACTGTTTTCTATCTCATCAGCTCATTCCTGCACTGATTTTCATCTCAACTGGCATTAAATTTCACTGAAATATCCTGTAAGTTCTTGTGCACATTCAAAGATTGATTCAAGTTCCCTGTACTAAACTTGACGCAGACCGCAAAATTCAACTCGTCCCTCAAACCAACCATGAAGCTCCAACTGTCTACCCTGGCCATGCTTGGCTCATTTGTGGCGTTCACTCATGGGGTATGCCTCAAAACCAGTGGCAACTCTCACATAATCCCCGAAACCGGAGACATGCAAATCTTTGCCGTTGTCTACAACAATGGCGAGCTTGTTTGCAGTATCAACCGTGCCTCATACGACGCAGGCATGCACTTGGACTGCCATGATGGGCACTATGCTATAATCCCTGACGACCTCAACGTTTTGATGTATGCAAACAACAAGGTGGACTACCGAATTCCGCTCAGAACAGAGGTCACAGGAGCAGAAGCTTGGGCCTGGAACGGCCAATTGGGTTGTTAATCCTATGACGATAACCCAAGCCAAGATTCAGTTCCACCTAGGCTCTTCTCAGACAACCCGTGGACAGTGCTTGGAGACATTGGGGTTCACGTTCTTGATGCTCTTGGGCTCCAAACAAGCGATTATTCTTTTCAAATTAGGGGTGGATTAAACGATTGGAAATGTAGTTTTTGATGTTGGGAACACGAGGCTTTATTTCTCATCTTAGCTACTCATTTCTAGGGAATTTAAATTATACAACTTCCACATAATCTTTGCTTCTAGCACCCATGTGACCTTCTACCATGCATATTTGTCTACGCGCGCGTATTATGTCTCTGGAGGCATTCAATAGCCGTTCAGATGTCACCTGATATTCGGTCCCTACACCCTTAATAAGTTATCATAGAGTCTAATTGGTAATGATATATGATATGAAGCCTAATCATCTCACTTGGAGAGTGAGACGATAATTCAGTTGTGTACTATTGGTATTGGTACAGAATGCTACCCATTAGCGTAATCCACGGACCTCCTTTGTACGCCCTCTCTTAGAATGGTCTATTCTAATCCTGCCCCTGGAATGCACTGCAATAAAAGCCAGTCATTTCCTCCTTGCATAAGAACTCCACTCATAAACCTAGATCTAGAATTTTGTATCGAGAAATCAGCTGAAGTGGCTTCAACCCCATGCTGTTTTGTGATATGTTTTTTCGTGTACATGTCTCATTGATATTGCCAGTTCTCATTTTGATCGGCTTAGTTTGGGAGCTTCCAAAGCTATATATATGACCTGTATTCTCTGTAGAGAGTTTTCTTTTTGATAATTCACATCACAAAATCACAGAAAGCAACTAGACCAAAACAGCCCTAGAGCAACTCGAGTCACCATGCAGCTCTCCCAGCCACTTTTCGTGTTTCTGTCACTCCTGAGTTTCTCCAGTGCTTGCCTTGTACTTGAGGGATTTATGGGCGGCAATAGGGATTATTTCAGTGGAACTCTAGTCGATAATGGCAGAAAAGTTTGCGAGTGGAGGGGGGGTCCAATGCATAATCCTTCTACCTTTGCAACCTGCCTTCCAGGATTTGCGGCCTATGTCACAACGGATGCAAAAATTACTGGCTACAGCGACATTGGGAGAGAATTTAGATTCCTGAACAATGTCGATGTAATTCCAGTGTATCCAGGACTTCCCATTAATTTTAGGGTGCATGCTAAAAATTATGATTGCTAGGTATGGATTTTCAAGAACTTGCCCCTTTATGAAAATGGCAACACATGATAACAAATTACAGGTCAGCTGTATCCTACCGCGAATATGAATTCTGGGGTTCCATTTTCACCTGTTCATTCCCTCACAACCTCTCACGCTCACTCCTCGAACTTCCGACAAGTTTCTTAAATAAAAGTTCGCCGCACCCACACCCCAGACTCTCTTCTCATATCCGGCAAACACAAACGCTCAACACTGCTTCCGCTTCCTTACTCTTCCTTATTCCCGCTAGTTAGCTACTTCTCAATTCCGCTACTTCTGACACCTTTCACCTTTTATCCCTCTTTGCCTCTAACTTCTCTCGGCTTCACCTTCTTCTCCTGACACCTTCTACAACTTACCCCTGCTACCTCTCGCTTTCCATTTGCATACTCCTGCACTTACCAATCTTCAAACTTCCTTCGGTGCATTTGTCAACCTTCAAGCCTCCTTCACAGCAATCTGCACATTTCCACGACCTTCAAACACAACGTCACTCGCCACCACCACGACTTCAGCGCTACAATGAAGTTCCTTCAGCCAATCATCGTTCTTTTCTTTCTCATTACCTTCGCCCAAGCATGTCTGACGCTCGATGGCAAATACACTATTTCTGGTGCTCATCCTCGACAGATCTCTGCAACTCTCACCGATAACGGCCGGGTTACCTGCAGATTCAGCGGCATCATCAACGAGGAGCATTACTTTGCCAACTGCAACCCAACATTTGCTTCATACATCCACAGTGATCTGACCAAGCTAGCATACAGCAACTCGGGAAAAGAATATCTCATAGATGTGCAAAGGAAGAAGGATTCCAACAATTTTGAGACTTATTACAGGATCTCTGCCCGAGCGTTCTGTGAATAGGTAATTCCATGGACAGTTGCACGACTTATTTTTGGTTACTAATATTGACAGTTTCGCGCTCTTCGCCGAGGTTTTCTCAAATCTACCATACTCACTGCAGAGCAATGCTGGTCTTCCTTACCCTTTCACTGCCTTGCTTCATTTCGGACACAAAAATATCAAAAATAAAAAAACGCACCTCGATATCACATTGAACTTCCTGTTGCACAACGGCTACGAGCACTTATTCAAGGTCGACTAAGAGATATATAATCCACGGATTTATCACTGCGTTCTTTCAGCTCAAGACTTTGGCTGTTAGCAGCAATATACCGCCGAGTTTCTCAAGTCAATACGGCACGTTTTCACCTCAAAGAGACAGCTCGATCTCGATAGCATCTTCATTCCTAGTTTTTCTGCAAACGCCAGCACGCCTCCCGCCAAGACCAGACCTTTTTATCAACGACTATTTCCATCACTCGACCATTTTCGTCTTGTTATTGTTCGTACGATTTCGACTCAAAATCAGAATGCAGACCCCCAAAGTTCTTCTCGCTCTCATCGTTGTCTTCATTATCAACTTTGCAAATGCTTGCGTCAGCTTCGACGGCACATACAACATCGGCACTTCAAAAATTGGCGGAACAATGACTGACAATGGAAAAAAAACTTGCATGTTCAGCGGAAAAGTTGCAAAAGACAAGAAATATTTGCACGCCTCTTGCATCGTAGGCTTTTCATCCTACATTTTCACCGACCTCTCAATCATCATTTACAACAGTCCCGGAACGAGGCACATTTTCCGCATTGCAAAGGAGAGCCACTCGACAAACCCCAGAAATCAATACTATACTCTCTCGGCCCGAATGTACTGTTAGGTAAGACTTTTGAATTCACCCCCTAGATTTGTGTTGCGTTTGGATGTTTCTCTCCTTTTTCAGACTTAGTCATCTATGTTCACCTGTTTGTAATCACATATTTTCTACCTACATATATCGCATATGCACGCCATATCCATTTGTTCTTGCTACTTTCTATCTAAACTCACTGACTAAATTGAAGTTCAAGATGAAGCTTCTCCAAACTCTCGCAGTTGTCTCCCTTTTCACCGTCAGCTACGCATGCCTCAAGTTTGACGGCAAATATAACTGGGATACTAGAGTCGTTTCAGGAACTATTATAGATAACGGCAAACAGATTTGCACCTTTGGTGGTAGATTTGAACAACAACACCACTTTGGCACTTGCATCCCAGGATTTTCGGCCTTCATTGATGAGTCATTTAATTGGGGTTCATATAGCAACCGTGGAAATGAAGGAACCTTTACAGTCCGAAAAGAGACAGGTCCGGGACTGAATAATCACGAGTTTTTTATTCTGGGGGATGCGTTTGGCTGCTAGGTGCGATTGTTTTTACTTGTCCCCCCTAATGGCAACTGAGGCTAATTTTGTGTCACGCCAGGCTCTCTTACTTCGTCAAACACGACTTCAGTTATTTCGCTGACTTTTTTTCTTCTACGTCGTCTTTTTTTACTCCCCTTTTTGCCAGGTAAGTCCTCACCTTATTTCTGTTATAGATAACTGATGAAAAATCTAGTCGCCTTGGCCCCTACAAGTTGGCAACTTCAAAATGGTCGACTTGGTCTTGCGTTGGACTCTTCTGCTTCTCTGTGATTGCATAGCGATATGGGTCGCATGGTTGGACCGAAAGATTTCACAATGGGGGGAGAATTCTCGTCTGCTGAGAGGGATTTTACTACTGCCTCTGGGGGCTTCTGAGATTTTATCATTTCTTTTTGCTCTTATTTCAGATTTGAAATTCTCCACAGTTATTACCGAATGATCTTTTCTATTCATGCCTTTAGTTTGGTGGCTAAATGTGATTGATTTATCACAATATCTTTGTTCTCTTATTGTGACATGACGCCGTGCAGCTTGTGAGGACCACGTGGTATTTTTTAGCAACGCACCAATATGCCACCCCCGCCTCTATAGAATAAAGTAGGCTTGTCACTGATAACATCCAATGCACCAATATCTGCCATATTTCGCAATCGCCACTCAAAAGCAGGTACATGCAGGATCTCCGGAGCCTCCGCATTATGAACTTCAAACAAACTCCATAGCCCAGAGGTGTAAAGATTTTGACGGGTGCGGCGTGGCAGACACCATCAAATACCAGTAACTGTCTGGCTATCTATGTGGTTGGTTTCGATAAATGGCCATACTGTGAGAAGAATAGTTTACAGCAATTAGAGAGTCTTCTTTGAGACCACACTTACTACAAGAGCAATATCTCTGGATATAGAGGCTCTACTCGTAGGATAGGACGTCATGATCTGTCGCAGGTCTTAGTCAGGATAGTCCTCATTAAGTTTTCAAGCTGCACGAGTAACGATACTGAGACACTTGCGGGCCAGAACTCAAGTCTTGAGAACGAGGCTTTAATTATTTTAACGCATTACTTTGCATACATTTCCGCCCCCTTATCTGCAGATAAATATCACTTGATATTCCTTCAATAATTATTTTAATATTATACTTTAGTATAAAACCCAAATGCCGCTTTCTAGAATTGTTAATCTACGTCCGTTTGAGACCGGTTAGGAATTTAATTCTACTTTCATTTCTCAAGAGAGTAGTTCTCGTTCAGTCCCAAGATAGCTGGTTGCCGGAGACATCTTAGAAATGGGAGTAACCATCACAGCGATTGCAAAGTACACGTTACGGCGGATGCACCGATTCTTACTTCCGAGACAGGGTGGTAGTACCGCCAGAGCTGGGGATATGCTGATGCATGCAGCCGAGATTAAGCAGGGCCCTGTTCAATGTTATCTCAATACAAATAGCTACTCGGTCAATGAACAAATAAATGTACATTTAGGAACTGAGAACTACCTTAGATTTCTATAGGATGTTACGTAGCATACGGCGTTATCGGGCTTATTATTCGTTTCATTACACTCATTAAAAGGGGAGACAAACAATTTTTCAAATAGGAGAGGCCAAACCCCTTACTTCAAGCACTCCCTTGCGTCCCAACCCCAATCTGGTGTTTTAAAGGGCGTAACTACTGCATTCATTTAAGGTACCATCAAGTCTGCTTTATTGAATTTTGTGCACTGCTAACCAATGCTACCATGATTGGATGGATTTTCTTGCATGCATCTAGAGCTCGAAATTGCGAGAATTGGAGATGTCTTACCAGCCACAAGGGCCCGGCCGGACAAGACCGTTCAGCGCCTCAGGGAAGGGGATGATGCCCATTTTATGCTCATCCAGGGGACATTGGGTGGATGTGGCAAGACTGGTAGGGACACATTACCCGAAATTACTCATACGAAACAAAGGTTTGAACGCCAACCTGCTTGCACTAGTCCAGACGCATGACATCTGACGTGAAGCTGCCTGGGATATTTCTCACTTACCTAAAAGCTCTATGGGAATAGCAATGGATGTGGTTGCTGTCGCAATGGGCCATACATAAAGGACACGAGCTGCTGAAGTTACCCAAAAGCACATCGGGCACACCCAAACTGATAATTGGGAATATAGTGTAGACGCGAGATTTGATGGCCCGTTCGGTGTTGTTGTTGCACCAGCTCCCTTCAAGCAGAGACCGCGTAATGGGGCTGAATGGTCCTAGATATACGCTAATTCCGGAGTCGACAAGTCCAACTACAGAGAGACGCTGAACCTGAGGAACAAGGTACGCAGAGGGGACGATACTGTGAAAGTAGGAGAAAATTACTTTCGTTCTTGCACAATAAATCTTACAAATGAAAGAAGTCGTAGAAGCTTTGTCATAATTTTTCTGATTTGTAATGGAGCTTTTAAAGCTGTGATTCCTTTTACTTCGAGACCTCCTATGAAAATGAGGATAGACCCTTGTAGGTTGGATGTCTCGGCCTTTACACTTCGTACCAAACACTGCAAATTTTATTAGGTTCCAAATTTTCTCCCAGCTGCCTCGGCAACCTCAATTACAGCGCCCGTATTAGAGGCACTGTACAGTAAAATGTTACGCTTGAGGACTCCATGAAAAAGCGGAATTTCTCGGCTGCATCAAACTGAGACCCCAGGTCGAAGATCAGAACTGTCCAGTTCTCTGAATGCAATTCCGAACAATATTACGAAGAGACTGAAGGGTAAGATACTCTAGTTCGGACGTATCGAAAGACAGACTACAGAGAGACCAGACATCATAAACACCAGGCACTAGTACGAGTGAGTCGAAACACCTTGTAAAGTGAAGTGGGTGCATTCGATCGAGGAGTGGGGGGGAAGGGTGTTGAGTGGATTCTGGAACAAAATCGTCTTCACTTTTTTTTGGGCAAATACCCCAGGCCTGATATTGCACAGCTGGTCCCCCCTTTCGCTCGCTAGTGCTGAAATTTGGCTGCTGCGAATATTCATTTTGTCAATATAGTATCTTACAATTTCCTGTCACTGTAGAACCAAACTGTGTTGAGCTGTCAATCAAATCCCTGGTGTTTTTAAGGGTTTCAAAAATTTCATATACTGCTATGTCATCGGTAACACATCCTTTGGCTCTTTTAGGTCGCAAGAGGGCCAAATGCGCGTTAATTGTTTGCGTATGGACATCTCTATAACTCCTTTGACGTTGGAATAAGATATGCCAGATCACATGATCCGAACTGGGGCGGGATCAATAATTTTCCATGATAACCAATCGGACACCAACGAACCTCTTGTCGACGAGGCGTTGATATTTTGAAATTCTACATTTATTCCACATTTTATGCTGCACTTGCATATAACTATTGCACCCCGTTACACGTATACGAACCCAAACGAGCAGCGCATTATTTGCATCCCATAATAGAGAAACCCGCGGCCGACTGGCCCGGACGAGGAAGACCCCTTCAGCCTCGCCACCCCACCTCACACAACAGTCCATGGGAAACGGATACCAAATGGCCTCCTTCAATATGGTCACCCGGATCGACGGGACCGAGGGCTTCAACTCGCAGTCTATCGAAGAACGTAATTTCCAGGCTGCACTGATTATGACAGAGTGCCATTTTACGAGGAAACCACCGATTGGGCGAAAGACGGTGAATATGACACTGGCGACAATCAAGAGGACTATGGAGAAGACCCTTAATGTCTCCGAGATTAGGTATGGTTCTATGTGGTATTATTTTTTGGGCCGGAGCAGTCACTAATGCATGGAATACAGAGAAGTGCTTGCAAAAAACGTGGATATCTGGATGAGGTTGCAACTTGTGTTTTACGCAGCAATACCGAGGCTGGGGGCGAGATCATTACAAGAAACATACTCAGAGACGGCACCTCGAAATGTTGATATACCCGAAAGTAGCACCCTCATTGCGGAGAACCATGCGACGCTACTGGAGGACCTGACCTTGCTCAACAACCTTCTTGTGATCGCCAGGAATATGCTGGCCATAAAGGAGGTAGCACAGGATATATGCTCTACTGTACAGCTAGACAAGCAAATCACGAAGCTCATCGTACTCGGCGTCAATGTTACGAGCAAAGGCTACGATGGAGAGAATGTGGACAACCACACGCGGGGCAAACTGAACGAGATCACGGAACTTTACAAGAAGCTCCTTGTGACCTGTTTGCAATTTCTGCATAATATGACGATGGGCAATGATCGACTGAAGATGGTGTTCTGGTTTGATATGCTGTTTGATAACGACCTTCACAATGATGCCATCCATGGGTTGCCCAACGACGGCCTCCGCGTCGATGTTGTGTACGAGGAAGTTAAGAACTGGCTTAAGAGGAATTCACAAAAGTCGCCTGCTGCACAAGTTCTTTTGGCAAAATATACGGAGGATGTGCCTTTAGGTCATAATGGCGGGCCACTCCCACCGGATTTCTGGGGCGACGATTCAAAGGCAGAAATAGCCTCCGTCAACAGCGAGTTGTCGCAGCAGCCTACAACGGTGCCAGTCTGGTCGGAGCAGGCATCAACAAAGGCCGAGCAAGACCGTATGTATGGCAGAGTCTCCCATGAGATCGATGTTTGGTGGAAGCGGGTTCGAGACGCAAATTATGACAACTGGGTTGTGCCGATGGAGACAGTCGAGGGTGCGATATCCCGTGCACAATCATGCAAAGATAATGCGATGACCCGTTATATCCCGAGGGTCGAGCAAGACGAAGACTTAGAATTTGATCACAGGGAGGCATACGAAGAGGAGCCGGAAGATGAAGTCCACCACGAAGAAGGAGATGGGTATTCTACACACGCCGATGATGGACATGTGGAAGGAGAAGAAGAGGAGGAGGAAGACGATGATGACTCTTATGTTGAAGGGTCCTTGCGCGGTTTACTAACTGAAATTCCAAACATTCTTGACACGAAACAGATCGAGGCTCTACACATGACTGTCAAAGCATGCATCGTCGATGCTATGGGTTCTGGCTTAACAAAATCCGGAGAGAACCTGCAAAAGACGAGATGCAAAATGTTCTTGGCTCTAGACTGTGGTAAAAACCTTCTCCGGGAGATGCTTGTTCTTATCGCGGTATGGGAGCAGGCCGAATCGCAGTTTATCTTCCAAATCACAGCCCAGATTATAGAGTCCTTCCACCATAACGCTCTGTTGCCGTACGCCTGGAACTCTCTGCGGATACTGAAAGATATCGTATCCCCGGCACAGACGATCCTTCTTCGCCTGATCAACTACATGTTCCGCGCCCGCAAAAATACCACTATCTACTCTGATGTCAAGGATTTCAACCGCGATGCGAAGCTCATCCACTTCCTCTACAACTACTTCCGCTGCCGTGTCGTCCCGGACTGTATCGCTCTCATATACGCCCAGGCACAAATTCGCGGGAACCGGTCGCATCCGCAAGACTTCCCAGTGGACCTCTGGGATATGGAGCGCTCCAAGGATGGCCTGGCACAGTACCTAGACTTTATCTATGTCATCGCTGATATCCCTGAGATGCGACCCTTGCTCATCGAGTGGGAAACGACATATGAACTCATTGCACTACTTAACGCCCTCGAAGCCGGCGTAGCTCGGAAACCACTCGCTGAGCTGAAACGCAATACCCCGCCTGCGGCGCGTGCTAACAATGGAGACGCAAGCAGCGCCGAGGGTGATAAGAACTACGACCCGTCTCAGCCCCAGGCTCCCCTAGACTCGCAGAACGTGCAGCCTGGCCCACCACCTCTTCACGACACCCCGCACAAGTTCCCATGGCGCGGTATCAAAGTGCAAATCCTCATAATCCTCACCTCACTCGTGGCGCCCTCAAACGGGCGTTCCGGACCTGGAAACCCCGTCGTGCAGAAGCAGATCCTCAAGTACGGCGGGATCATGGCGCTGTTGAACTGCTGCGTATACGATGGGCACAACGAGTACCTCAAGGAGCGGGCGACGCTGTGTATCAAGTGGGTGATGGAGGGGTGCATGGAGGCGCAGGACTTTGTGCGCGAGCTGAGTCCGCTGAAGAACCAGAAGCAGGATGTGGAGATGGTGAGGTCTAAGGGGGTGGACCAGGTTGGGCCCGTTGGCGGTGAGGACATAGTGGCACAGCCGTCATCGCAGCAGTCGAGGGAGACCGAGAAGTTCGAGATGGAGAGGCTGTCGAGGATGGCGGATGCGGTGGAGAAGATGAGGATTGCCAATGCTGCCGCGGCGAAGAAGGAATAGAAGTTGCGATTTCGTGTCAGGATCTGGGAGGGGGAAATGTTGGAAATGATGTTCGTTTTTAGCATAGCGAGGCGTTTTATGAGGGGGTGGCAGGCTATGAAATGCGGGAAGTTATGACGGGGTATGAGTTGGGTAAAGCCATGAATGGCGTTATCAAAGAACGGCACAGTCATATAAGAGGCCTTTAGACTATTGTAAATATCATCACAGTACTCGCATATCATCGTCGTCTCTGCCTCCAACTCCCATCTCACCCATGGACCTTTCGAACCCCCAATATACGCTTACCACTTCGCCCGCTCCTTCAATTTCTCGTTCTGGATCACCTCCACCCAGTATCCATCTGGGTCCAACAGGAAGGCCACATTCTTCATCTTGCCCTCTGTAAGCCTCTTCTTCCACTTTGCGCCAACTTCGTCAAATCGTGCACATGCTGCATCGAGATCATCAACGGAGACGCATATGTGACCGAATCCCTGTGGCTCCGCATTCCCATTGTGGTAGCTGAAGGACTCGTCGGCCTCCGTGCCGTAATTCCAAGTCAACTCAAGCAGGCCCTCGCGAAGCCCCTGTGGAGTATTGTTGGGGTAGCCGAGGAAATACACGTTAAACTTGGCTTCTGGCATCTCGACGGTGCGTAGCAACGACATGCCGAGGATCTCTTGGTAGAAAAGCAGCGAGCTCGAAGACGACTTCACGCGGATCATGCTGTGATTCATGACGTATGTCTCGACATCCGTGGTGGTGATATTTGCCGTCTCCTCGAGGGGTTTCTGGCCGATGATCTCAATCCAGTATCCGTCTGGGTCGCGCACGAAGGCAATGTACTTCATGCGGCCTTCGGACAGCTTCTTCTGGAATGTGTATCCAGCGTCTTCGAGGCGTTGGCACGCTGCCTGAAGGTTGTCGACGCTAATACACAGGTGGCCAAATCCTCGGTTTGGCTCTTCGTTGCCATTGTTCACCTTATAGTTGGGATCGTTTTCGGTGCCGTAGTTGTGTGTTAGCTCCACGAGGCCCTCGCGGTCAGACCACACCTTTCCGTGGCTGCTGGCCTTGGGACTGTCGTAGCCGAAGAAGTAGAGGTCGAATTTGGATTCGGGTTGCTCAATCTTCTTAATCAATTTCATGCCGAGAAACTCATAAAATTTGGCTATGGCGACAGTTAGTGAGGGGTAATGTGATAATAATGGGGGAAGGGAGTCCCTTACTGGACACTTTGGGGTCCTTCACCCGAATCCTGGGGATTGTTAGTGCCGCGAGACGCATGGGATAGAGAGAGCATACATCGTGTGATTGAACTTGTAAGATTCCGTTTTGGACGGCATAGTTGCGAGTGATCTGCTATCTTGCGTAGCCTTTAGCATTTTGAATATATTCCTTCGTGCTCAAGGCGGGGTGAGGTATCTTACCTGAGCTAACGACGCCGAGTCTCGGGATTAGAAACCTGAAGGTCTTTTACAGGGTCCGGAAAAGGGACATACGTGGAGGAGCGAGGAACGGGCAGAAAATAGGCAGTTGAGAAACCAGAAAAATTTGAAGCAGTAGGGCAGGTGGTGCTCCAGCTTACAGATCAGCTCTCGAAATGACGTCTGACCCACAACCCCGCGGCGGCGCGAGTTGCTGTTGTGGGGCGGCCGACAGTGCGTGCTTGGATTCCAGTACCACCAATTCCACAAGCGTATATCCGTACGCCAGTCCAGCCATTCATGATGAAGATATTCGTGTTATAGAAGTTAATAAAAAAATCAAATATCATCAACTTCAATCCAATCCAATCTCAAATATACATAATAATGTCTAAATCAGTTCCTATTGGGCTGAAACTAGTGGAATAACCTAATATATTCCCAATCGCTTATCGGCAGGCCGCTCGGTCGCAACATCGTTATCGTGAGCCTCGACCAAATCTGCCTTGGGAGCGTCGATTGCTCATTGCCCAACAGCGTGAGACATCAATCAACCGCAACCAATCCGCCTTATGACTTCCACATGCCGAGTCACCACCATTGCGATACCTTGACGCACCTCTCAGCGCCATAGTACGCAACACCATTTCCTCATCCAGCGCCGCTTCAACCTCTAACCGCACCTCTGTGTCCAGATCCAAAACACCTCGGCGCTACATACCACCACGACCACGACGCACACAATGCTGCTCACCAAACCGCTCACGACCCTTCTCTCCTCCTCCCTCTCGCCTCCGGTCTCGACCCTCCTCCTCCTCACGCCCACGGGGCACATCCTCTCCGCCGCCTCCGCGCTTCCTTCCTCCGTTCTCCGCGCGCGCGCAACCCTCGCCCTCCAAATATGGGCCCTCTACGCCTCCAATCCCTCCGCCCTCCCCGACGCACTCCCCGGCACATATACCAACCCGGAAAACCCCGATGCTGACGAGGATGAGGCGAACGAGAAAGCCCCGGCCGTCACGAGTGTAGCCGTCCACCTCTCCGCCGGGACACTTGTTATCCGCCTCCTCAGCTGTGGCCTCTTGGTCTGCGGCCTTAGCTCACCGCCCACAGATAGCGAGACACCGGCGCATGTTGGTACGCCGACTGGGTCGCAACGGGGGGCGCGGCCGAACTACCAGGCGCAGCATTTCCTTGCGCCGGGGTCGCCGTTGGAAGGCGTGGCGAGTAGTGCCGTGAGTGATGCGGGGAGTATAGCTACTGTAGGGAGGAGAGGGGGAAGAGAGTTGGCTGTATTGAGGAAGCGGGTGGAGGAGGTAGGGAAATGGCTGGATGAAGAGTTGCGGGGGTTTGCTATGAGCGAGGGGATTTGAGAGCGTTGGGTGATACGTTATTTTTACGGTTGATACAGGAGTGGGCATCATGAGAGGGTGGAATGAGTGGTATTATTTGAAGAGCAGTTGGAGGTGCTGCTATAAGGCCGCAGGCGAGGTGGAGCGAAGGCGGCTATGCTATGGCTAGTTGCAAGGAAAGAGGGCAACTTATAGGCTGCGGCAAAGGTTGTCCGCCATACGCCAACTACGGAATGCACGATCGTCACGCCGCCAATAGAGAAGCACCCATGTGCGGTCTGTTTTTTATCAGGGGTGCATAAAGCTGCTTCGTGGTGTACCTACATACCCTCATGGAATATCACTTTAAGATTCTTTATGAAGACTTGGATGCCACTTAAATAGTAACCCGCAGGATATATCTGCAAATTGAGGCCTGAAATATCAAAAAATGATATCATCTTCTTTTCTCGGTCCAAGTTGAGAAAGACACGGGTATGGTCAGGTAACAGCATCAACACCATAACTATCATTAAATCAAGGCCATAACTACTTAATATTTACAAGTTGTTCGTGTCCTTCGGGCCGTGAAAACATTGCATTTAAACACTGTTGTTGTTTGTCGCTCTTTCATACAAGAGTGATGACGTATCGTTTATCGAGATGCTCAGCATTCCTTATGACCTCTGCGCATGCTGCCTCTGCAGTAACCGTTCCGTGTTCTTTTAATACTTTTAGAAATCGCTCATACGTATCGTCTTCTTCTTCGTCGCTTTCGTTTTCGAAGCTAACGTGATGTTTGTAAATTTTGAAAGATCCGATCCTGGAAAGTTCGCCTTTTGTGACGCCTGTGGCTTGAAGTACGATGCCCTCAACCATTAACTCATGAATCTCGTCGTTGCCTTCGACTATGCTGCTAGAGCCAGTTTGGCCACTAAAGAAGGGCAAAAGATAGGATATTTTACCTGGCAGTTTGTTGTTATCGTCTTGACAGTCTATCTGGACGCAAACATTTAGCTTCCCATTGCCAGAATCTAATGCGATGATGGCATCTTGAGGCTCAAGACTATTAGGTTCATTTGGGTGGACCAAGTAGCCGGCTGCCATGGTGGAGCAAGCAAGTTGAATGACTCCGCTAGTCACCTGCCCGAACTGATCATGACTATGCTTTGTTGTGTTGGCATCCAAGACGTGCACATACGTGGTCTCAAGACAAAGTTCCTCCCGGGTATACCAGTTCACTTCCCCATCTATAGAGGCCCAAGACCAAGTCGGTGCTCTCCAGGGTGGCCGTGGCCGCATCGCGCCAGATATATATCTCGAGTGAGACCAGCATAGCTGCTCCTCAAGTTTATCCCTCCACAACCCTGCAAGATAGTGATCGCCTGTTTCATTATATCGAAGCCTCGCGATTCCAGAAAGTGCTGGTAATTTATCTTTCCCGAAACTTAGATTTGCCCCAGAATAAAGCCGCACGATTTGAGGCCATAGGTGCTCTAAGTTCACCTTTCGACTGACGAGGGGTGAGCCTAGTTGACCTGGAAATCCATCTGGCAAGAACTCAGATGCAGTTGTCGTTCTGCATTCCCAGAAAGCACCTCGGTCGCTGAAATGAATTGCTCGAGGGGCTAGTATTTTCTCTTGAAGTGCCCAGGCTCTGGTTCCCAAATGAGTTTTAAACGTTGAAAGCTCGTAAGTATCTCGAGCCCGGAAATCTTGTACTCTCCGTAGCCCAGAGTCAGTTATTCGAGCTCGAAGCCCGCCGCTGAAGTGGGGTGGTTTGTGAAAACACCCTTGACTGCTATCTCGAGCGGAGGACGCAGCTATCGTGACAGTTGAGCCACCAAAAACGGAATGCATTAGAGCCGACTCCTTTTGCCAATCATCTACACTATCTTGGATGATACACAGCGAGTCAATCCACAGGTAATCTAAACCCAATCTTCGTGTGATCTCGATAGCATCCTTGAATGTTTTTGGGAATCTCTCAACAGGTAGTGCCTCCATATACGTGTCTAGATCCTCTGAAGTGAGTGTTATGACGTTATCGGCACCACTGGGGCCCCAGCTATGTGATAAAGTAGCATATCGCGGTCTATTAAGACATTCGGAAGTGAGTATCAAGCTCAACGATTCGCCGTTAATTTTGATAAGCCTAGTCGGTAGCGTGCCATCGCCATTGCCTTTGCAGAGATCGTGATTTTCAGTACAATTCGATAACCACTTGCTCATGATATTGAGTACATCAAGCGGATCATCATAGCAATCGGCTCTAAAGTATTAGCAAAACTAGGCCATTATACCAGAAAAACATGACAAACCTGATTCTGGAAGGAAACATGACTCAACAGACACTTCCGGGGCTATACCGGAATTGCAGTGAGTGCAGACCTTTCCAGGTAGGTTCAGCCACAATAATTGCATCGGATTTGTCCCCCAATTCTGAATGGACAGCGATGATAGCGCATTCTCATGGAGCTGGTATAAGCGCGCTTCGATTTTTCGATATGTGCCAAGTAAATTACTATCTTCAAGGCTTTGCAGTAAAAATGTGCAAAATCTGCATCCAGCGCGTGTCGAGCCTTCCAATTCAAAAGTGCTACATGACTGCGCGACGGTGTGTTCCCATCCTTCATCCGAATTGGGCATCGAGTCGTGTTTTCTAGTCGATGAACCACCTATCGTAGGCCAATGGTCAAACAAACTTCGACATTTAGCGCAGAATCCATTCACGACGGGAGAAGTTGGCGTCGAGTCCTTTATTCGTTGTTCAACAAATTTGGAATCAAGCACGTCGGTATCCACGGCCTGAATGACATCGGAATCGCGGAAGAGATCATCGCCGTCCACCGTTGTATATACTTGGAACCATTCTGTGAAGGCCTTAGATTTGGAGTCGAGCATCTTTATGGTAGGATGATTGCTATCGCCTTCGACTTTATGTTGGAAGGAATCGTGATTGCTACACACGTTTAAGCCTCTTGGGGGTTGGCTACTACGATTCCACGATAAGAGCGTTTGTCTTGGATGGCCTCGATTCCTTGCCACGGCTATATATAGGGACGGCAATTCTGCTAGTAGTAACTGTATTAATTGAATAGGCCGGAAGGAAGGAATGTGTTGGAGACCTAACGATGGGTTGCGATCGCTAAGGAGCTCGTGCGGGATCCTACTTGGCATCCTTCGCCATTTGAGGTATAGCAAAAGCTGAGCTAGCAGCTTGCAGGAGAGCGGTCAGAATCCAGGGCTTTGGCTATTCACACGGAATCACCTATAGCTACGTCGACCATTTAGAGGGTTGAGTTGAGTAATTCGGTTGCTTTATATATTTTATATACTGCACTGCCCTGTGAAGCTGTCAGCGTCGACTGCCAAGAGAGGTTTTTCGGTCCATGGAGAATACCACACGATTTTGTATGTGGATCCCTGTAATCCCAAAAGTTTCTCCTCAGTCTGGCCACACGCTTCGCCCCATGATCATCCTTCGGGTGGCAAGGGGCTTAGATCCCACGCTATATCTATTGGCACAATTGTGACTATCGTCCAAGTATTTTTCGAAACTTTTGTATGGCAGAACATATGGTGTATGCATGGGAATTGGGAGGATGGAGGCAGTGGAGAAGATGTTGCAGGAGGTGATGGGGTGGTGTCGGAGAATCTAAGGGTTGAGAAGTAGAATGTGAGGTTGTAAAGACACAGTGGAGGTGGACAAAGATTATACATACTTTACATGAATAATAATGGCACTTTGAGATAACAGGAACGACAGATCAAATCCTTCAATGTCACATAATAAGCTTGGGAAGTATTACACAAAATCTCTTAGTTATGGCTTCAACTACCGTTCTCAAATAATAAACTAGTTCGTCTCAAGGATAGCCTTCAAGTCCCTCCCTTTCATCCACTCCTCATACGATTCTGTCTGTACCTTCGTCGTCAGACCGCCCGGACCCACTATCTTCATCGATCCTACGTAACCAAACTCGTTAAGGGCTGGCAAAATCCGAAGCACCTCCATGGGCACGCCAAGCTTCTGATGCATGAAGTCGACCGAAACATCCACGAAGCTAACTTCCTTCCCGCTTGCCCGCGCCCAGACGTCGCCTATCTCCTGAACCGTCAGGAAACTGTCCGTGTCGTGTGCCAACAGCTTAATACCCGGCTGCTCATTCTCAATCAAAGCCCTCACGTAGGGACCAGTGCTCTCCTTCGGATTGATAATTGGCATCCTTACGTCCTTGCTCAGCGCTGAAACGTATTTGTATTTGCCGTCTAATGGATCCAATTGTGGTGAAAGCAACGCATTGGTGTTGTACGCGCCGAGGTATATGAAAGATGACTTCTTGGCCAGTTCCGGGTGCTCGCTCTCAATGTACTCGACAATGTCGGCTTTGGCCTCCCAGTGTAGAGAGTGATACTTCCCGCCGGTTATCTTTGTTGCTGATGGCAATGCGGAGTAGATAAGGCGCTCTAAAGTCGGCACTTTGGCTGCTGCCTGGACTGCATTCTTTCCACGCGACACTTCACTCTGATGTGCAGCTTCGCTGGGGTCCATCAGCCCTTCTTCAAGCTTCCCCCCATTTTCCATTAGCTTGGCCATGTGGAGTCTGAAAACCGACCAAAATTCGGTGTTGAGGAAGATAGAATTTGCATCTTGGAATGCTGTAAATAAGGAGTTGATATCTCTGAGGTCTGCCTGGACAACTTCAGCACCGCGAGCTGCTAAAGCTATGCTGGCTGGAGATGATGGGTCGCGGGTTAAGGCGCGAACCTTCCAGTTTGGAAGGTTGAGAAATGTACGTGCGACTGAATCGCCCTGGATTCCTGTCGCACCTACGACAACAATGATCTTTTGGTTTGATTCGGCCATGATTTGTGGATTGGAATGGTGATGTGAATAGAGAAGGAAATATGAAAGTTGAAGATTGATGTAGGAAAGACTTTGAGAGTGCCATTCTGGCTCCCTTATATACTCCCTTTCACTTCAACTGGCTTACAATAGTTATCTCTGGCTTACCCTCGGATTTTGCAAGATGAATGCCACCGAGAGCGTTCGCGTTTTCATTTCTTATGATAGGAGGCTCGCAGGAAATGCGATTATCCAGTCCTGGAGATTCTGGTCCAGGAGTGTAAGCCACCAAGAGGAAAGCGATCAAACTATTGGGTAAGCCACAGGTAAGCCACACTTGGCTTTGTTCTTGCTAGTGTTGATTGGCTCGGAGATGGAAGACCTAAACGCCGAAGCTAGGCTTTTGCTATGGCGAGTTTGGGAAGACGCATCGCTGCTAAATGCCAGCGACATATTTTCCCTTGTTGTATGTGCTATTTGGCGTAGTGCAGATGGTATTGATTATTAAATGATGGCCACGAGTGCCGAATCAAATACTCCCGTTTGCACGTTAACTCCTGTTTCTAATGATAGAAGCCGGGGCGGTCGTCGAGCACGTGCTCTTACAGAGGCTCGCCGTGAGCAAAACCGCCTGAATCAAAGAACGTACCGTAAGTGTGGGTTCCTTTTAAATTTGACCCATCACTTAATCAGTGGCCAGGCCAGAAGCAAAGGGCGCAGCGCCGTGATGGCTTGGAGAAGCGATGCAAAAGCTCGTCAACGCAAATGCTAGAACTCCGGCCCCGGCCAACAAGCCATAGTGAGGAAGTGCCCACCAAGGAAAATACACTACCCATGCGCTTTATTGAGTCCAACCTTGCTCAAGACCAGGAAGGAATTATTGTGCCATTGAATCATGTTGCTATCCCGGAGGTTGAATTGCCGCTGTCGCTTGACTTTAACAGCCAAATGGAAGACAGCCTGCAACCCATCATCGACTTTGAGAATGCTACTGAACAACTACATGATCCACCGCTAGATATGGCCGTGGAAGCATATTATGATAATAATTTCATGTATCTAAGCGAACTGGATACAACAATAGACCATGGTCCAAGCCTCGAGGCGTTGCTTTATGGCACCTCTCTGTCACAGAAGCTCGCATCTGCAACCCGCCTCCCCAGTCCACGTCTGAACTGCATCCAATTCTACCAGACAACTTTCCTCAGGGCGACCATCCACAATGCCCGGAGTATGGGCTTTATTGTCGAGGAAGAGGATGTCACGATGTCACATTGCCTCGGCTCCTCCCCTTTCTACCGACCTGTCACGCCAGCCGATGACCCAAAGCAGCTCCTCGCAGCGATCACTAGGCCATCAACTCCAGCGCATCTACGACCTACCTTGGCGCAGGTGCTCTACCCACACCCGGCTTTTATGGATCTCATCCCAATACCAGCCTTCCGCGCACGTGCCATCACATTGGCAGCTACCAAACCGCAGGCGTTCGGTTTATGGGATCTGAAGAAAGACATGGTTCTTGAAGAAGGGCTTGTCCCCTGGAGTAGCACTGGGAGTAGCTCTCAGTCTACCCAGATGCGCGGGAGACAAGGGCAGCCATGGGATATGAGGAGCTGGGAGGCAGCACCGTGGTTCCTACGAAAGTGGCGTATGCTGGTTGATGGAGAGGAGGGAGAACTATGGAACCAGAGTCTATGGTGGCAGAGGGCTAGAGGGGAGGTAGGAGGTCATATTATAGATGACGCTAATTTGCAACTTCTGTAGCGATTCTATGAAAACTATATCGTTTAAGCAACAGCGTTACTCTTGAGAGGCGAATTCACTACCACACACCCTGCCATGTGTTTATCTCTAACTTTCTAGATCATCATAATTCTCAGATCTCGGAATTCCTTAAGAAAAGCTGATTTGTCCCTAGTACTGGCCGCGACATTACTTTCCTATCTACATGTTAGCACCCTGCCCCGATTACCCTTTCTCTATTCGATGGCTGCACTTCTAAGTGCCATCGCACCAGAAGTCATCGACAAAGCATGGGTCCATGGGCTCTTTGATGGAGCCGTGTAAGGCCATATGCTCGACACTGTCTTTTGCCATGACCCGGGGCTCAAGTATATCCTACATCTAAATTTAGCGAAGCTGAGACTAATAATATCTCCAGTCAAACCCTCCAGATTTTTCAATATCAACCCCTCGCTCTTCATCATTTTAAGATTTGCCCATATTTACGGTTCTATTACACTACTGCGTCTAAAATGATGGCCGACAACACCTGGGATGTTCATACAGCCAGTGAGGACATGCTCATCGAGCTATGCCACCAAACTGAGGAGTTGAATGGCATAATTGGCGGGTACAAAGCAGCAATTCGAGTAATCAAACTTTCAAACGACATAGCAGTCAAGTTTGGGCGTGGTGTGACAGCCGCAGAGGCTAGAACGCAGGAATTTGCGCATCAAAATGTAAATCCGAGTATCGTTCACGTTCCTAAAGTTTATCGCTTTTTCGAATGGGACTACGATCCCCGGTGGAGCAGCTCAGAGGGCTACCTATTCATGGAGTATGTGCCAGGCCAGACGCTTGCTGAGCTTGACCTTGATGTTAGAGATGACATCGTTCCTCGCATCGCTCAGATCATTGCGCACCTCGGCCAGATTGGGGTGCCCAATGGTCTCAGCGACGCGGTCCCCGGGCCCATAGGCGGTGGAAGCCCAAGAGGCTATCTCTGGGGTGAAGATGGTGCGGGAGCAACCTTCACATGCGTGTCAGACTTGAACGATTGGCTCAACAAACGTCTCAAATTGCAGAAGAAGTCGATAAATCTTCACGACTCTCCACTTGTTCTATGCCATCTGGATCTAGCCCGGCGGAACATGATTCTCAGGGAAGACAACACAATTTCTCTTGTTGACTGGGGCTTTGCCGGACTTTATCCAAGGTTTTACGAAACCACAACGCTTCCTTGCCTTAGTCCTTGGGATGCAGTATACCAGAAACCCCTAATTGAAGCTACAAATACTCTACTAAGCTTGACTGATGAGGAAAATCGCTTGGCGCAACTGGTGCAAACTGCCCGCGCTGTTAGTTTGCAATATTCCTTGTAAGCATATCTATTTTAAGGCAAATTATAAAACCTAATTGTTAAAATAGCGACGTTGACAAAAAGTCATGTGGTTTACCAGAGGGGTTTTCTTCATTACCTCCTCTACCACCACTGGGTCAATGAAATTGCCCAGCTACCAACTTTGATTGCTAGAATCACCGGCTATCCACTACTCAACATTTCTCGCGTGCCTCCAGCCCTCAACTTTTTTTTTTTTTTTTTTTTTAATCTTTCGGAGTTACTAGGGTAGTTGGCGTTGGATTGATACTTTTGGAGGGGTAGGAAACAAGTTTGCACGAGAGTTTTGAGCATCACTGGAAAGAATAAATGCTTCAAACGTTATAATGATTAGACATATATTTCTATATCACACTATGCAATCCCTAAGTTGGGTATGGTACATTATCTTACACGTCCCCATCAGCAACCCCCTATCTACGTCCCAACTTCCACCTCGAGATCCGATCCTGGATCTCAGCCCAAGCAAGCTGCTTCCTCTTAACCCCGTTACCCTCCTCACCCTCCTGAAGCACCACCGTCGGTGCCCCGCTCCCCTGTCCCGGATTCTTCACCAAGCCCAGGAGAACATCCCTCGCGACTCTGCGCAGATCCTGCACGGTGAGCTGATCGATCTTGTTGCACATCTCCTTCACGCCGACCTTGCTGCCGTGAACCTGCACCTGGCGTCCTAGATCTTCGAGCTCCACCATCCGCGACTCGAGGTTCATGAGAAGACTCGAGCGCAGCTGATTCTTGGCGCGGTTGACCTCAACTATCTGGAGTGCGCTGTAGCCGTTCTCGAGCGTCAGGGCCTGAAGTTCGCGGCACATCACGTCGATCATCTGGACTACCTTGCTGGGGGAGCAGCTAGAGGTGATGCCGAAAAGGCCGGAGTCGGTATATGAGTGGTTGAAAGCGACACATGACTCGACCCAGCCATGCTGGTTCAGGACGTTGGTGTAGAGGCGCGAGTACATGCCCTTCCCTGGCCCACCGGCTGAGAAGGAGCCGCCGCCACCTAGAAGAGTCTGGAGAGTTGCGAGGGCGTAGATATCATCGGATGAGATGGGGAGGGCCTCAAAGGCTAGGTGGATGTGGGTGAGTGGAGGTAATGAGGGGTTGATTGGCGCGGGGAGGATAGGAAGTGCGACGAATCCTCCGGTATAATGTGAAGGTGCGAGGATCTGTTCTGGCGAAGGGGGCAATGTCAGGTTTGGGAGAACAGGGGCTTGGTTGGGGGCGGAAGTAGAGAGGTTCTTCAAGAATGGCAGTCTCGAAAGTAGGTTCGAAGACTGTTGAACTGGGGACGGCGGTGCCGACGCAGATTCGGAACTCGATGTAGAGCTCGCCTCCGAGGTGGAGTCGAGCGACGTCTCTGAGCCTGTCCTGGACAGCTCTGGGGTATCCTCGCTCTTCATGTCCCCAAAGTATTGCTCGGTAAGCCTCACTGCTTCCTTGTGCTCAACGCCTGCGAAGGCAACAACTATTCTTTCCGGCTTGAAGAAGGCCTTGCGGTATGCCTCGATAACACTTTTATCGATCTTGTCAAGCCTTTCCTTGGGGCACAGCAGGGGGTTACCCAAGGTGTTGTCTTTGTATGCGGCCATGTGAACAAGTTCAGGGAGGATCAGCTCCGGCTTGGACCAAATCTCGCCAATTTCGTAAGACGCGGTCTCGAGTTGCTGCTGTACCTCCTCTTCCGTTATCAAAGGATTCCGAATTGTCTCCGCAAGTAGCGCGACCGTTGTCGGAACAGCGGAGTTGAAGGTGGCGGACTGATACATGAGCGATTCGCGCGACGAGGCACACTGGATATTTCCACCCAGAGACTCCAAAGCTTCCAGCATCTCGTCACTGGTGCGCTTCGTCGTGGACTTGAAGGCCAATCTATCCATAATATGGCTCACACCTCTCAAATGCTCATTCTCGTAGCGAGAACCGGCGTCGATGTAAACACCGATGCCCGAGAAGTGGCCCGGCAAAGCCTCCGTAGCAACACGGACTCCATTCGGCAGGGTCGTAATCTCATCTAATTCCGCAGGGTCCTTCTAGTTGTCAGCGTCTGCAAGATGTTGGGCGCAACGGAGTTCCGGGGAAAGGGTCTCTCTACCTTTTGAATTGGCTCAATGACCGTGGCAAGGCTTCGCCGTGCTATCAAACTCGTCGCAGGGGCCGGCGCCTTTGCACATAATGGCAAGAGTCGGCTAACCGCTCGAGATGACGGTGTTTTGATCATACTTGATGCTTGACTCTTAAAAATGGCCTTCTGGTGGCCCAAATAATTATCATGGGTTGCGGAACGGAATTTGCCGGCCGAAGAAATAGAAGTCACGTGCGCGTTATGATATCATAGGTTCCGTTTCCCCTGACAAAAATCAGGCACAAGATATTCAAAGTTTTCCAGATGGCTCATGTCTGCCCCAGTCAAAATATAACAAATCAAGGCACTTTACACTATGAAGAGGCCACGCGATATATACGGGTTTTAAACTCAACAGTTGATTGGTATTTAGCGCTATGCAAAATGTAACTCCAGCCCATCATACCGCCCCTTAAACCATAAAATTAAACAGAACTATTGGCCCTGCAGATGCTCCGCCTGTCCATCCCAGCCATGTACCTGAACGCCCATACCGACCCTTGCAAATGATATTATGTTCGCTGTGTTTCGTACAGTTCAAAAGTCCTCCCACGTAGCCTCCCACGGCGTTGTAATGCTTCTATACCTCGTGTGATTGTATTGAACGTGATGGTTGTAATCAATGGTGTTGTAATGTTTCGCAGTATCTGCTGCTCCTGTGTTTTGCAGTGTACTGTAGGATAGTTTCGTGTGGCTACAATTGTTGCAGCTATGGCGGTGGAGTCAGCGACTCCACGACAGCGCCCATATTGGGTGTAGCTGCCTGTGATGCAACTCTGCGTCCACCACTCCCGTCAAAAATAAATGGCCCCACATCATTCCTGGGAGTCATCGGTCCGTCAACCCCCGACAAGACATCCTGACTTCTATGTCCTGGGCTTGGCGTTCGTCGATCTCCACTCTCGTCATCAGTGCGACGTTTTGAAGCTGACCGTTTCGACCTCGCGATATCAATCGGGGCGCTCAACCCGGACTGTTCGCTTCTAGATTCGGTGTCTCTGCCCCGGTCGTTGATATCAAGATTGGCCATGAGTTCTTCCGACGAATAACCTGCCTGTGAACCATTCGCAACTGGCTCAACGTTGGCCGTAGGTACTTGACTCAAAATTCTTGGTTCTGGAATGTCTGGGGGAGAAATTGGCTGGGTTTCTTGCTCTTCCTCTGAGGAAGCCTGAGGTGCGGCATTGGCCTCAAGATCTGATGGCTTGAGCTCCTCCCACTCGCCTTCTGTTGGCTCGTCCACGTCCGCGTCAAGGTCAGCAACTGCTCGACAGTTGGGGCACACAAAGTGAGGCCAATGAGGGCCATTGATTATTCGCCGCACACATTTATAATGCCATGTATGCGAGCATGGCGCAACAAAGAGAGATTGGCAGGGCTAGAGCAAGAGTCAGAAAGCGGGTAGACATACGTTGAGAGAGAAACTTACAGCAACTGCGCCCAGGCAGATGGAACAGTCCTGAGAGGACGTTCCAGTCGTGGCTTGTATCTGCTTCGCCATGTTTCGTAGGCGTTGGTGGGATGCAACACTGTTTATATGTTAGCTGTAGTCCTTTGTTCAGCCAATTGTGTGACAAACTTGAAGCTATTTATTCCGGTCTGCCATGCCCTGTTAACTTCAATGCGAATTTTCACACATCGAAAGATCATCTCCTCGCCGCCCTTAAAATCGATACCTAACTGAACAATATCTCCGTTCTTTACCGGAAATGGCTTACTCTCTGTGCCTGGAGAGCTCAACCTAACATGGTTCAGGAACGTTCCAGACGAGCTTTTCACGTCCTTGATGAACCATTCCCCATCTTGTGCCCAGAACTCACAGTGCCTCCGGCTGACTACCTTGGACTTAAAACCAACAGGTGCGGCAGTTGACAGATTCGCAGGCTGGTTGGGCTGTGTTTCTCGTTCGGAGTACCGTCCCACACGTATGATTTCCTTTCCTGTTGGTAGTGTGCGGCCCATGGGGCTGAATATCAACGACGGTCTCGGGGCACGAGCATCCTGATGCTGGGAAAATCGAATGGTAGGTTTGCTCTCCGGGCCATGCAAAGATCCCGACGGGGGCGGGGAGCCGTGCAGGTGCGGATCGGCGCCGCCGTTCATTTGTGAAATATCCGACCCCGCTTCTCGAATTGCGGCACTGCCAGAGCGTGTGCGTGCCATGGGTGTCTCTTCTTGATTGCCTCCCAATTCTCGCTGCAGTATAGAAGAGGCCACACTTTGGCCGCCTACTGTTGTTGGCCAACCACTTCTTGCGAATGCCGTATCGGGTGATATTGGTAGTATAGGTGACTCGACTGTCGTTGTGGGCTGAGTTGAGGGGTTGTCGGCAGTCACAACTGGTGCCAACGACTCGAAATCGGGGTCAAATGACGCTGAGGGCGGGGATGGGTTGCTGGTGGTTCGAGTCAACTCAGATCTTGTGTTGGGTGATGATGCGGATGGGCTGTCTCGCGCGTAGAGGTGGCTGTGGGTGTAGTTTCGAAGATAACTTAGGCCGCGAAGTCGGCTGGAGCGTGACGGCGATGCTGTGGAGGACGAAGAGGTCGTCGTTGCCAGAGTTGATGATGACGGGGTCGCATGAGTAAACATAGTTGGTACTTGCCAAAACGAGCGGCTCCCCGAAACGTCAAGCACCAGATCGGTCGAAGGAACTTAGGTATAAGCTCAACAAGTGTTTCAAGGAAACCAAACCAAATAAATCCTACTCCAAATAGAACAGGATAGTAGAATAATGTTGCGACGACGGTTATGTTGCAAAGATACCGCCGAACTTTACTAGAACATACGCGCTTTCGGGGAGGTTGGCAGTTGACGCCATGAAGTACTTTCAATATACTAGTACTTACTGTAGTCGCCAGCCGTCGTGGTGGCGATTTGGGAGGGGTGGGACATGCGCACTGAATCGTCGAAGCTGGGGCCGGCTGTCGGAACGGCCTTTAGTAACTGCGACAATGCGATGCGACAGGGAAGATCTTGTATCGGTAACTGTGCACGGTATACAAATACTTATATAACTTGTCAAGAGGTGAGATGGCAAAAAGGAAGGCTCACGTAAACATGGAAGAATAATGTCCTATTAATCGAGTATTACAAGTGTTACCGTAATACCATAACACGTCTAGAATTAAATCTACGCCTCTCTCCCCCCAATTTTTAACCTGATCACCTGTCCGTTTAATACTGCCCTGGTGTTCCTGCGACCCCAGAAGCCTGTTGCTCCTGCCCATATAAACCCTGCTCCTTTGCATAATCGGCCTTCCCCGTCCGGCTATAGCCATAGCCTCCTGTCCCGCCTGCACTTGCCTCGTTCACGAACGCATTCCCCGGCGGCTTCGAGCTGAGCGGATACACTGGTGGCTCATAGGGCGGATTCATATTGCGTCCTACATTCGCCTCCTTCTTGTTACTCCCAAGCTTCCAGAACCGCCACTTCGCGGGCGCTGACCCAGTCGTGTAGTTGTTCGCTGGGGATGGCCCGAATCGGCTCTCACGCTTGTGGTGCTTCCATAGCAGGATCTCGGCGAATGCGCTGAGCAGGAAGAAGCCAATCGCGACAATCGACACAGCGAAGGCGACTTTCTCCAGCCGGCAAACTGAGCCGAGATCTGGGAGGGCTGTCACGCCTTCCTTGCCGCCCGGAGGCTTGGTGTTGGCGTCGCCGTTGCCGAAGGGTGTCTCCACTGGCCCAGTACAGCTCGTGACGCCGTGTCGAGTCTCCCAGGCGATGTAGGCGAAGGCGCCAACGAAGGCGACGTCAAGGACGATGGCGATGAGGCCGAACCAGCGGAAGCCGCCGAAGCAGCACAGGAGGACGAGCGAGGCAGCTGTATAGAGCGCGCTAGCCCCCGAGATGCCCTCGACGGAGCGAAGGTAGCCAGTGATAGGTAGGGAGTGGTTGGAGAGTGTCGCGAGGTAGTAGGAGTAAATCCCGAGGACGATAGCGGAGGCGCAGAACTGGACTGCGCGGAAGACCCACTGCAGGCTTTTGAGAGCGATGCCGGATTTCAATCCCATAGTAGTGAGTGGTATGAGGTGAGTCGATGTGTTCGTAATAAGGATTTAACAGGTATTTGTTCAGACGATGATACGATAATGGTGGTTGATGATGGATATATATTTTGTGCGCATGCGTATAGTTCAAGTTGTTTAAGCAAGGGGGGTTTGTTGGCAAGAGTGAAGGTGAATGCAAAAGAGTCTGTTAAAAGAGGCTGCTCCTTCCCTCTCATGTAAGGAGTAGAGTAAGAGCTTCTTCGCCATTCACCCCACATTCCGTGGATGTTGCGCAAGCGTGTGTCGAATGGACATCAGTCGACATCATAACCACATACAATGGAGTCTACCCCACCAGAACTACACATCTCTCCTCCACCAACCTGACTAGTACCTGGTTGCTCATCGCCCTCAGCGTCTGGGCGAGAACATGCCGCCCCGATCAGCCCGCCCCATGAGTTTCGTCGAACCATTTAGCGCAGCGCCCGTGGGTTCACCGCATCGTTCGAGGTTTAGAGTGTTGCTAGGGCAAGTCTAGTAGAGAAATGGTGGGTTAAAGTGGTGAAGGCTCTCGGGACTTTTCAAGGATGATATCATACTGTACTAGATCGCCGCCGATCGAGATCGGTAGAAGCGCGTCAGCCAGTCGATCTGAGACCCCACATGACGATCATTCATGTGACAATTTTTATGTGGCTGCCTTTATACCTGCATGAAATTAGCTGTGAGCTGTGCATACTCGTCCAATACGTTCCACGTACGGAGTAGGAAAACTGGAATGTAACGGGTATGCCCACGAGTTTAATTGCTGCTCATGTTGAGTATATAATTATATTTAACCCCATGCAACAGATTCAAAATTAGAATATTATGTCTGCCAAGGCTACGAAATATGTTTGGGGTCTCCCGCCTGCTTCAGGATGGATAACATAAAATCGAGCGAACGACCTCAAAAAGATAGTGATTCCATATGCCTAGGCGCAAAAGGGAAATCACCTCTTTAATTGGGCAATCAGGCGCTCTACTTCTGTGGCATCGCCTGGCCTACTCGCCTTTCCCCGCAGCTCCTCCAATGTCTTCAAGTCTTTCGTCTTAAACGCTTCTTCTGCTGCTTGCTTAATCATACCACACTTTGTCCACATCTCCACGCGTTCTGCGCTAGTTATCCCTGTGCACTTTGGGATGAAAACAGATGCCAACTTCGGATTGCCAGCCGACAGCAGAGAGTTAAAGAATGGCGTCCATCCAATAGGTGATTTCCGAGTGCTTGAGAGGGTCTCGATTTCCGACCATGCACGGGAAGCGATATGTGCACGCAGCCGTATCCACCAAAACGTCTTCTCGCCGAGTTTGAATTCACTCTGCACCTTCTTTGCGCGGCTAGAATAGCCGGACCGTAGCAGTCTAAACACGGTCTCGTTGACTGATAGCCCGGTATAAGTCTCTTCAAGATCGCGGTCGAATGCCTCCTGCATCTTCAAAAGAGTCTGTGCCTCTTGTATAGACTTTAGATCGAACACCGTGTCCTTGGAGTCGCTCAGCAACTTACCAGCCAAGGTAAGCTTATCAATAGCCCCTCGTGCGTCGCTCTGGGCGAGAGCATCGTGAACAAAAACTTGGGCGCCATCAGTCCGACGGTCATCTTGATAGTACAGATCCTTCAGTAGCTCCATATCATCTCCCTTTGCAGAACTCTCGATCAACGCGGTCGCAACTGGCCGAGAACTGATTACACGGAAGAAAGAAGCTAGTGGCAGCTTATTCTTAAGCTGGAGAAGGACAAAGAAGATCAGATCCGAGTCACCGCTTTCGATGGCCTTGTCGAGTGCGATCTCGTCTTCTTCCATGCTAAGAAGAAGTGGGACTTGCTTGCCCGCGCGTGGCTCGTAGTTGAGTAGCTCCGTTGCAAGGCGGCCCCTACCCTCATCATAGGCAGCGCGTGCGATCTCCTCAAACGAGATGCCGCGCTTGTTAGCCAGCTTCTCTACAATGAGGCGGCAGATGGTGGCTTCGTCTTCGGAGGATACGCGGACTTTTTGGCTCGCCCAATGCACGTAGATACGGTCGGTGGGGAGGCGAAGGTACGACGATATGCGTAATGCCAGGAGATATTCTCGGCGATTGATGAGACGCTCAATAAGTTTTTCGGGTGTGAGGCGGAGAAACTGTTCATAGGATAATGGGAGTCCTACAGAATAGAATCTTACGGCGTTAAGGACGCGGAGGATTTCGCACATTTCGACGAATTCATCAGAGTTGTAAATATCGACGACGGATTTGCCAAATGACGCGGCCCGTAAAAGCTGCTTTTGCCAGTGAATACTAAATTCATGTCCAGAAGCTTTAACCTGTGAGATATATTAGTCAAGGACTTAAAAGAAGCATCTCGGGCTCTCACGCAAGCATCAACCGCCTCTACAAGGTTAGGCTTGATGAGTTGTATATTGTCGTCTGCTTTTGGCGATTGGTTTTCTAACTGCTGGACGGCGTCGAGTAAGATTGACGCGGGCGATACAGTTCCAAATCGGAAAACCTCATCCGTAACATCGGGTACTTTTTGGAGGAAATCGCATACATCGTTGGTAATAAGACGAACACCGTCGTGGTCTGAGATGTGTTAGTTGAGCCTCGGCGTATAATTCAGAGAACAGGGCTATAATTACCAGCTATGGCATGAACACGGCCATCATAGAAAAACTTTGCAGCTGAGCCTTTTGGCCCTATCAGGTGGACTTCGTCTTCCCAAGCAATTACTACAGCATCATTCCCGCACCACAGAAGATCCACTGGGAGAGTCTTTGCTTTTGAGTCATGCTCACTCAATCGGTTCTGGAAATCGCTGGTGATAACGTATGCCTTGCCGCTTTCTGTATATAAGGCTGCAAACTTTCCGTTCGGTGATACGCTTATATGGATAAATGGACCAATATCGAGCATCCGATCTTCAGATTCAGTGGCATCCACTACATATATCGTTTCGTCTATTGCCAGTAAAACTTCTACTGAGCGAGACAGCGTATATGCCGGTGGTACTAGGGTCCAAGAGTGAACGACGCCATCAGGTGGTACAGCCAAGAGTTTAGGCCGTGGTTCCTCATAACGAGAAACAGAAATTAGATGATTGTTTGATAGGAGAGCCACAAAACCGGTGGAATAGAACCTGCTTCAGCTTTAGTCCTTGTCAATGCCATATTGTCGGCACACTTACCGGCAAGCAACCACACCAAATTCTTCAGCCCCGTGGCCCAACGAGAACTGAGAAAAGTCACCCTGCAAGTTGTAATAACAGCGAACTGTTCCATCCTGGGTAACTACTAATAGTTTCTCGTCCTCTGACCATCCGAGGCCTTTGATAGATCCTTTGTCCCAGTTGATACGCCTAATAAGCTTTCCGGCACAGCTATACACATCAATACTTGATTTGGAAGCTTGGCTGCCACGGAAAGTATGCAATTTTGCCTCATCACGGTATAGAGCTGTAATGATTGTTAGTATACGATGGAAGACGTGCGCCAGCCCAAACCGTAGATGAACAGTCAAATGACGACGAAGTGGTCTTGATAATAAAGGGGCAGTAGACCATCAGCATCGAGTGAGATAGCCCAAAACTGAGCGCTGCAAAAAAAAACATACCAATAGCACCGCCATAAGGGGCTCCTGCCACTATGTAATTCTCAAGCTCAAGGTCCTGGTCGAACACCTCAGTGTAGAGTTGGACCTTGCGATAGTACCTTTCCCCCAACTTTTCCCAATCTGCAGTGGGATTCATCGTTGCAGCATCAGCCTCATTCTGTACATTAACAAATCAATAATGCGTATAGTCAGTGTAGCATCCAAGCGCCCTGGATATCTACGCAAGTGTAAGGAAGGATGATCAATTCACGTGCCGTGTGGGTGGTACCTGGTTGTCTTTGTCCATGCGCTTAAGATGCCAGGATCCACCCGTTATCCGCGCGGCTGTGCGGCCGCTCACCACCGAGGCCAACCACGATGGTGGCGCAACGCGAATTCCACCGCCGCTGGAACTCGTCATCAGAAACGCGTATTTGCAAATCCTTGGTATTCCAAGACCCTACTTCATAATCGATATTGCCTATACGGCAGTCCTCACCAAAAGTCCGAACTTTAGGAGCACGCAACATATAAACCACTCAGACACTAGAGACTCTGTTTCAGTCATCGCGAAGGGTCCCCTCGGGTCCAAGTGATATTCCCCCAGTCTTGCCTACATATCAACTGTAGCCGCAGATTTGCTGCAACCCAGACAAGGTGCAATATGCGCCGAGGTCCTCTAAATTAATGAAGTTAGATCGGAAATGAGCACGGGTGCAACCCTGGGCCGTCCATCAAACCGGCCGTTGTCTATGTATGGCGCCGGGCAAACTCCTCAAGGGGGGGGTTCGGATGCGAGTGGCCATGGGGGAGCTGGCAACATTGGAAAGAGGGTACCTGCGCGAGTATTTCAGCACATCGATGACCTCCTAAAGGCGAAGCCTGAAGTCAATGTACACGCCCCAATTCGACGACTTGTTCTCGATGCCGAATCATACTCTAAACAAGCCGATACCCACATTGACTTTCGCCGGCCAGATCTAGCCTTGCAGGACTACATGAAGGCCTCGATTATTGCCATTGACATTATACCAAGGCACAAAGAATACCCCGATTTAAAGGCAGACCGTGGCGAACTCCATCGTCTCTATAGTGCCCTCCAGAAAAGGATATATTCGCAGTATACCCGCTTCGAAGAGGTCAAGGTGGCGATTAAAAAAAACAATGCCGAAAGTGGTATTCAACCCGGGTCCGCGATTGCGGTTGCAAATGGGATAGCCGGTGACGAGCAACATTCACGAACACCTCCCGTTGTCCCCAAAAATGACACCCAAGGCGCGAAATCTCCATCTGGCGGAGACAATAAGAACCCTGTCCGTACAAAACCTCTGGTTCATCCCAAGCCAAATGCTTTGCTCGGAAAGGCAATCGGCAATCATCAACGATCGCAAAGCGAACAAATCAATCGAACCTCGAATCCTCATAACGAAGACCTTGAGAGCCGATTTGCAAGGCTGCGCGCGGTTGATACGCAGAGCCCAGACCAGAGGTCAAAGGTATACCCAACACGACCGTTTGTGAAGACGGGCGCAGAGGGTTCCGATAGGCGGTCATCATTACAGTCAAGCAAGTCTCCGGACAAACCGTCTGGACCTCGCGATATGCCGAAAGCTTCTTTAGGACCCCCTCGGCCTTCAAAGTTGGCTATGGATGTACTGATTCCTGATATGCCTAGACCGCCAGATGCTATCTACAGCCCTGACCGTACGAGCCTCGATACACGAAGTTTCCCACCTCCCAGGGTTGCCCCCAGGCCAAGTTTAAGTGAATCACGCAAGCCTTCGGCTGCACCAACAACCAGCCATTCAACCCGCGCAGCCCCTAATATTCCCGTTGATTCGCTTCCTAATGGGCAGAAAGGATCCTCCCCAAGGCCGCCTTTGGACCGTAAATTGTTTAATTCGACCACCGTCGTAGCCGACGATCTTGTCAATTATATGAAGCAACATCGAATACTGTTTGTCGACATTCGCTCACGTTCACAGTTCGATGGCGGCCATATCATGTCACAGTCTATTTTGTGCATTGAGCCTATCGCCTTGACAGAGGACATGTCAGCAAGCCAATTGGAAGAGAGGCTCGTTGTTTCGCCTGACAATGAAGCAGATTTGTTTCGAAAACGTCAGAATTATGACTTCGTTGTATATTATGACCAGTCGTCGTCTTCAAACCTCTATGCTGACGAAACGAGCAATGTGGAGGAAATCCCATTACGAGACTTCAGCAAAGCTATTTTCGAATATGATTACAACAAAAAGTTAAAATGTCCACCAAAGTTACTGGTAGGCGGATTAGATTCTTGGGTGCAATTAATGGGACCTGGCGCCTTGGCTACTTCCAACACTTTACAAGCAGTCACACCTCCTATCCCTCACCATGATTCACCTATGCAGGCTACATCCACTTCTTTGAGCTTGGAAAAGCAATATCAATCTAGGCCACTTACGCAAGATGAAGAATCGAAGTGGCAGAAAAAACTCATGGAACCTTCAGATGACTTTGCCGGTCGCTTCCCGGACATCGACACCTTCGAGAAACGCGATCAATCAAATACGGCCAGGGATTCTCAAAACAAAAGTATTGCCGAGAACAGCATGACTGATTATTCATATGTTGATGCGCATGAGGCCGAGCTTAATTCTTTGGAATTCAGGGAACCGGCACGTCCTGCTCTCGCCCTGTCGAAACGAAGCTACCATGGCGTCTCGGAGAGTGTCTCTTCCTCTGCTTCCGCTCCCCAAAAATCCGGTTGGGGATTGGCTGAGGTTGACTCTATCTCTCCTCCAGTTTCAGCAAGCGGTAGAACTGGCCTCGATAATTTTGGTAACACTTGTTACATGAATTCTATCTTACAAGCCTTCAGTGCGACTCCATGGTTTGTAACGTATCTTTTAGACGGCTCGATAGACAAGGCCGGGGCACCTCCTCGTAAGAAGGGGGAAGTGAGTGACCCACCACAGTTGATGGTCAGAAATCTTGCCTTCTTGATACGACATCTTTGGAGCGGTCAATATAACTTTGTAAAACCTCAAACACTCAGGGTATGTTTGTCCTCTACATTCCTGTTCTCTATTAATTCTAATCTTCAATAGAATTACATATATAGAATTTGCAACCGTGGCCATTCGAATTCTAGGGTTCTGTTCGGTGGCCCGAATCAACAAGATGCCCAGGAGTTTCTTGACTTCCTCCTAAACATAATCGAGGATGAAACGAACCCTGGACGAGATAGGCCCGAGCCCAAGGCCTTAACAACTGCACAAGAGCAGCAAATAAGAAATGAGGGTCACGCAGCAGAAATTAAGTTTCATCGGCTAAGATATGCAGCTTCACACCAATCACCGATCACTGACAAACTCCTCATTTGCACGATGAAGATTTTCAAATGCCAAGAGTGTGGCTGGAAGACAACTAACCATAGTGACAACTCTCCATACCTAAACGTCAGCATCCCAGACGGACGAGAGTCGAAATTGTCCGACTTGCTAAGCCGAAGGTTTAGCAAGGAAGGGAAAGTGAAGGAGGTTTATGATGATGTTAAATGCGACAAATGTTTTGCCGTTCATGGCCGGAAGACACGAAGATCGGTGACGGAAGTGATTACTAGGCTTCCGGATACCCTTATTCTCGTTCTTGTTCGCCATACGGCGGATATTAGGAGGAACAATGCGCTTGTCACGTTCCCTCTCGACGATCTCAACATGGACGACTACTATTACGGCCTGTCAGATACCAAGAGATCTACAACACATTACCGTTGTTATGCCGTGGTGCAACATCTAGGAGAAAATTTGCACTCTGGTCACTATATTACTTTGGTTAGAGATCGTGAACGCACGAGCCAATGGTGGGAGTTCAGCGATCGAAGAATTCGTACGATTGATGCCGGATTAACCCAAACCAGTAATTCATATATCATGTTTTACCAGCGCATCGAATAGTCGAAGCCTTTATTGGCGGAGGGCATGTGTACAACGAGGAATATTGAATATTTGGGGTTCATTTTGCATGCATATATAGCAGGTGGAAAGCAGCGATAGCATATGACGGGAGCAGGCGTTGATTGACAGTTAATGAGATACCAATGCGATGATTCAAACCGTACTGTAATTAAATTAGAGGCTGTATGTGCTACTGTAATGTCAGTCGCGGTGTTCGCCCTGGTGGGTTTACTGCTTGCCGCCACTTTAAACTTCTTGTACTGCTTGGAACTTAAGTTAATACGAAGTCGAGCTATAACCTCACGTTAAGCAGCTTCATTTCATCCTCCCTTTATCCTCCAGAATCCTCTCTGGAATGTAAGTCTTTATTGTGAACCATTTCAATTTATGCTAACGATAGTGCAAAGTGCCAGCTTAGCCACTATAGCAAATTAAATGCCGTGAAACTCGAGAGTTGTCTTGACCCCCATTCCACAATATTCTAGTAGCGGTAAACCAGATTGACACTACAATTACTACAATTCGGGGCAAAGCAATATTCAATCATATTTTGAATAGGTTCCTATAATAATACCTGCAAAACCACTGAAGATAATAGAACAGTGTTTGTGATTTAATTCAAACTACAAATAAGACAATCCGCAGCTTTATTCTCCTTTCTCAACTCACGTTATTGGCATCATACAATAGCCTTAGTATGCCCCAGCTGCCAGCAGTATGAAATATACTCTGTTAGACTAAATATGTAATCTATGTACTACTATAGTTCACTATTCAGGGTTGTTAATATATTTAGTTTATAATAAAGTGAGGATAAAATTATAATTCAAAATAAATATTTCAGGGTTTAATCGCGGTAAATTTTAATCGCCTCGGCTCTTTCTCTCTTACCACCACTCCCCATTCCTGTCGCCATCACCAACCATATCCAGGGCGAGCAAGAAAACTTATTGACCTGGCCATATTTTAATACTTTCGCAGCGATGTCAGGAAAGGCCAGCAATTCCAGCAGTATCCCCAAAAACTGGCCCTCTCACATTCCCTACCTAAAAACTCCAGCCTATTCGCGCAACCTTAACCCCATCCAACTCAAAGCCCTCCGCACACGCACCTCAACAGCTCAAGACACACCCCAAACTCCACCAGGCCCATGTCCCCTCGTACGAATTACATCAATAACCAACCCCTCACACCCTGCAAATGGGCAGAGCGGGTTATTCGCAGCGAAAGATCTTCCCCCAGGCTCCTTCATCTTGCCATATATTGGGGAAGTTCACGGCCAGGGAGCGGCACACGAGGCGAGCGATTATGACCTGAGTCTTGATCGAGACACTGAACTGGCAGTGGATGCGGCGCGATCTGGGAATGAAGCTAGGTTTGTGAATGACTACCGCGGGGTGCCGGGTGTGGAAAAGCCTAATGCGGAGTTTCGAGAAGGGTGGAATGGGAAAGAGCGGGCGATGGGAGTTTGGGTATTGCCGGCTGGGAAGGCAGGCAAAGGGAAGGGAATTAAGAAGGGCGATGAGATTTTGGTGAGCTATGGGAGAGGATTTTGGGGGTCGAGGAAGGAAGTAGAGGAAGGAGATGGTGGAAGCGAACAAGTGGCCACAGAACAGCTGGGTTGAAGCTGAGGAAGGGTTAGTGGTGATTAAGCTATAACCCACCCAAAGGATAATGCCATTGTCTGGGTTGAAACAATGGCTATTGTGTGTAGCCTATCTTCAAAGTGGGCGTTCAAAAAGCTGCCTCACCAACAATGTCTTGATATCGATGCCCAGGATAAAGCCAGGGGACAAGGGTAATAGAAGAGGAAATATGGGACGGCGAAAGGAACTGGGAGGAGACTGGGGGCGTATTGCTAGTTGACCGAGGGATTGTCTCAACGGTGATTGTATTAAATTAGTGCTCTTTCAAGGCAATGATGCTTTTTACGAAACTGATTTGGATATCGTGTGCGGCCATTCTAGTCTACTCCATGCCCTCCACGCTTCCTAACCACTGTCCGCCGCCCTTAAGTAATGCATTCACATCCACACCCGTCAAGTACCTCTCACTAACCCCGACATTAACCCTCTGTGACAACAGCGACGACAGTTCTGCCTTCGCTCTCCCCATCTCATCTTTAGTCATGCCCCTTGCTTCCTTCTCTTTCCTTGCCCGCCCTCCAACCTTCCCCTTCCTCTCAAAATCGTCACTATCATAGTCGACACCCAGCTCTTCAGCCGCCTTGCGAGCCCACTCATCTCCTCTTTCTCCCTTAGACTTCGCTATCCCTGCGTCTGCAATTTTCTTTGCGAGCACCACACGTGGTCGTAACAGGGCCGCGACGCGCCTGTCAATGTCAAGTGTGCGGATTACACCAACCTTGCCTGCCAGGCGGCGCAACGACTGCGCCTCCTCGGGTGCGCAAAGCATAATACTAGTTCCCTGTGCTCCAGCACGCGCTGTTCGGCCAGAACGATGGACATACATGTCTGCGGCACGGGGTAGATGGTAGTGAATGACTAATTCGACGGCTGGAAGATCGAGTCCGCGCGCGGCGACGTCGGTGGCGACGAGCAGAGTGGAAAATCGCTCGATAGATCGGAGACGAGCCTTCTGGGGCATGTTGGAGTGCAACGTGACCGGGGAATAGTTGAGGTTGGCTAGGAGCGGGGTGAGGCGCTGGGCGGTATGGATAGAATTTGTGAAGATGATAGTCTTAAGGTTGGGGTGGTGAAGGAGAAGGGTATAGAGATAGAGGTCCTGAAATAAAGGGTCAGTAAGGTAAGACTTTGGGGTAGATCGTGATAGGCAGTGAGGAGGTTTGGGGATTGATACATACCTTTTCGGTGGCACCACATTCTATGACGCCCTCCTTGAGCCCCTCTGCCATCGCCGACGTCGCTACGTCGATAAATTTTGGCTCTCCCTTGAATTTGAGCTTCTTCATCAGATACTCCATTCCGTTATCCCCAAGCCTGCCTTTTCCTGATAGCTTTTGTTGCAGTCCCTTCTCTAGTGTGGCGGAAAATACGAGGGTTTGCCTCGTGACAACATGTTCCTCTTCGTCGTCCGCATCGTGGCGGTCCAACTTCGAGATGATCTCTTCGGCCTCCTTGAAATGTCCCTCCGTCAACAATCTATCCGCCTCATCGACAACGAGGAATTTCAATGTTTTAAGAGATTTTGAAAGCTCGATGCCTGAGCTCAATACTTCCCACAACCGACCGGGCGTGCCGATGATGATGTCGGCCCTTGCCAGCTGCCTCTGCTGCTTCTGTATCGCCAATCCTCCTGTCACTGTGGCAATAAACGGCGCATCGGATAACCCTTTGCAAAGCTTCGTAAGATGGTCGGTCAACTGATGGGCCAGTTCCCTAGTTGGCGAAAGGATCAAAGCTGTTGCGCTTTTCTGAGTTTTCCTATCTGATGCATCATCCTCTCGGCCTTCATTATCCTCGAGCCACCTCTCGATAATTGGAATACCAAAGGCCAGCGTTTTACCAGAACCCGTGGAAGCCTTCCCGATAACATCGTTCCCAGACAGTACCTCCGGGATAGCCTCTTGTTGGATCGGTGTTGGTGTCTTGAAACCAATCTTTGCCAGAGCCGAAAGCATCGCCGGAGAAAGGTTCAGCTCTGCCCACTCAGTCATATCTTCATCCTCGGCCTCGTCTTGAAGAGCCGCAAACACGTTGGGTGCTGGTTGTTGTTTCTCTGGTAGCTTCTTGTCCTTCGTTTTTGTCGTAGAATCCTTGGCTTTTGCTGCCAATTTTGCGGCCTTCTCTTTCTTGGTCTCCTTCTTGGACTTTGTAACACTGTTATCTTCTATTTTTGGGTTTTCTGACTTGGCTTGTTGTTTGCTCTCTGCCTTCGCTGATTTCGGCGCGTTCGAATCGGCCTTCGCTCCCTTCGGTTTTGTCTTTGCATTCTTCGGTTTTGTCTCTACTGCATCCTCCATGGTCGTATCTGCTACATCATCACCAAACCCTTCAAACTCGGCCTCGTCAATTGGGGTTTTCGTAACCTAAAATGTTAGCTTAACCATATAACGGCTTGGATAATCTTTTTAAGACTCACAAATTTGACTTGATTTCCGTCTCTGATAACCTCAACGTTGTCCACCTCGTCCAACCCAAAGAAACCCTCCGCATCTTCAAACATATCGGGCATTTCGACTTCGTTCCATGGCAAAGCATCCAATGCGACAGGTACCTTCCTCACGTCTGAACCAGCTCCTGCGGGCGCATAAGAATCTGTAGTCTCAACCTTTTGCCGCTTCTTCGACCTTTGACTATTAGTCGGCACAGGCCTGTCTCTCTTTGGCTTTTGGGCAGCCATGTTTAAGAGTTGTAGTGCGATAATATCGCTCGCAGGCAATGTCCCTCAAGGTAAAGATAATTTTGGCGGTGATAAGCATTTTCCGGAGGTTTTCACAAATCGCGGGGATATAATTCGCCGAGAATCTCAGCCTCGCAAGATTCTGACAAGGCTCTCTCACCCCACGTACGAGGATCCCACTGACCACTCCAGACACAACATTTCTCAACCATGGGGAAATCTTCTAAAGACAAACGCGACGCCTATTACCGGCTAGCGAAAGAACAAGGTTGGAGAGCAAGGAGTGCATTTAAGCTCCTCCAACTGGACGAAGGTATACCATTCCTCACACACAAATCGAATGTCATCTAACAAGGTATCCAGAATTCGACCTATTCCAAGATGTCACGCGAGTTGTCGACCTGTGCGCTGCTCCTGGAAGCTGGAGTCAAGTACTATCTCGAGTGTTAATCAAAGGAGAGAAGTTTGGGCGCTCGGCATGGGAGGATAAACAAGAAACGGCTCGCCAGGCGTTTCTCCAACTATCAAAGTCTCAGCCGATTCCGCTGGATTCAAGTACGGACTCGGCAGAGGCAGCAAAAAATCAGCAAACGAAAGCAGATTCAGCGTCGCAGCCGCCTAAAGATATCAAAATTGTTGCAATTGACCTCCAACCTATGGCCGCCCTCCAAGGCATTATCACCCTACGTGCTGACATCACTCACCCCGCCACTGTCCCGCTCTTACTCGACTCTCTTGGATCTGCTAAGGCTGATCTTGTACTGAGCGATGGAGCGCCAGATGTTACGGGCCTCCACGATCTTGATATCTATGTCCAATCGCAACTACTTTTTGCTGCGTTGAATCTTGCTCTTTGCGTTCTCCGTCCAGGCGGTAAATTCGTGGCCAAGATCTTTAGAGGAAGAGATGTGGATTTGCTCTACGCACAGCTGAAGCTTTTCTTTGAGACAGTCGTTGTTGCAAAGCCTAGGTCAAGCCGAGCAAGTAGTGTCGAGGCCTTTGTTGTGTGTTTAAACTTTCAGCCCCCGGAAGGATATCATGCAAGTTTGTCGGAACCGCTGAATGTTGAACAACTCGAGACAATGGTTAACGCGAAGAGTGGCACAGCGGAAACTCTTAGAAACTCCAGCAGTTCCAGTACAACACGAGCGGATGGTGTCGTCGAAGTTGAGACCAACAGCGATCCTGATAGGTGGATAGCACCCTTCCTGGCATGTGGAGATCTATCATCCTTTGACGCTGATGCAACATATCATCTGCCGAAGGATAGAGTAACGCTCGACCCAGTTCAGCCACCGACAGCACCACCATATAAACGAGCGTTAGAGATGAGAAAAGAAGCCGGTGGAGCGTATGGGAAAACTACTTAAACGATATAATATAAAGACAACATTTAAACCGGCATACCAGAGCCCCCCCCTCTCTTGTTTAGAATTGCGAAACCATTCTCGCCCTGCTTAAATTGAGACATTCCCATCTTCGCGTAAAACGCCTCCCCTTCTTTCAGGTTTGCCATCAGCATCACTCGTCTCAGATGCGGCCAAGAAGCGAACTCCTCGTCGACACATTCCATCAGCCATGATCCTAAGCCCTTCCCCTGATGTTCTTCTAGAACATACACGTCTGTCAGGTATGCAAATGTAACCTCGTCTGTGATTACACGGGCAAAGCCAATCTGAGAAGGATCGCTCCGACCTTACAAACAATCAGCTACTCCGTCCGTAGTGTTTCATTATTGCAATTATTACGTTGAAAGAACTTACCAGCAAGCTCTGAGGATGATTCTGGCAGCGCATAGACTCCAAAACAGAGAGATTTGCTTAACATCTTCTTCAGATATTCGGGCTCCATGCCCTTGGCCCAGTATACAGCATCGGATTCGAACGCTGCATTGACAGCCTCAGGTTGGATAAGCTGTGGAGAGGTAGAGATCATATAGTTCCCGCAATACCAGGTTCCCTTTGCCATGGCTCTTTGTAACAGATCTGCCGCAAACGTTACTTTTTTTGCTTTTTCTAATCTTAACTTAGGAACTAGTGATTACTTTCTGCCAATTCCTGTCGCACCACGTTTTAGTCACAGTCATTCTCACCGCCGGCTCTACCCCGCCAACCCCTCTGTATTCTGCCCCACTTCACCGCTCGTCCCGCGCTATATTTATTATCCACCACCACAAATATTTTTTTCTACTCAAATAAACAGTCCCCCCACCTTTGACTTTGTTTCTTGTTCTCAGTTTGGTCTGATCTATTTTGGAGGGTTTTAGACCAAAGAAGATCAAGATGGATCAAGGACGATTTGTTGAGTTGCTGCAAGGCATTCAGATTCGTATGTCTCCTCTTTCTCCAGTTACCCCTCCATCCCGATCATTTGTCGCCGTGGCAGACGTTGTTTATACACGTTGTCGTTGGCCCGTCCGCGCCCTGATAACTTTTTCACCCTTCTCCCCAACAACATTCCATATCTGTTCCTAACTAACATATTCAGCCGATACCGAGAAGGTCAAGGCAGCCACCACCGAACTGCGCCAAACCTACTACCCCCACTCTGAGTCTCTACTATGGCTCTTGCAAATCCTCGCTTCTCACGACGTCCAAGCGATCCGCCAACAAGCAGCCGTTGAAGCTTTACGTCTTGTCCCCAAGCACTGGGCATCGCTCTCCGGACCCAAGCCCGTGATCCGCGAATCACTGCTCAAGGCCGCCCTGAACGAACAGTCTTCTCTCGTGCGCCACTCCACCGCTCGAGTGATCTCCGCTATTGCCGGTATTGACCTTGAGGATGGCGAATGGGCGGATCTCCCGGGCTTCCTCATGGAGGCTGCCAAGCAGCCACAGGTAGGACACCGTGAGGTTGGAGTGTACATACTCTTCACCCTTCTTGAAGTTGTTGGAGATGGATTTATCGACAAGCTACCCATCCTCTTCGAACTCTTTTCCACAACCATCCGCGACCCAGAATCCCCCGAGGTCCGCATCAACACCATGCTTGCCCTCAGCCGCATTGCGATGCTCATCGATCCCGAAGAAGACCGCAAGTCCCTGAAGTCTTTCCAGGATACTGTCCCATCCATGGTTGCTGTTCTCAAGTCAACCATTGACGACAACGACGAAGATCGCGCTATGCAAGCCTTTGAAGTGTTCCAGACACTCCTAGGCTGCGAGTCAGCCCTCTTGGCCAACCACTTCAAGGACCTTGTCCAATTTATGATTGAACTCTCCGTCGAGAAGAGCATCACCGATGAGACTCGCTCGCAAGCCCTCTCATACCTCATGCAGTGTGTCAAGTACCGCCGCATGAAGGTTCAAGGCATCCAAGGGCTCGGAGAACAACTTACCGTCAAGGCCATGCAAATTGCAGCTGAGATGGAAGATGATGACGATGACGAGGATGAGATCACCCCTGCTCGCTCGGCCCTGTCCCTCCTCGATATCCTCGCAAGCAGTCTCCCACCCCGCCAGGTGATCGTCCCACTGCTTACCTCCCTCCCACAATACGTCTCGAGCGAAGACCCAGCCTTCCGCAAGGCTGGTATTCTCTCCCTCGGTATGGTTGTGGAGGGCGCACCTGACTTCGTTGCTACCCAGCTTGAGCAAATCATGCCATTCATCCTCCAGTTGCTCAATGATTCGGATATCAATGTCCGCCAAGCTGCCCTTCACGGTGTCTCCCGCCTTGCGGAGGACCTTGCTCAAGACATGAGCCAGTCGCACGCGACTCTCATCCCCGCTCTCCTTAAGAACCTCGACGCCGCCTCCAGCGAGACTGATAAGATCAGCACGGGGATCATCATCGGATCCTGCCTTGCCCTCGACTCGCTCGTAGACGGCATGGAGGCTGAGATTTCTTCTCTGTACATCTCGGAGCTTGTCCCACGTATTGGTCGCCTGTTCGAACACCCAGATTTCAAGGTCAAGGGTGCAGCCGCAGGTGCTATGGGGTCCATTGCCTCGTCTGCCGAGGAGGCATTCCAGCCGTTCTTTGAGCAGACCATGAAGGCTCTGTCTCAGTACGTTACCATGAAGGAAAGCGATGAGGAGCTCGACCTCCGCGGTACTGTCTGCGATGCTATGGGCAGCATGGCAACTGCTGTTGGTGGTGCGGCTTTCCAGCCATACGTCCAGCCACTGATGTCTGCCTCGGAGGAGGCTCTTCACCTTGGACACCCACGTCTTCGCGAGACCTCCTACATTCTCTGGAGCACTATGTCGAAGCTTTACGAGAAGGAGTTTGCTCCATTCTTGGAGGGTGTTGTCAAGGGCCTTCTAGAGTCCCTTGAGCAAGAAGAATCTGACCTCGACGTTGAGCTTGGCGAGGAAGCCTCTGATCTTCTCGGTACGGAGGTTGTCGTTGCTGGCAAGAAGATCAAGGTCGTCCAACCCTCAACTGATGAAGATTCAATGGATGACGATGAGGACGATGATGATGACTGGGATGATCTCACCGCGGTGACTGCTGTTGCCCTCGAGAAGGAGATCGCCGTCGAAGTCATTGGCGATATCCTTTCGCACACGAAGGATCTCTATATTCCTTACCTGGAGAAGACTGTGGAGGCTGTTATGACATTGGTCGACCACTCTTATGAGGGTTGCCGTAAGGCTGCCATCGGCACGTTATGGCGCGCATATGCCTGCCTTTGGGCTTTGATGGAGGACCACACCGGCAAGAAATGGACCCCTGGCATTCCACTGAAGGAGCAGCCAAGCCAAGAGCTTATCAAGCTTGGTGAGGTTGTTGCTACTGCCACAATGACTGTTTGGGGCGATGAAGTTGACCGGTACGTTCTTTCCTTATATAATTTTGATTTCTACATGGACATGACGAACCACCATTACGTTAACCCAGCTCACTCAGATGCACAAGTTGCACTTGCTGAGAAAACGTATCAACATTCCGATCCACGTCTATTCATTTGATTTGTTTTAAACAGTCCTGAAAGAACCATGCTGACAAGCACAGTAACGTTGTCACCGACATCAACCGCAACATTGCCGCCACCCTCAAGCTCTGCGGCCCAGCTATTCTCACCCAGGGTAACATGCTCGAGCAAGTGACCACCATCCTTGCCGCGCTTGTCACTCGCCAGCACCCTTGCCAGATGGACATGGGTGATGATGAGGACCAAGAGGACATCGGAGAGACTTCCGAGTACGACTGGCTCGCGGTTGACACCGCTCTCGACGTCGTGATCGGCCTCTCTGCCGCCCTCGGCAGCCAATTCGGCGAGCTCTGGAAGGTCTTCGAGAAGCCCGTCATGAAGCTCGCCTCCTCCCAAGAGTCCTTCGAGCGCTCCACCTCCATCGGTGTTATCGCCGAGTGCACCGCTCACATGGGCGCCGCCGTCACCCCCTCCACCGCCACCCTCCTCAAGCTCCTCCTCCACCGCCTCACAGACGAGGACCCGGAGTCGCGCTCCAACGCCGCCTACGCCACCGGCCTGCTCATCCAGCACTCCGAGGACTCCCGCACCTACGGCCCCGCCTACCCGCAGATCCTGCACAAGCTCGAGCCGCTCCTCCAGACCGAGCGCGCACGCACCCTCGACAACGCCGCTGGCTGCGTCAGCCGCATGATCACCGCCCACCCGGATAAGGTCCCCATCGGCGATGTGCTGCCCGTGCTTGCGGGTCTGCTGCCGCTGAAGGAGGACTTCGAGGAGAACGCGCCCATCTACCAGTGCATCGTTGGCCTGTACCAGGCTGGGAACTCGGTGGTGCAGGGGCTGACCCCGCAGCTGGTGCCGGTGTTCGCGGCAGTGTTGGGAGAGCCGAAGGAGCAGCTCGATGAGGAGACGAGGGAGAAGCTCGTCGAGACTGTGAAGTATATCGCGAAGCAGCAGCCGGCGCTGATCCAGGGACACGCGGTGTTGGCGGCCCTGTGAGTTATGATACCATGATGTGATGAGAGATTCCGCCCGAGTTGGGTAGCGGACGTTAGAGTAGATAGATAAAATGTGGGAGTTAGCCCGTAATCGATGAGAAATTTGATCATGCTATTGACTTTATGTTTGTTATATTCTCTATGTGTATCTGAAATTAGGAGCTCATCACAGCAATTGCGTAAATTGTGCCGGAGCATGTTGGGAAAGTTTCTACTGGAGAACAGACAAAGGATGTTATCGAGAGAGAGTATGAGGATTTAAATCGATCTCACATGCTACTATACTATGACAACTCGATTCGTGGGCCTCTGTGGAATTTCAACGCCAACATGCTGATGAGAGCGACGAATTCTTAAGAGAGCCAATGATCCAGGATCCCACTCTTGGCACAAGGGGAAACGGATCTGGAGAGGAGCGCACAGCTACAAGTCATATTTGGGAGCGCATCCTACCTCTCGCACCCCTACCGCCGCCGAGCGTTGAGTATCGCCACTGACTCTACTGTCACATTATGCAGCCATGATGGGGAGAAGATGGTGGAGGTGAGAAGAGGGCGGTAACGATAGGGGTAGTGGCGGCAACAGGAGGTAAGTAGTACGTTCGCGCACTTCGCATAGAGTGGGTGTGACAATCCAGACCCCCTGGTTTTTTCTGCCTCTCCTGCCTCGCCCTCGTGAAGTTGAGGCTTGAAGTGGTTTGTCTCATCCCCATGCGTACGTCTCTAATACCCCTCCTGTCTGCGAGCTTTGCTTCTATTTCTCGTTTATACACAATTCACTTCATTGGCTTCTAGGAAATCGGAGAGGGGCTTACGCAGATTCATGGGCTTACTAAGTGCAGTGAGGTGGCTAGGAAGTCTGCGTGGTGCCCAATCTGACTTCTCCTACTGCCAAAGATGTGAAGGTGAGGTCAACACCGACGTGAAAGGAGTAGTGCTTCCCTCAGTAGAACTGTGACTGTCCCCCTCGTTCCATCTCAGCGGCGCTGGTGAGCCCAGAGCCCGTCATAAAGAAGCAAAGTTGCCATGACCAGCGCCGAGCCCCCTCATACCCCAAATCTGCAGCCAGCAGATATATAAACAGCTCGAACCAGCCATCGAAGACAAACCCGCACCAACAGCAATCGATACTAATTGATACATGCGCTGGGTCGTTTGTTCGAAGGCAAAGCCAAACCCAGAAGTAGTTCCAGAAGGAGTTCTATCTTTGAGCTAGATGAGACGTATGGAGGTATCTCGATTTCTCGCTGCCGTCCGCATTCCCACCGTTGCACCTCTGCTGCTGGCGCTCGTCTTACCGTTGTCCACGTTTCTCGTTGCCGTTAGCTCTGTCACCACCGCGCAAAATGAACTGGGGGCTCCGACGGCTGCGGAATATATCGTGAGAGACTGTGATAGATCGCCAAGCAGCAGAGGCAGTTCTACATGTTAACATCCGTCGCCCTTTGCATTGCCCTCTGGACCCGTATCCACGGCAAGACGCAGCTATTAAATAAACGACTCCAAATCCGCACCTAGCCGGTCCATACGAGTAGAGTCTCATCGAATATTTTCCCATTCCCATCACCTAGCATCCGGAGAAATAAAACACCGCCAACTCTCACATCCCCATCCCACCGGGCACCGAACCCCGTCCCACCATCCTCGCCCACCACATCACCCACATCCCCACGTCCCCACGTCCCCACATCCCACGGAGTATCTCAACTCCGTCGCGGGTAAGACCCGGATCCGACCGGGTCGCAGCCGGGTAACGCTGCGGCTCTTCCCATCGGTCGGGGAGGAACGCCGCCAAAAAAAGGTTAATTATAGCTATCTACGGACGGGTTAATGCCGGGTCCGTCAACCGACTGCGACTGCGATATTGTTGAGGCATAAGTGAGGATTTTGAGGGATGACGAATTGCAGGGGGATGAGTGGCAGGTTGGGAAAGCACGGTGGTGAAGGCCCACGTGCGGGGGGTCAGGGCGGGAGCTAGCTGCTGTGCCGGCAGGCGGCGACGGGAGGTTGGGTTTGGTGGTGATAACATGAGGATTATCGAGTTTATCGAATACAGTGTTTGCTGTTTCTTCATTAAGCACTAGGATGGATGACAATTGAAGGGGACGAAGTGGCCGCCTTATCTGGATTGATAGTTAATGCATCTGGTTACGGTCGAGTGTATGGTAGAGGTTGTATTTCAGATTAATCGAGCAGTGCTGACCGATGATACCGTCAACACAATCTTGGGTCCACATAGCCGTTCGTACCAAGATGGTATCCACACGCTTGCTGTCGTGGTTCTCTTGCTGTCACTGCTCTCACTTGCTGTCATGGTTCCCTTGCTGTCGCTACTCTCTCACTTGGTGTCATCGTTCTCTTGCCGTCGCCAACAGGCTGCGCTGGTCTGCTGGCCGCTGTGTGCGTCCCTGAGTCTTAAATCGCTGGATCTTTTGATGTGACCAAGTATGAGACACTAGTTCGAAGGAGTCTAAGACTGCTATTGCACCGTTGCTCTCTCCATCGATACACTTAGAGCGTGGCACTCGGCGTATTTGTCTGTGCAATTGCCACACGCAATGTGACTCGATACAAATCTGCATGTATCATTGGTTGCAGCATTCAAACGTCTGTCCCAATAATCATAAACAGTACAAGCTCGTCACACGAGTCGTACAGCTTCATCGTTACACGTGGCCCTTCTCGTTCTCGTAGCATATTCGATTTATAAATTATATTTTGCACTGGTGCACTATCAGATTCAGACGAGGTCTTTTCACCAATCTCAATATATTCCAAGGGTGGCACGGACGAGAAGATGTCAAGCAGGCAACAAGACGCGGACAATGTGGGTCCGTGGCCACCTTATCGCAGCTATCGCAATCACGCTACCCCGCTATTGCTGCAATCAAGGCCTGGAGAGTCGGATCGGTACTGGGGTGGTACTGGCGTCCACTGGTATCCAGCTGCCGGATGAGAGGTATCATGCAAGTCCAGAATGGATGACGAGGGTGGTGATTGTGATGATTTCGATGATTGCGACGACTCGGAGAAATGAAGCAAAACAGAGCTGTAATACTTTTAACAAAGGATTACTCGCTCACCACTCTTCCCCGGCAAACAAACCCCAACAAAACATAATCGAAGCGTAATAGAACCGATCCATACCCGCGTCTCTCGGTAATCGACTCCGATGGGCGCCGGGAAAGGTATCCACAGGTCAACCCACGTCACCGTTCCTACCCGCTTACGCCCTCTGTTGACAGGCCGTGACCCTGGGGGACATCCTTCCTGCCGGTGGAATTCTTACCGGCGGTAATTCCCAATCTCTCAACAAAAGCCCAACCCAGACCGAACTGTAGCCATATCCGTCTGTCCATGCCTATTGATAGTATCCGTTTTCTATCCAGATCCCAGTCTGTTTCATTCCGACTTCTCTTCGTGTCCCCATTCCTAGCTCTCACCTACAGAAACACTGATAGCCCTCACGTGCTCCCTCCCTCTTCCCCGGCTTCCAATACCGGCATCCAATGAACATCCACCCATCATGGATGATACACACACTTGCCATGATCGATACATCATCGACGCCGTACCATGCCTCATAACCATATGTACCACAACACACAACCACACAAACCACACAACCACACCACATCATAGCCTGAAGCTTCCCTTTCCCCCCTCCGCTCCTTCCCCGCACCTGCCACCATCCAACCAACCATCGGGTATCACCCTCCACACCACCACCAAACCAAGCAACGACCTCGCAACCTCCATCAACCATCCCCACCACTCAACCCCATTCCCTTCCCTCTCTCCCACTCATCTCATCCGCCATTTATCGGAGTTTGATCCATCCTAGAACAAAGGAAACATCTTTGTGCTTTATTTCTACCCTGCGCGTGAGACTTTGATCAAGCTACTCTACGACACCAGAGAGAGAGAGCGAGGCAGTTCTGAGAACCCCGAATCGAGTCGCTGAGCTATCGGATCAGACCACCTGCGATTACCCGTAGCAACGACGTTGCCGTGGTGCTGTGCCGGATCTTTGCTGATCACTGAGAGTGTGGACGTTGCCGGTTAGAACGGGAGTCTCCGGTATGTCTCCGATGTATGGGTGTGGGTGAGAGGTGGGGGATATCATAGACATCTACGTGCTTCTGGCAACGAGGTTCTTACATATCCCACAAGCTCTCACTTGTCCAATCATCAATCCCTTGATCACCTCACTGGCCCATCACACCACATCCCACTGTGTACCATCTCTCAGACATAAAGCTGATGCTTCCAACCTCCCAGCTACCACCACCACCACCAACAAACTCCACTCCCCCACCCCTTCCCTCACAATGTCCTCCACCATAAAACAAGCCGCCGAGTCGGCCCGCGCCAAATCCGCCGAGGCCCTCGAGTCCAGCAAGCGCGCCGCCGAAAAAGCCATCTCGGACCCCATGGCCGCCAAAGCCTCCCTCTTCCAAGCCCCCGCCATGCGCGCCGCCCTCCCCTTCCTCAACGGCGGCCTCGCCGGCATGGTGGCCACCACCGCCATCCAGCCCATCGACATGGTCAAGGTGCGCCTCCAGCTCGCCGGCGAGGGCGCGCGCACAGGCCCGAAACCGAGCCCCGTCAAGATCGCACGCGACATCATCGCCGCGGGCAAGGTGCGGGATCTGTACACGGGCCTTAGTGCCGGGTTGCTCAGACAGGCCGTGTATACCACGGCGCGCATGGGCTTCTTCGACACGTTCATGAAGACGTTTTCGGCGCGCTGCGAGGCCGCGGGCAAGAAGGTCGGGTTCGCGGAGCGCGCGGCTGCTGGTCTCTCGGCTGGTGGGCTGGCGGCTATGATTGGCAACCCCGCCGACCTGGCGCTCATCCGCATGCAGTCCGACGGGCTCAAGCCGCTCGCCGAGCGGAAGAACTACAAGTCCGTCGTCGACGCGCTGGCGTCGATCGTGCGCGCCGAGGGCGTGGCGCGGCTGTGGGCCGGCGCGGCGCCGACGGTGGTGCGCGCCATGGCGCTGAACTTTGGGCAGCTCGCGTTCTTCAGCGAGGCGAAGGCGCGGCTCAAGGGGACGACGCTGCCGCCGACGACGCAGGTGCTGACGGCGAGCGCGGTGGCGGGGTTCTTTGCGAGCGCCATGTCGCTGCCGTTTGATTTTGTGAAGACGAGGCTGCAGAAGCAGGTTAGGGGCGCGGATGGGAAGATGCAGTATAAGAGCATGGTGGACTGCTTTAGGACGGTGGCGAGGGAGGAGGGCGTGCTGAGGTTCTATCGCGGGTTTGCGACTTATTATGTTCGGATTGCGCCGCATGCGTAGGTTTTGCCCTTTTCGTTTTTTTGGAGGGGGGTGGTGGTCCCCCACGCTGGGTTGTCATTATGGTGGACGAATGCTAATTGATGATGCAGGATGATCACGCTGCTCGTCGCGGATTACCTTGGTTTCCTCACCAAGTAAGGGGGGTGACTGATGACGGATAGTGGGTGATGTGATGAAAGGCGATGTGAATGGAATACGGCTGGGCTTCCTTTTCCCCGCCAACAAGGGCAAACGCAACGCGTGATGGGTGGTCATGGGAACCTTTTTCGCATACCCCCTCAATATTTGAGAGAAAAAGAGATGGAGAGAGATGGTTAGGGAGTGGTAGACACCTTAGCTTTTTTTTTGGCAGATTGAAATGCGAGTCGTTAAAATTCATTGCTTCGTTGCTTTGGTTCGTTTCCACGTTTGCTTCCTCGCTTCCATATGTGTATGCGTGCGTACATGCATCCATGCAAAAAAAAAAAAAATTGGTGAAGAAGGAGATAGATGGAGAAAGACAGACAGAGAGAGATAATTGGCGTGCATACCTACTACCGACTTACCTGCATAAAGCGTGAAGATGTATAGTTTGGTTGCGAAGTTTTACCTTGCATTGAACACGTTGCGTGCATTTGAGAGCGCGTCGATGTCCTTCCCGGCATACCGGCAGCAAGAGTAGATGCATAGAGTACATGCATGCGTGCAACAGAGCTGAGTAGAGGTAGAGCTCGCTTCCAACCTCGTAGCGATCATATCGACGGATCGATTAATCATATCTGAAGGTTTCTTCTCTCATACATGGACATTTTCCGTCAAAATCCAATACACCGACAATTTCTGTCAACCAGCTGGATGGACTATGCCGATATATGTGGTTGACAATATCCCACACCCACCCCCACGAATTCGCGTAAATCGTTGGCGGGGGTGGGGGTACGCGAAACATAAAACATGTGATCTGGCCCGATTTCGTGCCTGGATTTTACGCTTGTGCGTGTTAGTCTGGTTTGGTTTGACAGCTTAGGCGCCGGCGGGGAGGAGGGGGATGAGGGTGTTTATTGTGAATATTTAGGAGGAGGATTACTACGTGTTTTGCTGACATAGATGTGGTCTGCTTACCTGGATATGCACCTCTTGTGTCAGCTTCAATATCGTCATAAACTCACCTTGTGTGAGTAAATTACGCGTCTGTCTCTCAATCCTACCAGGCAACAGTGACGGACAGTAGCATAGCACATACTCAACACGATCCTCTATCCCCGTGTGTATCGGCCGGCCGAGTTCTATCGGCGATAACTAGTGTATCTCCATGCCCTACCCCCTTTTCCCAAAGAGAATCACAAATCAATTAGAGCCGCCCGCCCCTCCAAGAAGAAAAAATTAAAAATAAATAAATGCCCCTCCCCCTTAAACATATCGGCGCTTTCGGTGGTCACGGTGGCATTCCCAACGCTCTGAACATCCGGGTGCCGCCCCTCTCCTTCCCCCCACCCCGTGGCATAAGTGGGGTGTGTGCGGGATGATTTCTGGATATGTGGGATGCGCCAAGCACCTATGCCGTCTAGCGGAGGGGAAGGAGGTGCGATCCCATCCGAGACATACGAAAGATCCGAGTTATGTAAATATGTCAGCTATGTTTGGGCCTTTTTTTAGGTGCCTGGGTAGGGTAATCGCCATCACGTGACGTGTTTCACATTTTTTTCTTCCTTTCCTTCCTTAACCCCAAGGCGAAGACGAAAACGAAGACGAAGACGGGGTAAGCGAGGGAGCTTGGACGCACAAAGATGCGACTGGCTGCGCTGGGCGGGGCGGGGCGGGGCGGGGCAGAGATATGGGCGGGCGGCGTGGCGTGGCGGCTGGGTTTGTTGTGTGGTTGTGTTTATTCCGCAGCGAGGGGCAGGGGGGGGTTTGTGTGTCGCGTTGGAGGCGTGGCGATCGTGTTTCTGGTGGCACGTGTGATGGCGCATGTGGATGGATTGGGAGTGAATGATGTGTGTAGGCAGCTGAGTGTATTGTGGTTTGTCTTGGGATCGGGGATTGAAATAAGTTCCGGTGAGGAGACCGGCGGTTATACTGTAGACGGACGTAGACGGCGGTGATTATTTTTGTCGGTGTAGGATTCTGGTGCGTCGTGGGTTAGTAAGATTACTGTACTGCATATAGAGTATGTATGGATATATTGAATATTGTATACTGATCCGTTGGGTGGTACCTGCTGCCTGCCTGCTCCTTGGCAATGAAATGAGACACGATGAGCCATACCGGGCCTTGCACCTTGACGGATGAGGCCAGAGATGATGGAGCCAGAGTTGCGGTATATGGCGATTTGAGGCCATTCGGAGGTTTCCCTAACCACCGACAACTGACAGACGACCGCCATCCGGCGTGCATAAAAATGTAAGATCGTGCCCACTAGTGGAGAGGTACATGGAACGACAAGTACCTTTCCCCATCCACTCTCCCCTCCACTATGCCACCATTCTCCCTCCACACACAGCATTTTCCGAAGAAACGCGACCGCGAGCGAGCGAGTACGAGAGCGAGAGAGGTTTATGCAAGCAGAGAAAGTACAAGCGAGTAAGTACCCCACCGTAAATACCAGTAAACACCAGTAAATCCCAGTAGTGTAGGGACAGTATACGAACTAGCTGACTCTCCCACCCTTCCCACCAATCACAACCTCTCCTCGTACTCGGAAGCCCACACTCCCGACAACGCACTTGTCTCAAACAAGCATAGCCGGGTCGCGTCTTATCACTCTGTGGTCCCTGTTGTTCCTCTGCACAACGTGCACCGCGCTGTAGCCGAGCTGATCATGGCATGCGCTAGGCCTGTTACGGGTTTAGCGGCGAGGGAATTGGAGGGGGGTTTGGGGGAATTGGGGACTAGTGGGGACGCCGACGCCTAAGACTTTGATGGTTGATGGTCCTTCTAGAATAAGGTACGTAGGAAAGCCATGTACTCTTCCCGTACCTCTCCCAGCTCCTGTTGTGCTGCATGCCACACAACTGTTGCCTGGCATGTGCTGGGATGGGTACTCACAGAGTACTTCTTTTCCCACACAATTCTCCCAGGTGGTCCTGCTGAGAAACAATTTTAACTTTTTATGAAAATATACTTCCCATCTTTTGTCTCTCTCTTTTTTTATGTCAGACAGGCTTCCCATCACCCCCCCCCCAATCCACGCTATCTGACTGTACTTGCCTCTATCCAACTCTATAGAGAGGCCCTGTAATCTCGCTGGCCCTACCGTTTCGTCTGTTTCTGGCTAGATTCTGCTCTTCTACACCTCTTCCTACGCCTAATGTAAACAGGGCCACGTCTACTCCGTGTCCGTGTACTCCCACTGCTGCACAAAAGTGCCAGGTTACTCTCGGGGTCCATTCACAAGCACCACCGCCCTCATCACCGCCGGCTTGGCTTCGTCGTCCAATCTTTCTCCTTCTTTTTCAGCTCGCCGACCCCATCTCACTCATATTCTACTCCCTCCCCCTCCTCTTCTTCCTTCTTCCTTCTTTATTCCATATATCTTCTTCCTAATCCCCACCTTTTAAGTCTTCTCTTCTTTCACGGACTCTTCAGTGCATGGGTCTCACCTTAATACTTCAACTCTGATCTACGGATCCTCCACTCTCCTTACCTTCCTCTCATAAGAGCGAGAAGAAACTACCACCAACTAGCCATGGCGACTCAACCAGTCCCTGGCGCCTTCGGCGTGCTCCCTGAAGCACAAGCCGTTGCCGCAAACGCCATTGGGCACAAGGCTGAATCTGAGAGACCGGTGACCGAAGACACCCTCCACGACGAGACGGACACCAGCTACTCCGAGAACAACGACAAGCAGGTCACCGACCTCGCCCGAACCTTCACCCAAGCCTCCATCCGCAACGAGCAGGGCGAGCTCGATAACCCCTTCACCTCCACCGACCCCGCACTCCACCCTCACAGTGAGAAGTTCAATGCGCGAGCCTGGACTAAGAACCTCGTGGGCATCACCAGCCGCGACCCAGAGCGCTACCCCACGCGCACTGCAGGCGTGGCATACAAGAACCTAAACGTCCACGGTTTCGGCAACCCCACGGACTACCAAAAGACCTTTGGTAACTACCCTCTCGAGGCCATGGGATGGATAAACAAGCTCCGCGGCAAGGGCCAGCACAAGATCCAGATCCTGCGCGACTTTGAGGGACTCGTCCGCAGCGGCGAGATGCTCGTCGTGCTGGGCCGCCCCGGAAGTGGCTGCTCGACGCTGCTCAAGACCATCTCTGGTGAGACGAACGGCTTCTTCATCGACAGGGAGTCAACCATCAACTACCAGGGTATCGCAGCCCAGCAGATGCACAACGACTTCCGCGGCGAGTGCATCTACCAGGCCGAGGTCGACGTGCATTTCCCCCAGTTGACCGTCGGACAGACGCTCAAGTTCGCAGCCCTGGCTAGGGCCCCTAATAACCGCATTCCGGGTGTGTCGCGCGAGCAGTACGCCGAGCACATGCGCGATGTGGTCATGGCCATGTTTGGCCTGTCGCATACCATTAATACTAATGTCGGAAACGACTTCATCCGTGGTGTCTCCGGTGGTGAGAGGAAGCGTGTCTCCATTGCCGAGTGCTGTGTGGGCCAATCGCCTCTCCAGTGCTGGGATAACAGCACGCGTGGTTTGGATTCCGCGACTGCTCTCGAGTTCGTCAAGACTCTGAGGCTGTCGACGAACATCAGTGGCGCCACTGCCATTGTTGCCATCTACCAGGCCTCCCAGTCCATCTACGACGTCTTCGACAAGGTCGCCGTGCTCTACGAGGGCCGCCAGATCTACTTCGGACACAAGTACAAGGCCAAGGAGTTCTTCGTGAACCTCGGTTTCGACTGCCCCGAACGCCAAACCACCGCCGATTTCCTCACCTCCCTCACCAGCCCGCTCGAGCGCATCGTCCGCCCGGGCTTCGAGCACAGCACCCCGAAGACCCCCGACGAGTTCGCCGCGGCCTGGCACAAGAGTGCGGACCGCGCCGAGCTGCTCCGCGAGATCGAGGAGTTCGAGACTCAGTACCCCATCGGCGGCGCCCACCTCGAGAAGTTCAAGGAGGGCCGTCGCGCTCAGCAGGCACGTGGCCAGCGCATCAAGTCGCCGTATACCATCTCTGTCCCCATGCAGGTCAAGCTTTGCGTTACGCGTGGCTTCCAGCGCCTGAGGGGTGACATGTCGCTTCTGTTCGCAGGAATCTTTGGTAACACGGTTATGGCTCTGGTCATTGCTTCGGTCTTCTTCAACCTCCAGGATAACACCCAGACGCTCTTTAGCAAGGGCGCTCTTCTCTTCTTCGCCATCTTGATCAACGCCTTCAGTTCTGCCCTCGAAATTCTGACTCTCTTCGCTCAGCGTCCGATTGTCGAGAAGCACACGAAATATGCCTTTTACCATCCGTTCGCTGAGGCGATAGCGTCTATGATTTGCGACATGCCGAATAAGATCGGCTCGTCCATCTTCTTCAATATCACGCTATACTTCATGACGAACTTGAAGCGTACCCCAGGGGCATTCTTCACTTTCATCCTGTTCGGTTTCTCTTGTGTCATGGCTATGTCTATGTTCTTCCGTTCCATCGGATCCATGGCTCGCAGTCTGCCCGAGGCTCTTGGTCCTGCCGCTGTCATCATTTTGGCGCTCATTATCTACACCGGTTTCACCATCCCCACCGTTGACATGCACCCGTGGTTCCGCTGGATCAACTACATTGATCCCGTCGCGTACGCATTCGAGTCGCTCATGGTGAACGAGTTCTCCGGCCGCCAGATTCCGTGCACGCAGTTCGTCCCCCGCGGCGGCGACTACGACAAGCTCTCCCTCGCAAACAAGGTCTGTGTCACCACCGGTGCCGAGGCTGGATCCGCCGTGCTCGATGGCGATACCTGGCTTCGCGTCAACTACGGATACGAGCGCAGCCACTTGTGGCGCAACCTTGGTATCCTCTGGGCTCTCGTCGTCTTTGGCTGCGCCGTTCATCTCCTTGCTACCGAGTGGATTTCCGCCAAGAAGTCCAAGGGTGAGGTTCTCCTGTTCCCCCGTGGCAAGGTCCCCGAGCTCGCTTCCGCTGCCGACGATGAGGAAGGCACCCAGGACGACCGCATCAACACCAACACCCTCCAGGCTGTCACAACAACCGCCGCAGCTGGTGAGGCCCCACCTAGCATCCAGAGACAGACTGCCATCTTCCACTGGCAGGGCGTCAACTACGATATCAAGATTAAGAAGGAACCGCGCCGCCTCCTCGACGACGTCGATGGATGGGTCAAGCCCGGCACGCTCACGGCACTCATGGGTGTCTCGGGTGCTGGTAAGACTACTCTCCTCGATGTCCTCGCTTCCCGTGTTACAATGGGTGTTGTGACGGGCCAGATGCTCGTCGACGGCCGCCAGCGTGACAGCGGATTCCAGCGCAAGACCGGTTACGTCCAGCAGCAGGATCTGCATCTCGCCACCTCCACTGTCCGCGAGGCGTTGACTTTCAGCGCCCTGCTCCGCCAGCCCAAGGCTACCCCGCATCACGAGAAGGTCGCGTATGTGGATGAAGTTATCAAGGTTCTCGAGATGGAGTCGTACGCCGAGGCTGTTGTTGGTGTGCCCGGTGAGGGTCTCAACGTCGAGCAGCGCAAGCGTCTCACCATCGGTGTTGAGCTCGCTGCTAAGCCTGCCCTTCTTCTCTTCCTCGACGAGCCCACCTCGGGTCTCGACTCGCAAACCGCCTGGTCTATTATCGCTCTCCTCCGCAAGCTCGCCAACAACGGCCAAGCCATTCTGTGCACCATCCATCAGCCATCTGCTATTCTGTTCCAGGAGTTCGATCGTCTCCTCTTCCTCGCCAAGGGCGGAAGGACCGTCTACTTCGGCGACGTCGGCGAGAACTCCTCGATCCTTACCGACTACTTTGTGCGCAACGGTGCTCGCCCTTGCAGAATCGATGAGAACCCCGCTGAGTGGATGCTGGAAGTTATTGGTGCCGCACCTGGGTCCACGACAACTGTCGATTGGCCGGTAGCATGGAACGAATCCGACGAGAAGGCCGAGGTGCGCTCGCAGCTCGCCGACATGCGCCGCCAGCTTATCGAGAAGGAGGTCGAAACCGACTCTACCAGCCTGGATGAGTACGCGGCGCCCATAGGGCTGCAGCTCGCGACCGTCACGCAGAGAGTGTTCCAGCAATTCTGGCGCACTCCGTCTTACCTGTACTCCAAGACGTTCTTGTGCTCGTCGACTGGTCTGTTTATTGGATTCTCGTTCTGGGATGCGCCAACATCGATGGCGGGTATCCAGAACCAGTTGTTCTCCATCTTCATGCTTTTGACCATCTTTGGAAATTTGGTGCAGCAGATGATGCCGCATTTCGTAAGTTTTGCCCTTGCTCCACTAAACTTGTTGTAACTCGTAGCTAACTTTTTCTTCACAGGTCACTCAACGCTCTCTCTATGAAGTCCGCGAACGGCCATCCAAGACATACTCGTGGAAGATCTTCATCATGTCCAACATCATCGTCGAGCTCCCATGGAACAGCCTCATGTCCGTCATCCTCTTCGCCACCTACTACTACCCCATCGGCATGCACCGCAACGCCCGGATCGCAGGCGAGTTCCACGAGCGCGGCGGCCTCATGTTCCTCTACGTCTGGTCCTTCCTCATGTTCACCTCGACCTTCAGCACCATGATTATCGCAGGCATGGAGACCGCCGAGGCCGGCGGCAACATCGCCAACCTGCTCTTCTCGCTGTGCCTGATCTTCTGCGGTGTCCTCGCGGGCCCCACCGTCATGCCCCGCTTCTGGATCTTCATGTACCACCTGTCGCCCTTCCGCTACCTCGTCGACGGCATGCTGTCCGTCGGCATCGCCAACGTCAACGTCACCTGCCAGCCCCGCGAGATCCTGCACCTCGACCCCACCCTCGGCAAGACCTGCGCGCAGTTCATGGGGGAGTTCATCGGGACCTTCGGCGGCTACCTGGTGAACGATGACGCCACGACCAACTGCGAGTACTGCTCCGTCGGCAAGTCCAACGACCTCCTCAAGGCCTTCAGCTCGGAGTACTCGCACCGCTGGCGCAACTTCGGTATCCTCCAGGGATACGTCCTCTTCAACGCCGCCATGGCCGTCTTCATCTACTGGCTCGCGAGAGTGCCGAAGAACAGCGGCAAGGAGGAGCCCCCGACTGAGGAGGAGCTCGCGCTGCAGAAGAGCAGGACGAGGAATAGCACTACGGCTGCTGGTGGGCTCGAGAAGACCGCTACGCGCGACAGTGCCAGGGGGAAGAGGAGGACGTGGGGAAGCCGCGGGGAGAACAAGTTGTCTCCTGCGGATGAGATTGTGGTTGAGAAGCAATGAGGGGGGGTTGGTTTAGGGGGGCGTGACGCAAGGGGGGGCGCACGGCATACGCATACGCATAACATAGCACAGGCGCTTGTTTTTTTCTTATCATATTTTCTCTGTTTTTTTGTTATCATCATCACCGACCGACCGATTTTTCCTTTTTTTCGACATACCCCGGATGGGGAATCTCACACACCTCACAAAAACTAATGGATTTCTTTACGTTATGGGGGCTGTTGTTTCATCTACGATAGGTCTAGATGTTGCTTGGGGATGCGGTTTTGTATAATCAGGAGTGGATGGGAGGGAGGATACATAGATAGACAAAATACCCGTGATTGTGGTGATTGGGGAGTGTTGTGTAGAACGAGGATGAGGGGATGAATGGAGAATTTCAGTATTTCACCTGACTGTCCGACCGTTGTCAAAATGTCTCATGTCTCATTGCCCACGTTATTTATACCCTATAGACTATAGAAGAGGGGACGATCTCCATGTGTAGAGATGCTGTGTAGTCTGTTTCGTCCAACCAAATCCGCCGTTTCGTATGTGTTGCAGTGCACTCGCCTGTGTCGACCATTGGCGAATGGATGGCAGTATGTGCGCGCACTGCATGTTCATGCAGTGTGATTATGCCATCAGCTCACGCCGCGTCGTCATACGGCTACCGTAGCTAAGAGCAAGAGATAAAGATTTATAGACGTTAATTGTCACAAACCGGGGATCATGTATTCGGAATTCATATTCCGACAACGATATATCAATCTTCGGCAGCGAGTTACTACTTAAGTAAGCTGACCCGCCAAGTGCCAGAATGTCGCCACCTCACGTGTTCGCCCACACGACAGGTACAACCCCCCCAATCCCCCCTCCCATAAGCACAAAAACCGCCCGCCCCACTGCCGAGAAAGGACCAAGATAAGACTCACCACCACCCACCACCACCACCCAACAAACTCTAAACCACCAATCTCTTCCGCACACCCATCGCCCTCCCCCTCACCGGCAAACGTCCCGAACGCAACGCACACCCCGGACATCCTCACACCCCCAATCCCAGCCCTCTCACCTCCGTCCCTGTCTCGGCGCAGGCGTCCGATCCGCACAGCGGGGTCTATCGCCGACATCCGGCCGCTGCGGGGCAGACGACGACGACGACGACGACAAACGACAGACGAAACGCCAGGCACCCGCCCTCAACGCCTGCTACACTCCCACACCCACACGCCTAATCCGCAAGACCATCCCACGCCGCAGCCCGACCTCTGAGGGCCGCTGCTCTCCTCCCCACACATAATGGCCTCAACCACCACGCCCTCCACCCCTCGCCAGTCGCCCCCCCCCTCCCCCAGCGCCGACATGGACGACTCGGTATCTAGCCAGACGCTATCGACCTACCAGTTCCCGACGCACCGGTACAAGCGGCAGCAGACGCGCGCGGACCGCATCCCGCTCGTCTTCGTGGCGTGCGGCTCCTTCAGCCCGATCACGTACCTGCACCTGCGGATGTTCGAGATGGCGGCCGATTTTGCAAAGTTCAATACTGAGTTTGAGGTTCTGGGCGGGTTTCTGAGTCCCGTTAGTGATGCGTATAAGAAGGCGGGGCTGACGAGCTCGAGGCATAGGTGAGTCCTCCCCCCCCCTGGAACGGACAACGGACGGACGCTAATGCGGATACAGACTACGCATGTGCGAGCTCGCCGTGCAGCAGACCTCCAACTGGCTCATGGTGGACCCCTGGGAGGCCCTGCAGGAGAAGTACACGCCCACGGCGCTGGTGCTGGACCACTTCGAGCACGAGATCAACGTCGTGCAAGGCGGCGTGCTGGACGTGGACGGCAACCCGCGCCCTGTGCGCATCGCGCTCCTCGCGGGCGCGGACCTGATCCAGACGATGTCGACGCCGCTCGTCTGGTCGGCCAAGGACCTGGAGCACATCCTCGGGCGGTACGGGACGTTCATTGTGGAGCGGACGGGGACGGATATCGATGATGCGCTGTCGAGTTTGCAGGCGTGGAAGGAGAAGATCTGGGTGATCCCGCAGCTGATTCTGAATGATGTGAGCAGTACGAAGATTCGCCTGTTTTTGAGGAGGGAGATGAGCGTTAGGTATCTTATTCCGGCGCAGGTTATTGAGTATATTGAGGAGAATGGGCTGTATGAAGAGGAGGGCGCGGAGGGGAAGGGGAAGGGGAAGAGTGGCGAGGGGAAGGCTGTGGAGGGGAAATCTGCTGAGGGAAAGACTACCGGGTCTGAGACGGCGGGGGAGGCGTTGGCGAAAAGCTAGTTTGGGTGCTGTCGTTGACGGACAGACAAGACATTGTACTAGAAAGGATCAAGAGACCAGTTGGCTTGATCCCATGCATGGCGGGAGGGGGAACAAAAATCGCGGTCACACGCGAAGAGGAAGGTCTTTCTTGGGCGGGATCTAAACTCGTTAAACGCGTTTTACACATACATACACAGAAAGAGCGTAAATCCGAAGATCTGATATTTTTGGTGGCATTTGGGGTTCAGTTCCCCCCCCCCCCTCTCTCGCAGTTTTTCTCTGTATTTTTTTTTTTATCTTTTTCAAACCATACATACATAGAGAGAGAGAGAGAGAAGAAAAGACGATAGTTATTAATAATGGCTTCGATTTCGCTGTAACAGTACTATCTTATTACGCTCATGTTTCATTAAAACCACATCGAAGTCTTCACAAAAAAGGTTATCCAACGACTATAAACAAGCCTATATATCGCAGCTCCTCAGTTAAACGACTTCTCCGCCGCCAGCGCCGACTTCTCCGCAGCAGCCTCATCCAAGTCTGCCTCGCCCTTCGCAGCCCCAGCCTCCGGATACGCCGTCTCAACGCTCTCATTCCGGTTAAGTCCCAACTGCCTCGTATCAAAGCCATGGCTCTCCAGATACGCCCTGAACTTGACGTCCTCCTCGGTAATCGTGTCCTGCCCGATATGCGGCAGCAGGAACAGCGCCAGGAAGGCCGAGAAGACACACAGACTCGACGCGACCCAGAAGGGATACTGCGCCTGCTTGACGGGGTCGTCGCCGCCGGCGGCCTGGATGTACGGGAAGACCCTTGTGCCGACGAAGGCGCCGATCTTGCCGACGGCAGCGGCGATGCCGTAGTACTGGCCGCGGACGCCGGTGGCGCAGGTCTTGGAGGCGATGAGGCCGATGTTGTCGCCGGGGCCGAGCTCGCCGAGGGAGAGGAAGATGCCGTAGACGACGGCGAAGGAGGCGATGTGGCCGGGCTGGGTGAGGGTGCCGTAGCAGGCGGCCATGATGAAGCCGACGATGGCTTGGAGGGTGACGCCGAGGACTAGGGCGTAGCGGGGGCCGATTCTGTCGGAGAGGGGACCGCCGAGCATGGCGCCGGGGATGTAGAAGACGTTGATGACTGTGTTCCAGCCGAATGTGGTTGAGAGGGGGACATCGTCTCCGATGATACCTTGGATGATGGTGGATGAGTAGATGCCAAAGGCAAAGACGGAGAACTGTCAGAATTAGCTTAACTATCTGGAGTGGGTGTCGGGATCGCATACGTCGTAGAGGAACCAAATAAGTCCAACAACAAACAAGCGGAACCAGTAGTACTTGAGAACAATTCCATATGGAATCGAGACATGCTTCATGGACTCCCTCTTGAACTCCTCGGGCTCCTGTAGCCTCAAACGCATCAAAAGCAGCACAATAGGCGGAACAACACCCAGCCCCAAAGCCACACGCCAAGTCGCGCGGAGGTGGTCCTCAGTAAATATGAGAACCAAGATATACGGCACGAACGCGCCAATGACAAAGCCAAAATCAATCGCCACATTAGTGAACATGATGAACCACGTATTCCTCGTCCCCGACTTCACCTCGCCCGACGCCTCAGCGGCCGCGACACTGCCCGCGGGGGTACTCCCCACCGATTCCGATCCCAACAAGGAAGCGGTACGCGGTGAGCGCGGCGATCATGCCGGACAGCGAGCCGCCACCGTACGAGCCGGCGCTGAGAGCCGTGAAGATAATCATGATGACAGTAGCGACGAGGAGCGAGTTCTTGCGCGACCACTTGTCGCTCGTGTAACCAAAGACTAGCTGCCCGAGGACTTCGTGTACCGTTCTTTGTAGATTATGCCGAGCATGGTGCCTACCTGGTGGTGATGCGGCTTGTGCAAGTCTTGTATGCGCCTCACACGCTCGACAAGCACGGCAAACGAGCATGGAGAGAGATTGAGCGATCACGAATGGCGAGTGAACAGACGGCTCTTCAGTCACTCCGTAGACAGACAGAACTCATCAGAGCAGATCCCTGGCAGCTAACGAGCCGCTAACCACCCACCAGTTGAAACTATCAAGAGGGAAGGAAATAAGCTCCCACAACGACCCGCGAAGGCACAATGGCTGCTCATGGCAACAAAGGGTTAGTTCCATGTGATAGCAAAGAGTCACTATCGAAGGAGTTCATGAATGATATTAAAAGTAGACTCATGTTGAACTTGAACTACATAGTGTCCCGATACCCTATCCAACACTTGCCGTTTCTCATATCCGATCTCTGCCCGGCCGCGCGTCACCTTGGCTGCCAACATAAAAAACTTCCAGCTCGCTAGCTAGTATTAGATAACCCATTATATATGACAATATTTTGTTCCCAAAAAACGCCTCTTTTTTTCCGTAGAATACATACAACAAAAGAAAACGCCTTCGGTTGATCCGAAAGCGCACCTGGCCGCTGGTAGTACATCAATGGCGCATCCAAGCCCACCAAATCAACAACAATAATGACAACAAAACGCTTCTTCAGTCCTGGAAATTCCCATTCGGCGGATCGCGATCCACCGCAAACGCGTACTTCTCCCTATTCGCCTTCAAGAACTCAGGCATATCCAGATTCCCCTCCACGCGATCAAAGAACGAGTCCTCGCGATCAAAGAAATCGAGCCCGTGCCGCACGCGATTAAGTATCTTCTCCGGGTCCCGAAACTCCGGCTTGTTGAACTCGATGTGCGAGAAGCTCGTCACCTTGTTCACCATGTCCGACAGCGACTTGAGGCAGTAGCTGCAGTGCCACGCGGCGTTCTGCATGTGGTGCTGCTCGCGCGCGCCCATGCGCAGCGTGTCGGCCGGCATCGTCAGCTCGGGGCCCTTCCAGAGCATGGCCTGCGGGTGCGTCCAGTCGGGGCCGCGCTGGTGCCACTGGAAGCTGTAGTAGTACATTTTGCTGCGGAGGGTGACGGCGTCGGGGATGGCGCAGTTGCGGAGGGCGGTTAGGGCGGAGGGGCGCGGGATCTCGTCGACGTCCGCGATGATGATCACGTCGTCGATTTCGACTTTCTGGGCGCCTTCGAGGAAGGGGATCACTTGGTCGACCATGGCGTTGCGGGAGAAGGTCTCGCGCTCCCAGGTTGTCTTGAATATCATCCCTTCGTCGGTAAGTGTATGCCGGATCATTTTGTCGTGGTATGGTGCGTATCTGTCCCAGTTCGTCTCGACATAGAGCGTCTTTGGCTCGTCGGTGAATGTCTTCGCCGCCTCAACTATAATGAAATAGTCGACGTGGCTGTACATCTGCCCCAGACGGATATCCAGCCACTCCAGCTCGCGGTTGATCAATACGAGATCATAGATCTTTCGCTTCTTGTCGCGGTTCGGGAATGTCTCGAAGCGCCTGAATTTGCAGAACTGTGTGGCCTCGTCGACGGAGAGGTATTCGGTTGCGTCCTTTAAATCCGTCTTCGCAGGCGCAGCGGGCGCAACAGCATTGGTCTCTTTTGGCGCGGCGCTCGTAGTCGATTCGGGCTTCGCCTCTGCCACGACTGGTGCTAGGGGTGTCGGCGGTTTTAGCGGCCCTGGAGGCTTCGGCGGCTTTGGTGGCCCTGGGGGCTTTGGCGGTCCTGGCGGCCTTGGTGGTTCATCCGGCCTGTGGCCATGGTGCGGACCTGGTCCCTTGTGCGGCGGGGGATGTCCTGGGTGCTCTCCCCCAGGTCCCCACGGTTTGTCGAATGCAGGATGCGATCGCACAGCAGAGGTATTGGCGAGGAAAAGGAGGAATGCTGTAATGAACGCGCCGACTAGGAGAAAGCGGATGCGCGACTGGGTGAGCTCCATCCTCGACACCATAGCGAGCGATGCAGGGGTGTTTAAATCGCGTCGATCGCAGGGTATATTGTCGTCGACTAGGCCGGGTTAATGAAGCTGGAAAACCGACCTTTTCGAGGACAAATGGAAGTAATCCAAGTTCCAAGAATCCAAGCTTCCGGGACCCTCCAAATTCACAATGCTGAGGGAAGAAATGTGGGGAGGTGAGGTCGTAAAAAGGGGAGACCTTGTGGCTGACTCGCGGGGGCCATCCATCCATCCCAAGGCTGAAGTGGCACACTCTGAACAGCTCCTTCCCGCCTTTCGTACTTACCCGCTTTGTTTGGTGTTGTCTCATTGGACGAAAGGTTTGCGAGTTCTTCGTGTTACAAAATTAAACGGAGGTGGAACAACGGTGCTCCACGGGGGATCATCCTTTTGGTCTCAGGATAGCTTTGTTGAATAATTTTGAATGGGTCAGATAGGGCACATAGGGCACCTTGGATTTGTAGTACAATATAGCAGTATAAAAGGCCATTTTTGAAGCCGTTTGCATATATTTAGAGCCCAAGCCCCCAACTATGCAGCTACGGGCTGTCAAAGAGGATACAAGACGGCGGGTGGATAGTTTATAATCCTCCGTCTTCGCATTGGTCTGTTTGTTTATCCTAATATCCTAATCCTAAAGCATAGATTGAGCTATCTCACGTGATGCGACTTTTTTATTTCAGGCAGGCACCAGCAAAACTATAATTGGGCCCAGAGGATGTCCTAGGCCCAAAACAGTCAAGACCCTCGTAAATCAAGCACGAAAGTGGTCCAAGTCACCACAAGTCATCCCAAGTGCAATATTAATGGACAGGTACAATCATCTTGTACCTTTTTTTACCCAACAGGAGCGCCTAGAGCCTAATGAGATGACCCGCGGCTTGTCGTCAGGGGTCTTACGAGGGAGAGAGAGGGAGAGGGAGAGAGATACTGACAGTGGTATACCTCCCACCACTCTTTCCATTCCTCCTGACCCGCGCCGCCGTCATCTCCTCCGACGAACAACTTCGTTTCCACGACCTCATCCCCCACCCCAATCTCCTTCTATCCCAGGGCAAAGAGGTCTATGACAACGTAGCGCTGAAGACAACGCGCGCGCTACTCCGCCATCTCCCTCTCGCCCATCATCCCACCACGCTCTTTCCCGCAATGCTTCCCACCGTCGAAAAAGATGCAGGCGTGTCATTATTAGCCAGGATCCCTTCAGCGGCCTATGTATTGTGAGTTTATCTTGTCGCGCCAGACAATACATCAGCTCGACAGAGGATCTAATACTTGCGCGTCAAAGAAACTGGATCTTCTTCAGCACAATCGTCATTCTTTTCAACAAAAAAATCATCTCCGATTGGGGATTTCGTGAGTGACCCCCCCTTTTCCCCCCGCGCGCGCGCGATGATGCTCAAGTCTAACATTGTCTCAGCCTACCGTACGTCTCCATCCAATTCGAAAGCCAAGCATACTACGAATTACTCTTGGCCCTTGGAATCGAACTCTAGCTAACGCGCTTGTAGCCGTCCTGCTAACATGTTGGCATCTAATATTCGCGACTATCCTCACGCAGATCCTTGCCCGGACGAGCACAATCCTTGATGGACGCAAGAGCGTCCGGATGACGGGCAAGGTCTACTTTCGCGCCATCGTTCCCATCGGCGTTCTATACTCGCTCAGCTTGGTGTGCAGCAACCTGACATACCTCTACTTGTCCGTCGCCTTCATCCAGATGCTCAAGGTATGGCTGCGCCGCCGCTCTTTCGAACGACAGAGGGACCCATCTAATATATATCATAGGCTGCCGCACCTGCGAGTGTTCTATTCGTCGGATACGCTTTCGGAACTGACAAATACGACCTCAAGGTCTTGATCAACATCTGCGCCATCGTTTTTGGAGTCGGCCTCGCTTCATATGGCGAAATCGACTTCTCTCTCATTGGCTTTTTGTACCAGCTTGGTGGTCTCATCTTCGAGTCGATTCGCCTTATCATGGTGCAGAAGCTCCTGACCGGAAAGTCAGATGATCCGAACTCATACAAGATGGATCCGTTAGTCAGTCTTTACTACTATGCGCCAGTATGCGCCGTTATGAATGTGTTCGTGGCTCTCTTCGTTGAGATGCCCACATTCAAGATGGCAGACCTTGTCCAGCTCGGCCCCTGGATTCTAATCGCCAACGCCAGCGCCGCGTTCTTGCTGAACGTGGCATCAGTGTTCTTGGTATGTTCTCGTGCTTCGCAGGGTCTTGGAAACAAAGTTCTAATATGTGCAGATTGGCAAAACTTCGTCGCTGGTACTGACTCTCTGCGGTGTTATCAAAAACGTCGGCATCGTCGTTCTCTCAGTGATTCTATGGGGAACCATCGTGTCTGGCCTCCAATGGCTCGGATATTCAATCGCAAGTGCCGGACTGATTTACTACAGCCTTGGATGGGAAGGCATCAATAATGCTCTCTCGCAGGGACAGACGATGTGGGAATCACGAGGAATGAACTACAGAGGAAAGAACCTCACAGCTATCGTTGCTGGTGGTGTCCTTACCACATTCCTTCTATTTGCTTGGTGGAGCGGCCGACCCGCTGTATAGCTGCCGCGGGCAGGCACATAGGGCGTTCTTGGAGTATACAAGCAACATGATGATGGAGTACATAGGAATCTCATCAGGCTCCTCATGATGAGTAGAGTCTATATGGGTAGAGGTTTTGATGAAGGCGTTTTGGTTTCGGCGGGTCTTCTTGGGTTGTCGTGTATAATCTTGAGAAGTATATTAGTCGATAATTGGGTGTGTGGTTAGTTATAGACCTGACACGATGTTTCCTACGGTCCATAGTATATGTTGTACAATAGTAAACTTCATGTGGACATATAATTTCACGTGCAAATGCTTTTGCATGACGTTCATGGGATTAAGATTAGGAGAGCGAAAACAGGAGATAAATCGCAAAAAAAGGTTTATTCAAATGCCTCGACCTCAGTTCGAAAAGTGTCTATAATGGAAGAGTGTCAAAAGATTTTGCTATAGAAAACAAGCCTCCAAATATATTGGCAACGGCGTCTCCAAATCTCCAAAAACGTCAAAAAAGTATAGTAGCCTAATATATTAGGTTGCCGATCCCCACAAAACCTTTCCGGATGGGTCCCCAAGAATCGTCAGTCACGCAACCTCGGCTCACACCCCTCGGTATCATCTCCCCGTCTCCAATGTGAAAGACGGCATCGACGGCATAAAACCACGAAATCTCCCCGGAAAAAAAACCCATCCCCCTTCAACCACCGTCGAACAAAAACCGACAACCCATCAAACAAACACAACCCTCCACATCCCCAACCATGGCCGCCATCGACGCCCTCGTCTACCACCCCGCGCTCGCGCACTACCTCCGCTTCGTCGCCACAACCGTCGGCCGCGACAAGCTCCTCCGCACGATCCAGTACTTCTCGCGCTTCTACGCCTGGTACCTCTACCGCACCAATGCGACCCCCGCAGCCATCAAGCCCTACGAGGCGATCAAGAAGCAGTTCGGGCTGGCGCGCAAGGCCATGCGCCTCGGCAAGAACATCGAGCACCTGAAGAACGCCAAGGTGGCCGCCGACCGCAAGGACCTCGACCCGGTGCTCAAGTATGCGGCTGTCGGGCGCCAGCTGGGGTACGCGGCGTACCTGAGCCTTGATGCGGCGGCGTTCTTGGATGCGGCGGGGATTAGGCCGACGCCGAATGCGAAGAGTATTACGAGGAATTCGCAGAAGGCGTGGTTTACGGGGCTGAGCTTCAGTGTTATTAGTGGTTTGTATACGCTGTGGGCGCTGAAGGAGAGAGAGGCGAGGTTGGATAAGAAGGATGGCGAGAGCGTGGTTGAGGGCAAGAAGATCCAGCGGTGAGTTTTCCCTTCCCCGAGGGTGTGATATATTTATACTGATTTGTGATAGTGAACGTGCTGCGATCAACCTGCAGCTCCTCTGCGACTGCTGCGACTTGGTGATGCCGACCTCGAGTCTGGGATGGACCGGCTTTGATGACGGAATTATCGGTATTGCCGGAACCACCAGCTCGCTGATTGGTCTCTACGGCGCGTGGAAGAAGACGGCTTAGATTGGTGGTGGAGATGGGTTGATTGTGCATAAGGCGGTTGATGATGTGTAGAATATACGGTGTGGTGTTCCCTATTTATTGCAAGAATGACAAAATCTATATCCCAGACGCTCGAATTGGGCCAGGTGCGTTGTGCTTAATTTGATACAACCTAAAGCTTCTCCTACATACGACAAACTAGTGGCCATACAATCCATTCATACACCACCGACGGGCCAACTGCCATACAATCTGCAGCGTAGGGTATTGCACCAACACATGCAAAGCTCTCAGTCCCTTCCAGGCTCTCATACCAAGCAACATCCCAAGCCAAACAGCCAGGTCACTCCCTCAGATAGTTTGGCTTCCTCGCCAACTCGAATAATTCTCAGCCTCAGCCAAAGACATACTTCCGAATTGCGGCCTCCATAGCGCGCGTGGCGTTTGTTCTTCTTTCGGCTCTTCACTGGATGCCACATCCTCAGATTTCGCAGTGCCAGAATGCTGGTTGTCAGAGCCGCCTGCATACGTCGAAGCTTTCTCGTCCGATCCAACAAAGGTTGCTTCCGTTGGTGCTGCCATCCCACCCCTGAAAACAACCTCTCCCTCCTCATATGCCTCTGCTGGCTCCGGCTGTGGTGGAAATGCCTCAAAGCTCTGAGGACCTCCTCCTGTATTACTCCACGTCTGACCGAAAGGGTTGTCAGCCATAGCTGCTTTCTGCTCGGTCACGGCGATCATCCGTTGCGTCTCCTCTATCTTCTCCATGAGGCTAATATCACCCATTAGCACACATCGATCATCCCCAAGAGCGCATCATACTCACATATTCATCGCCACAAGCCTAGCCCTACAATGCCCATCAAACCGCACTATACTCGCCAACTCATTCTGCACCTCCTCCTCAATAACCACGCTCCACACCGTCCTCTCCAGCCCCACCAACGCCTCCAAGATAGCAGCAAGCGTGCTCCTCCCTTTATTGTTCATCTCAATGATATTAGTGAGGAGGAGCTTTGTCTCCTCGACGGCGACTACTTTGCCATACGCATCGCCGTAGTGGAAGGCGGTGTTTTTGAGCAAGGCGAGCTCGTAGGCTGTTTGCATGCACCAGACTGCGCGTTCCTCGGGGCTGACGTTGCAGAGGCGGAAGGGACGCGGTACTGGGGGTGGATGTTAGTAGTGAAAGGGTTATGGGGTGTCGGACAGCTTACTGGCGAGTGGTGGAAAGGGGGCCTGGTCGGCACGTGATGGGACGTAGTATGGATGTGCATGGTGAGTGGCTGGGTCTGGTTCTTGCTCCATGGTTGGTTGTTTGCAAAGCCAGTGTATTTGTTGATTGTTGGAGTGGCAGAGTGCTTTTCTGGGTGTTGCCGGCTTTCTTCTAGTGATATGTATTGTTGTAATGTGTCGGGGACATTTCATTGACTTCACATTTGAGTGAAATGTTTCTCAGCGCCGGCACAGTATGTAATAATGTTCGCATCGTTCTGTACAAACGCCAACTGAAGGGGTGAATCCCGGTCGCCAGAGACTAAGATGGGTGTTGGAGTGATGCAGTGATCCTAAGCGCCCTTTGAGAACTTATACTCGGAAACAGTTTGACAAGCACCTGAGTATCCAGAAATTTGGGTATTGAGAAAATACTTTCACGACGCTTTTACTGCTGATGTTAGGTACCCGGGCTAGAAATACAGAAATGCATGGCACATATTCAAACATGAGGAAGGAGCTCAACAGAGATCAAAAATAATACTTTAGCCTACCACATGTAGCATATGGCATTGTCGCCCAAAACAAGAAACACTATTTATTCCTTTACTCCAATAACCCAGGTCACATATCCGAGAGGTGCGGTATGCATATCATGGCCACTTCTTACGCTCCACCCATCCATATCAGCGCCTGACGTTTTCAACAACGAACGCAACTCGTCTGGTGTCCTTGTGCGCAGCGACGATACGTAGCCATCAAACACGACCACGAAGGGTATAATGGGTATAACATAGGTGAAAAATAGATGTCCCGGTGATCTCCAGAAGTAGAACGGGGTAATGAAGAAGAAAAGAATCCCCATAAGGGATATCATGAGGAGTGATGATGGCGTTCTGTCGGAGAGCTCGAAGATACTGTGTCATGTCAGCTAGTAAAACTATATCACGGTATTAGATAAATACCCAAAGCCATCAGAAGTCTCCAGCGTGTTCTTGAATATGTCACGGGCAAGTCTATCATCGAAATGGTGAAACGCGAGATTAAACATGCGGAAGACCTTCTTCCCGTCGTCCAATATCAAGTCAGCGGGTGCATTCGTAGCATCGACTGATTTCGAAACAAACGTCAGATTTTTGGTTTTGCTGCAGGCCTCTTTCCATTCCGCGATGTGAGGGTGCAGGTCAGTCATTACGAATTGGACGGATTCGTTGGGCTCGCCGTTAACCATATTAGTCGCACCTGGCCCCGTACGATCTGAGGACGATTTCGTTTTTGCCAGTTTATGGTTCAATTCTCGTTCAATGCAGGGAGTCGGACCACCAGCGCCTGCGCAAAAGTCGACATACGTATACTCTGTAACTGACTTATCAAGAGTATTGTAAAGGATGCTCGAGACGACTTGCGCAGGTGAATGCTTCTGCATTATTGGCATGCGGAAATTCCAGGCAACTGTGAGGCATGACTGGACCTTCCGGAGGAAGTATTCAGGGAACCTGTTCTTTACTTTTAGCAGTGCATAATATGACAGACAGGGTTTAATACCATGGCTGGTCAGCAATTTCATAGAACTGAATCCGACGAGATATCAGAACCATATTGCAGGGCAATTGGGTGGAATATTTATGGCTTGAAAAAATATTATTAATTTCTAGCAATTATAATCCAGAGCACAGCAACTGAAAATTGCAAGGCCTTGCCAAAGTGGTTATTATGCCTAATTCAATAAATCATCCGCTTTTGAGATGAGGCCAGGCTGTAGGTGTTGCTCCTCATGGTTCAGTTAGCTGGCCGGGTGGCCAGGTTTGTCACGGTCGTCGTGGCGTCATTACGCAACCCACAGCAGCTAAGCTTTCGGGAGCGCTTGCCCCAATTTGTGTCTTAACAGCCTCGCCCCTGACCTCCCCTCCTCTCTTCACACTAAAACGATACACTTCAAGGTCTAGCTCGTCACACAAAATACTATATGAAGCTATGAAATAAGAATTTGTATATGACCATTCAGACGTTGGACAATAAAGCGACCGTTCAAGTCTAAGCAATGAGTGTGCTGATTATTTGTGCGATTTTATTATTTTTAAGCTTTTTCATTTTTTTCGGCCAGGCTCCTAAACTGAGGCGTAATGGAAAACCATTGAGGTATGCATATACTATTATTCCCTAGAGTGTCTTTGTTTCTTTCCCTGCTGGGTAGATAGGTCATGGAAACTCTGCTGAATCAAATCTAGGAAACCTCTGGACACGTTGCCTTTCGCCGGCAACGTATTCCGTTTCTTTCAGAACCGACAGAAGCTATTCTCCTGGTTTACCAGTTGCGAGCGGTCATTTGGCTTTGAGACATTCCAAATCTCAGTCCCGACTTTACCGCCAGGCGTGGTTATCAATGATCCCAAAAATCTGGACTTCGTATTCAGGAATGAGGCCACGTTCGGAAAAGGCGAATTTTTCAAATCCAGATCCTCGGATCTCTTTGGCCACGGTATTATCAATGCCGACGGGGAATTATGGAAAGTTCAGCGCAAAGCTGGCCTGCAATTTTTGAACAATGCCAATCTCAAAGTACTTGCAGAGGTTGCTCTGCCGCGTGATCTACACACGACCGTCAGAGAACTCTATGACATGGATGTAAACAAGCCGGTTGACTTGGAGGCCGTACTCTTGTCACTAACTACCAAATTGATGGGCCGTATGGCGTACGATATGGACATGAGCTCAGCCAACGACTTTTCACAAGCGTTTGAGTACGCATCCAGTGCAACTGGCCGGCGGTTCCAGAATCCGCTGTGGCGAGTGACCGAGCCCATCATCACGCGCAAGCTGAAGAAATCTCTTGCGATAGTGAAAAATCTCGGCAGAGAGATTGTGGCAAATGCCGTGGACAAGAGAAACAAGAAGGACGAGAAAGCGGATGGCAGACTGGCTGGGATATCTGGAAGCCTGATCAACGCCCTCCTCGACGCAATCCCGGATCATCAAGTAGTGGCTGATGCCGCTCTCAACTACCTTTCCGCTGGTCGAGATACGACCGCTCAAGGGCTCACATGGGCCTTCTACATTCTAATACGACACCCGCATGTTGTCTCACTCATTCGGCGAGAAATAGAAGCCGAAGGGGCGGAGGAAGCGCTTACGGCGGATCCCTGGGCAGATAACTACGAGAGCCTCGGTCCAAATTCACTGCCGTACACAACGGCAGTATTCTACGAAGTTCTCAGACTCTACCCACCAGTACCGTTTGAGATGAAGCAATGCCAAACCGACACCACACTCCCAGATGGGACATTCCTTCCGAAATCTTCCATTGTTCTTTGGTGCCCATGGGCAATAAACAGGTCAAAACGTATCTGGGGGGAAGACGCAGAAAACTTTCAACCAGAGCGTTGGCTGCAAGATGGGAAGCTATTGACGAAAAGCCAATCCGAATACCCTGTCTTCAATGGGGGCGCGCGAGCTTGCTTGGGAAAGAAAATGGCTGAGTCAATATCTGTGATGGTGATTGCGAAGATGGTCCTGTTCTTTGATTTTGAGGATTGCGAAGGAGGCTACCGGTTCAGTAGGAATAGCCTGACGCTTCCCATGAAAGGAGGATTGCCTGTGTGGGCTCGTGCTAGAAGAGCCACAGCAGATATGTAAACAAGATCGTATCATTTAAATATATAAATCATATTTTACTCAGGAACGAAGCCTCCACCGTCATCTTCCGGGAAGAAACCGCCCGCTTCATCCATATCATACTCTTCGCTCTGCATACCTTCATCGTCGTCGTCCTGTATATACTCATCCTTCTTTTCCTCCCCCTCAATCTCGTACGCATCAACGCGCTCCTTGATCCTCAGTCCAACCATAAACCGCTTCCACATCCGTAAAGCGGCGATCGAGCGCCTTTCCTCCTTCGCATGCCACTCGTCATCCTTGAAGCCCTGTATTACAGCCTCAACAGCCTCCTGGTACTCCGATGCAACCACAACGCCTTTGATGATTGCCGTACCCTGGCGACCGCGAAACTCAAAGCCCGTCACGGCATCTGAGTAGCTAATACCAAGAAGTCGAGCCGCTCGAGCGGCATCTGGGTATGGGAGGTGCACCCCCCCTTTGGGGACCATGCTCTCGACGTAAACATCTAAATTGCCATACACGTTCTTCGGAACGCGCCCGTTAACCACGGGGGGTGCTTCATACAGCACTGTCTGGTCTTCGGTGTAGAGAGCTACGTCACCGGCTTCTTCATCATCATTCGCGATTTTTCTCGCTGCGCGGGACTTCACCGGCTGTTCGCCAACTTTCACTTCCCTGCCGAGCCGGTACCAGCCATCTGCGCTTCTAACCGTCTTGACGTCGCCTCGCCGAAATACACTCTCGAGCTTCTTCCCCTTTCCAGCGGCCACCTTACCAATCTCATGGGGGTCCACGAGAACTTCATTGCGTCGCAAATCACGCTCGAGGACATATCGCGGATGGCCCTTAAAATCCGATATGCTCGGTGGCATAGGCTCTCTACCTTCGATGGTCTGAAGCTCAATGTCTTCGATCTGATCGAGGTCTGTTTTCCATCCTCTCGAATAGAACTTCATGGTTCGACGCAGCCATTTTGTCCCGCCGTCCGTGGATTCTACTCGTGTTTTACGCACTTTGGCGGAGTACCACTTGGTATACCTACGAGTGACATCGCGAACGGCTCCATCCTCTTCAAAGGCGAAAACATAAGTCATTGTGTTCTCGGCATCCACCGCTGGTGGTTCAAAAACAGATGGTTTGTTGATGGTTCCTGTGACAAGAGGGTCGACTGGCATCCACTTTTGATGTGCCTCGTCCAGTACTTCAACCCAGAATACTGGATATGGAGATTCGATTATGCGTCTCTGCTTGGGTTTCGGGGGAGGAGGTCGGCGCGGAGGTGCTGTGTCGGGAATGTGATAGTCTGCAGCGTTTGGATGCCCGAGTCGTCTGCGTGCGGAGAATGGCGCACCGGACGCTCGGGTCGCGAAAGGAGAGGTCGGGCTGGCAATGTTCATGGCTTCGCTGTCGCTAGTGGGGGTAGTTGGTGTTACAGGCCTAAGGGTGGAAACACCTTGAGGTGGAGGTCTTGTTTTTGACGATGATGCGTTAATTGGAAGTAGCTGAAGAGAGCATACCAATCGCACATCGAGGCCAGCTCCGCGCAAGAGCGCGCAGTATAACTGTGCTCCGATATCACGAGAACCCTCCATATTCTTTGCCGCCAGCTTAAAGTCTGACTTATCGAGGACACGGTCAGCATCCGGGGGAAGAACAAAGTCCGAAATCCGCCCGTCTTCATCCCAGTACGCTCGCCTCATCCCTCTCGATGTGATTTTAAAATTGGTCAGCCAGATATTGCCAGCGACTTCCAATCCCTTCTTTATCGACTCTGTTCTCCGGAACTGCGACCACTCGGGCTTCGTTTTGAACCACTGTCGGTCTTTCTCTCGCAGCAAAGGCTTAAGAATGCCTTGAACTTCGGCGTCATTGCACCACTCGTTTCGTCGCTCCAGGTATCGAGACAGACATAATAGGTGCATTTTATGGGTCATCAAATGCGTAGCACGCTCTTCCTTCGTGAATGTGCGCCCTTTCTTCCTCGGTATCCTCTGGGGCGCCTCGGCCGCCCTGCTGAGAGTGAGGTCTATATGTTGGTCGGCATCTCGCTCATCCCCATCCCCACCAAAGCCAGGTTGGAATGGATCGGAATATAACCCAACATCCTCAAAGGCAGCATCATCCCAGTCTGAGCCCGAGTCCGAGTTGTAGACCGTTTGCGTTGCTGGCGGCAGGACATCTTCGAAAACTTCCTCGTCGCTCTCCTGCTCGTTGATGTCCTCCTCCTGGCGGGTTTCTTGCTCCTCCTCGATGTCCTCGTGGTGACTTTCCAATGCTTGTCTTGTCCTCCTGCGCTTCGGCGGGCGGTCTATCGAGTCTGGTTCATTGGAGAGCGCTTCTGATATCATATCCTGGTATACCTCAGGGACTGCTGCAGATATCCGACTCGACCTTTGCCCGTGAGTCACGGATGCGCCGGATCGCGCAGCCGCACCTCCACGAGCCGCGTTACGTCTGGCCATAGCGAGGATAAATTATATTGAATTGCAGCTTCTTCAAAGCTCCTTCAACCTTCTGGTACTCCTGTAGACCTGTGCGCTCTCATCTTCGAGTCTGAATTGCCCACAGCGTGGTTTAGCGCGGCGTGTATATCGCCGATTTATAGACCAGGTCCAGCCCGCGCAATCCGTAGCAAGCTAGTTCATTATATCAGAAATGATTTAAAGACCAAGCGAGAGACAGCAGCTCTTGGAACTGGATTGTCAGGGTTTCGAATCTGTTTTTCCCCCGCTGCCTGCCTGGGTATGACGTCGGCTTGGCACGTCGCTTAATTACCTTAATTACCGAACGCGTCTCCCAAACCAGCGACGCGACTGCCGCCTAGAAAGAATGACGAATTTGCTACGACTTGGGGATACGCTTCTCAGAAACGGGTTATACGCGATAAAATACCTGTGCAACTGGAAAAAATATTAGTAGCTCACAATATATATAATATGCCACCACAAACGAGAGCCTCACGGGCAAATCCTCCTGCTGGGAGGGTCTACGAATCACCACGCCTACCGCCGCAACAAGTCAAATTCCAGCCACGACGACAGAAAGTCTACGGACGGCATAGTCTAGGGGGCCTGAAAAGGAAGAAGCAGGAGACGTTGACACAGATTGGATTTGTCAACCCGTTGACCGATAAGGAAATCGACGATGAGATTGAGGCATACGAGAGGGAGGAGAAGACCAGAAACAAGAGGAGAAGGACGTTGACGCCTTCGTCCAAGTTTTATACGCAGACGCTTACGCAGCTCGATTTTGATTCTACGCCGAAAATCGAGTGTAGGGATACTGAGGACGAGGATGAGGATGAGGATGGAGATGAGGGGGACCAGGAACATAAGCAGGAACAGGCTGAGCCCGAACTCGACGAGCGGACAGAGCATGTCTCCGAGTCACCCGTGCCACGACGACGATCAAAGCGTGGAGGCATAATCACAGTCCGCTGCATCAAAGTGGAACCCACCACCTCGCCCTCCCCATCACCACAAAAGCCAACACCCCACGAACCCGCCTCCTCCCGCGACACAACCACGAAGCCCTCGCCCTCCCAGGCCACCACCTCCATGATGCCACCCCCCAAAACCCCAACCCGCAAACGCACCCTCGAAGTGCCCTCCTCCCTCTCCCCCGCCACCCCACTGTCGACCCAAAGCATCACACACAGCCTACGAACGCACGACCAGCGGTCCCCCCTCAAACCGCGCAGCACAAACCCAACCCTCAACCTGCACACCTCCCCCATCCCCTCCTCACCCAGCAAGCTTTCTCTCCCTCACCAATCCCAGATCTCCACACAGGCAATCACGCAGGACTCGCCACTGTCTCGCATCCCGGACTCTAGCCCGTTTCGCCCACGACACCTCACGCAGTCTACGCAGTCCCCTACCGCGCAGGTCCTGTCTGAATTCACGGCTGCTTCTACGCCGACGCCGCCGCCGCCGCGCAGGGTCGCGAAGACGGAGATTGCAGACTCGGATGCTGATTCTGATGCCGACCTAGACGAGGAGGAAGAGGAGGATGACGACGACGACGAGCTCGCCCCCCTACCGCTGCGCACACAGCCACCCGTGCAAGTCCCGAGCAGCCCGGACACAGCACCACGGCGCAGATGGGCGGTGACGAGTAGCAGTCCCCCCCGCCGGCCGGGTCTGGAGGTGAAAGAGACGGTGTTGGGGGAGGAGGGGGATGAGCTGGGGAGTCAGTGGACGAGGAGCCAGTTGCTGCCTGGGAGTTTGGGGATGGATAGTTTGCTTGCTTTGCCGCCGGGGTTTGGGGAAGAGGATTGGGAGTAAGGGGTTGCAGGGGGGGCAGGAATCAAGGGGGGAAAGGGGGTGTGATGGAAAATCGAGGGACGGAGGAGGGAAGGAAAGGGATCTGACACGTCTCTTCGTTTCTGATTTTCCAGCTTCTCTGGTGCTCGAACGCGGCGTGTCAAAAACCCCAATATACCGAAATATCCAATATCCAATATCTCCCACCCCGCCCTTCGGTCCCAGCAACGTGGCAATCGGCCCTTTCTCCCCAGCACCCATCTATCTCTAAAAACCCCCCCGTCTCTCCATCCCCACAAACGCAAATCTATGCGCACTACACTGTAATAGTACCCCATCTATGAAAATCCCCCCACCTAACCATGCAACCCATGCGAGAGCCTAGCACCAAGGAGCCGCACGCACACACCCTCGCCGAGAACTCAAATGAAACCTCACCTACGTCAACGCGCCCCCACCGCCATCGAGCCCAGACCACCACTACTACCTATTTTACCGCGTGGTCACGACCTACCCCGGCCCGTCCGCTGCACGTGTCAAAATGCCAAAATGCCAATCCCCCGTTTCGCCGCGCCAACACCACGGCACGGTACGGTATGGTTCCAGCGCAGAGGGAGGACGGGGAGGCGAGGTGAGGCTAAGCGCGCTGCGCCCCTCGGTGGAGATGGGAATGAGGCCGAATGAAGCGGCGCTGAGGCTGGCCAAGTGGCCGAACTGGACAGCGGATGGCGGATGCAGCGCTGAGGATGGCCAAGGGGCCAAGTGGCCGAGCTGGGTGCGGATGGGGAGCGGATGGGGATGGGAGGAGGTTTATTGGGGAAATAAATCTTCGCATATTCCCGGGGAGGGGGGAGGTCTCGAAGCCCTCCTTGCGTTGGAGGGGGTAGGTTAGCTATTTACGGATGGGGGATGCAACTTCATCTGTGAGCTGTGGTGGGTGGGATGGGGATCGGATGCGTGCTGCCCATCCCTGGACTGCGGGTTTTCGGGTTCGTGCAGCCAGGAGAGGGAGGGTGGTTGCTGTCACATCTACACCCTCACATCCAATCCCATCCCATGTCAACATACAGACAAAACAACCTCCACATCCCCATCCACACGTCACGTAGCATCCTCACACACGCCTACCACCACCCAAACCACAACATAAGGCCGAGACTCCGCCGCCCGGCACCTTGGAAGTCGCACGGGTACGGTATACGGTACGGTACGCGGTACCTCCGCACGCGGCCACAGGGGATATACACGGACGGGGGCGGGCGGGAGGAAGATTTATTGGCCGAGTTTAGCAGCACCCCGAAGGGGATGTGCTGGCTGGGCGTGAGCGCGTGAGATATGGTATGCCGAGGCGTCAGCGCGTCATGGCTGGGCCGAGGATAGCCTCTACGGCGTGCGTGTAGTATAGGAAGATGAGCTGGGGAGGTGGGGGGTGATCACGGGCGCCGCGGACTCCGTCAAGCAGCAGTAGTAGCGATGACGCCGGCCTAGTCACGAGTCCGCGTGTCAAGCAAAACTCCCCCTCTAACCCATCTCATCACAGGCAGCAGCAGCAGCAGCAACAGCAGCAGCGCAGTGACCACTCCGCCAAACCACCACCGCCATCACCGACATCACCGACGCCCCAAAGCGCCTCGGCCACAGCTTCCCTTGTCGCCGCGCGCACTGCCGCAGCAGCTGGTGCATCATGCTAAACCTCGGCCGTGGCGCGCACCAGACCGATGGTGGCGCTGTGCTGGGTGTGGGCGTTTGGAGCCGTGCGTTTGGTGGCGTTTTGTGTTGTGGGGAATGACTGGGGGGTAAAGGGCCGAATGGAAGGAGGTTTTTTGCATGGTCTTTTTTTTGGCAGGCGGGGATAGGGGGGAGGGGGGATAGCGGAGGGAAGGTCTGGAGTCTGGAGTCTGGGGGAGGGAGACGGAGACGGAGAAGACGGGGAAAACGGGGGAATAGGGTCCGAGAGGGGAAGAGAAAGGGGGGGAGGGGTTTGTTTGGGTGGTCGCTGAGTTGGGGAGGTACGGAGGCGGTGGTGGGAACTCCCGTTTGTGTGTCAGGGGGGCAGTGTTGGTATTAGTCTCTGTGTGGATTAGCATCTGCGCAAATCATATGGAGATGCGGTTAGAGGGAGAATTGTACGTCTTTGTCTCTGGTGCTGCGTATGCGTGTCATGCGGAGAAAACTGGTTAGAGGGCTGTTTCGGGGGACGGAGGGGACGGCGCGAGAATGCGATGCGATGCGATGGGTGGTGCAGGATGGTTTGACGTAGATTTGACGGGGGGGAGCCGGGTTTGAGGTGGGTGGCTATTATCATTTTTTTGTTGGATCTAGGGTCCTGTGTAATGTTAAGTTTTTGTATATCAGGCAGAACTGGCTGCTGCTGGCTACACACGAATAACTGCAGAAATTTGATTGCAGAAAATGTAATTAGAGATTGCAGATTGCAGATTGCAGAAATTCTCTACCTCTTTGTCTCACCTGTCCCTCCCCGCGCCGTATAAAAATTGCAATTACCTCCCCCGGCTCCCCCGTTGGATCTTTAATCTACCCTACCTTACCCACACCTAGGCTACTCAATCGAACGCACCACACGTACCCACCACACATCTAACAAATCTACACAGGCTTGCAAGTACCGACTTGTCCCGACCCGTCCTCCTCCCCCAACACAGCATAGTGCACGATGCCCAGCGTACCTCTCGGCTCTACTCTCACGCTAGGCCCTACTCAGGGACCAGTTAGGGATCGAGGGGCGCTGTTAGGGATGAGCTAGAGAGGGGCTGGTTGATGCTTAAAGCTCTGTTTGCATTTGACTGATCACACAGGGGGGGAGGGAGGTACTTGGAGGCACTTTCTCACGAGCGTCACCCACTAAATCTGTCACTGTTACTGACTGGCATTTGATCGTGGTCTGGCTGTAGGGATGCACTGGCGATTCAGTTTAGTGTGTGTGTTTAGTGCATCCTAGGGTGATGTGCCACTAGATGCTCGCTAGCTGTCGGTAGCTGTAGCTGTCATTTCTCCGTCTGGGGATCCCACGTCGGCGGTTCCGTTGCTGGTTGCTGATCTCCCCTCACTCGGTCGTCCGTCGCTAAATGTGATTGATTTATTGCCGCTCTGGAGTGAAATGAAAAGGGATAGGTATCAACCACCCATCACATATCACTTGTTTGTGTTTATTTATGTCTGGCGTCGTCTCTTATTTTCAGCTCATGTTCACTCGCGTTTACCCACCCTATTGATAGATAATCCCACCAACACTCACTTTCTCGTCAGCTTACCTCCCTGCCTCCTACCTCTCATAATCCCCCGTTCCCCGTACTGTCATCTCCCGCACTTGCAACCCCTGACCCTGAACCCTAGACCACCCTAGAACTCCCCCCGACCCTAGACCCAGACACACCTCAGATGCAGCCCGTTGACAGCCGATCTCGTGCTCCAACGAAATAACCCACAGTTAGGATTATCGGGCTCATCTTCTTTGTCTGTGAGGAAGGAAAAAAAACCCCTCCCCCCCCATAATACGAAGTCCCTTCCCTTCCCTACAGCAGTACAAGTACAGGTAGTAGTTGAAGGTAGTAGTGCTAATAGTAGTGCTACCCCGTACTAGGTACTAATGAGGAAGGTACTCCTATCCGCTCCTCCTCGTACAAATAATACCTCCTACCATGGTACTGCTTTCACGCATGTACTCCAGGTTTACCTAGTTTGGCAGAACACACAGAGAGCAGACACCCTTTGTGGATCAAACCGGTGTCTAAAGTGTGTAAAGGGCCGATTACAAGCTTCATCTCTACCTGCCGCCAAGTGCCAGTGGCACTTGGCGGCAAAAGTGGCCAGCCCTGTTAGCCCCCTTCTAGTCTCATCCAACGCCAGCCGACGCCGCCAGCCAAACGACAGCTCCTACTGTTAGTTAGTCAGTACCCCGTAAATGCATCCTATTAGTGCCCATTAGCTAGTTCTCTCCGCTTTCTCTCTCGCTCCGCGTGTTCTTTCATCCTTCCAGTCTTACAGTACCACACTCTAGCTAACCCTTTCTAACCTCCCCCATCCATCAATTCCCCTCCTCCCCTCCTCCTGCCCCCTCCTCCCGGCTACTTACTCCTCAGTCCTGTCAATTCACCTCTATAGCCAATACAATCATTAAATATCCCCGTCATCTTGGTCCAGCACCTTTGATCAGGTCCCCTCTCTCACGTCCCTCTCACATCCCCATGCAGCATAGTCCCAATCCTTGCCGCTAAAGAAAGTAACATGTGGTTGCTCCTGGGGTACGCTGATACTACCTACATGTAGTACTGTACCTTTGATGAAGACCAACACCCCCCTGGTCCCGAACCACAACGTGACGACGCGCCCCTCCTTCCTCAATGAACCCTTCCTCTTGCTGAGCCCTGAAACTTATATAACAACAACAACCTCCCTGCTCCACAGCTCCGATCTTCTTCTTGTTCCAGCTTCGTCCATCAACAACAACAACAACAACTCGACCTCACCCACCCTCCTCTCCCTCCTCTTCTTTTCCCCTTTTCTCTCCATCAAACCCTGTCACGTCTGTCAACCCCCACAACAACAGCATCAATGGCGGGCGATGGAGTCATCCGCGGCACGGCCGATACTGAGCGTATCGAGGCCCCCGTGACTGTCAAGGCATACCTCATGTGCGCCTTCGCTGCCTTCGGTGGCATCTTTTTCGGATACGATACTGGGTGGATGGGAGGTGTTCTCGCCATGCCATACTTCATCCGCCAGCACACCGGCATGGCTTACCCCGCCACCAAATTCGGCCTCGATACCACTTCTGACCCCTACCTCGCCTACAAGAAGTCTTTCCACATCTCTGCCCGTGATCAATCTCTCATGACCTCGATCTTGTCCTGCGGTACCTTCTTCGGCGCCATCGCTGCTGGTGACATCGCCGACTTCATCGGTCGTCGCCCAACTATCATCCTCGGTAGTGCCATCTTCTCCGTTGGTGCCATCCTCCAGACCGCATCCACCACCCTTGCTGTCATGGTCGTGGGTCGCCTGATTGCTGGTCTCGGTGTCGGATTCATCTCTGCCATCATCATTCTGTACATGTCCGAGATCGCGCCCAAGAAGGTCCGCGGTGCCCTCGTGTCCGGCTACCAGTTCTGCATCACCATCGGTATTCTCCTCGCCAACTGCGTGGTCTACGCCACCCAGAACCGCGATGACACCGGATCCTACCGTATCCCCATCGCCGTGCAGTTCCTGTGGGCAATCATCCTCGCGACCGGTCTCTTCTTCCTCCCCGAGTCGCCCCGTTTCTTCGTCAAGAAGGGCAAGCTCGAGCAGGCCGCCAAGGCCCTCGCCTCTGTCCGTGGCCAGCCAATTGACTCCGACTACATCCAGGACGAGCTCGCCGAGATCATCGCCAACCACGAGTACGAGATGCAAGTGATCCCGCAGACCACCTACCTCCAGGGATGGGCCAACTGCTTCCACGGCTCCATCACCAAGGGCTCCTCCAACCTCCGCCGCACGATCCTCGGCATAGTCCTCCAGATGATGCAGCAGCTTACTGGTATCAACTTCATCTTCTACTTCGGAACCGTATTCTTCACCGCCCTCGGCACGATCGACAACCCCTTCCTCATCTCCCTCGTCACCACCCTCGTCAACGTCCTGAGCACCCCTCTCGCCTTCTGGATCGTCGAGCGCTTCGGCCGTCGCCGCATCCTCATCATCGGCGCCACCGGCATGGTCATCGCCCAGTTCATCGTGGGTATCATTGGTGTCACCGCTGGCGCGCCGGGCAAGGACAACTCCTCTGCCGTGAAGGCCATGATCGCCTTCATCTGCATCAACATCTCCTTCTTCGCCACCACCTGGGGCCCCAGCGCCTGGGTCGTCATCGGCGAGATCTTCCCCCTTCCCATCCGCTCCCGTGGTGTCGGTCTCTCCACCGCCTCCAACTGGTTCTGGAACTGCGTAAGTTAAAATCTCAACCAATCCAACATAACCAAAAAAAAATACTAACAAACTTTCCAGATCATCGGTGTCATCACCCCCTACCTCGTCGGCACCGAAAAGGGCCAGGCCAACCTCGGCGCCAAGGTCTTCTTCATGTGGGGCGCCCTGTGCTGCATCTCCCTGGCCTTCGCCTACTTCCTCGTCCCCGAGACCAAGGGCCTCTCCCTCGAGCAGGTCGACAAGATGCTCGAGGAGACCACCCCGCGCACCTCCAACAAGTGGGTGCCGCACTCCACCTTCGCCGCCGAGATGCACCTCGCCGACAAGGGCATCGTCCTCGGCGACCGCCCGGCCACGGCCCCGGGCTCCGAGAAGGTTTGAGCGTTGTGGGGTAAAGAGGGTTGTGTTTGGCCCCTGCTATGGTCTGTTTGGATCGGTGGGGCTACCCCCTCGGGATGCGTATTACGATAGGATGTGTAATGGAGTTTTACTAGCGTTTAGTTAATGGAGATGGAGAGGTAAAATTAATCCTCCTTCTTGAATCTTGTGTGCGTTTTTTTTTGGTGTCTGCCAGTGAGTGAGTGACGATGATGTTGGTGATGGATGGCGGTTGTGTGCTCCACCCCACACCTTTGGCTTTGGTCATCGGCCATGTTGTGGTAGATTGTTGTCGAGGCGATGAGGGCTAAAGCCCATGATGGCAGCGGCAGCAATGAAATGCCGCGAGAGAAGCCTACCTGCGGGAAACCGAGTATAATTGCCCCGAAGCAGCAGTAGGTGGAGGAAGAAGAAGAAGAAGTATACAAAGCCGATGTCAAGAACGAGTAAAGCAACACGGACGACCGGAGCTGGAAAGACTGAAAGAAAGTAATCACAGAAATACCGTGACCAATTAACCCTTGGTTGCGTTGTTGCCGAGAAGAAGAAGAAGAAGAAGGAGGATGATGAAACCTACGCCGAAGTAGAAGGGCGGAAGTTTACTGCCGCCCCTGCCGCCCCACCATTCGCCGAACTAAGACACACAATTCTCGGCCCCACAGCTGATCAACTCTTTGGAGTGTTGGCCCTTCCAGGGCTTTCTGCTTTCAAATGTTGTTAAAGCTGTGAACTAGTGAGGAGTGGGGGACGCGTCCCTTAGTGCCCGTCAGCGGGAGCTAGAGAGTATGGGTGGCATCACGTGGTGAGCTACTAGGTGGGATATCACGGGACTGGATGGGGATGTGAGTGGATCACGTGGGGGGTGAGGGTGGTGGTGCAGTTAGTGTGGTGGTGGTGGGTGTTCTCATCTTGTCCTGTTCATATGGATGGATGGGTATCAAACATTGTTGGAGATGGTAGGTAGGGTGGGTGATGTGGTAAGACTCTTCCTACCTTTCTCCCTTCCTTCTTTGTTTGCTTCTTTCATTTTTCTTCTTCGTTGCTTCTCTACTTCGTTGCTTCTCTACTTCGCTCCTTCCTCTGCCTTCGCTCTTTCCCTTTTTATATCCTCTGCTCTTCCCCCCTTTATACCATTCGCCCTTTCCTTCCATTTCCGATCTTTGCTCTTTCTGTTCTTCTCCCGTTTGCTCCTTCCCCTCTGCGTTCTTTCCTTGCTCATTCCTCTATCTGTCCTTCGCTCTTTCCCTCTGCTTTTTCCCGCCCTCCGCTCTTTCCGCTTCTATGGTCTTTGTATCATCCGCTCCTTCCCATTTTCAACCATACTTAACATAGCGCCTTCATCAACACACACAATCGCCAGCATTACATGCCGTTATGGTAGCGAGGGCTCTTCCCTTTCTACGGGCGGACGAGAATCATCTGATAATCTGGACAACAAGCGCCCACAGTTCCCCAATCCTATTGCTAGCATAGCAAGCCACATGTCCAAAGGAAATGATATATTGGCGTCTCTATGGGATCCGAGTGCTATCTAAGAGCCCAACAATGTGCATAATCCATAGCCTTTAAGCCCACCCCAGGATATTATCCTCATACACACTGGTGGTTTGGCCGGTGTTGTAGTTTTGAATCTTGGTCTGTTAGCTGGTGATATGGATGTGTGGCCGAAGATCACTTACCTCATACCGAGGCTGGGCCGCGGTGGCAGTGACGTTGATGTTGGCCTGTTGACCAGGCTGCGTGAGGACGTCTGTGATGATTCCGGTACTCTCTGCGGTTTCAGAGTTAGGGCCTTGATGGGGGGTTAATTTGGCTTTGCTTGGTATTATTTTTTGGGGTCGAACCACCAATTGGCTTATAGAACACCACCTGCCCGTTCTCGTACTTTGGAGATACCATTTTGACTATTTGGGAGTGAGAGTTGTTAAAGATAAAAGAGTAGCTGAGTGAGGATTGCAAAGAGTCGATGGAGTGGAAGACCTATCTGCTGGGAAGGAGGCCCTTCTTATACCCAATTCCTAAGCTCAAACTTGTCAGAACGGAGCCTTTGAGCATTATCACTCGATGGGCTTATATGATGCCAGGACAAGCACAGGGGCTCCTGTCATTTGCCTACTTCTCCTAGATCAAGGTACGCACTAAAAGGAGACTCCGTAAGATTTTTCTAGATGTCCCAAGTTTGGTAGTCAGGGCGCATGTGAACAAAATCCATGGCGTCACCATCTGTAGTTGAGCGTATTAGTGGGCCGGTTGCTCTTCAATTGGCGGTATATATTAAATGTACCAAATATAGACTATCGAAAGGTACGCATTAAATGATATCCAGCCATGATTATGATATTCAAGTCATTACGAATAATATTCGTCCCATCAAGCGAGAACCTGACGTTCCTGGTCCTGGATCGCCCGCCACATAAGGTCGATACTGCCGCACCAAATCCAGAAGGCGGTATGCGCCGCTAAGATAAGACTCCCCAAGCAACGCCAAAAAGTCCGATAATAATTTCCAGACCGAATTTCACGACAGCCCTTTCTCTCAACCCCCCCAATATATTAAATTCCGCAGCCGGTCGAAACCGCCCATTCGCCATGCTGAAACGGAAGCGCGAGAGCAATGCCAGGGGCCCCGGAGGCGGGGGCGCTGAGGCGATGGGTCAGCGCAGGGGAGAGGTGGAGGAGAAGCTCGTGCATGGGAAGAAGATGCTCAATCGGGCACTGAAGACGGCGAAGGGGTTTGAGTGGCAGAAATTGGTGAAGCGGATTACGAACGCGAAAGCGGAGGATGGGGATTCGGAGGCGCAAGTTGCTAGGCTGGAAAGGGAGCTTAAGGTGTTGAAGGTTGGTATTTTTTGCTGCTGTTTGAGATTACGAAAAAATTGTTGCTGACTGGAGGGATAGGATCTTGAGATGCAGGCGCTAGCAGATTCGCATGTGCATAAGACGCTGTTAAAGTCGAAAACTATCGCGGAGTCGGGATTACTGCCGGAATATGTGAAGCCACCGGTGCGAAAAACTGGGTCAGAAGAGGATATACTGGCTATGGATAATGTGACGGCGAGGCTATATAATACGAAGCCGGTGAAGGAGAATATGACCCATATTATGACGAGCATTTATGCAGTTACGGGAATACCGAACCCCGCGAATAAGCCGAAGTTAAAAGGGAAAGAGGCAAAGGAACCGGCTGCGAAGAAGTTGAAGGGAGACGACAAGGAACCGGCTACGAGCAGGAATCCAGAGAAGTTGGTGGCTGATAAGAAGGAGAAGAAGGGTGTAGAACCGGCCTGGGAAGGGTTCGATTCTGGATCTGAGTCTGACGGGGAATCCATCGACTTTTCAAAGTACGAAGGGAGATTGGGTGGGTCGTCAGGCGATGACAGTGACTCTGATAGCTCGGAAGAGCTGAAGAGGCCGGCGAAGACAGTAAAGAGAACAATTAAATCAAGGGGGATTTCGGTGTCAGTGTCAGGGTCGGATGACGAAGGTGAACCAGCTGAATGGGTTGAATCAGACGAAGAAGAGGATTCGGAGGAAGATGACGACGATGACGATAATGTGATTGAGAGATCCGCCTCTCCACCGTCGCGGGAGAAGAAGAGGCAACGTGAGCCACCGAAGCCGTTAAAGCCCGGATCACAATTCCTACCAACGTTAATGGGCGGCTATTGGTCTGGATCCGAAGAGTCAGCTACTGATGTAGAGGATGAGGTTGCGCCAGCTCCAAGAAAGAACAGGCCGGGTCAACAAGCACGCCGCGCTATTTGGGAGAAGAAGTTTGGCAAGGGCGCGAACCACGTCAAGAATGCGCCGCCACCAAAGGAGAAGGATGTTGTCTGGGACGCTAAACTTGGCGCGGTATCATCTGAGGGCTCTGGTAGAGGAAGGGGCAGGGGTGGATTCACTCGGAATAGGGCACAGGTTACAGGTGAGAATGCTTCGGAGCTTGGGCCGAGGAATGCCCGGGCACTGGGGAGGAAAGACGATGTGGGGGTCTTGCATCCTAGTTGGCAGGCGGCGAAGAAGGCTAAGGAGGAGAAGAAGGCGGCCAAGTTCGAGGGAAAGAAGGTTGTCTTCTAGAGAAGTTGTTGGCTGGGAGAAAATATATTATATCCATTTCATCACCTTTTGTTCCTGGCCAGCCACGGGAATAATCCCGTGGTGAGGGCGGCAAGACAAGCCATGTGTGCTACTAAATGAACTACCGGTCCACCCAAGCTGAGCCCCAGAGCAGTCTCGTTGCGGACAAGACGGGACATAGCACGCAATGATGGACCTAGGTGATAGAACCCCAGAGCAAATCCGACATGGCGGCTCGCCTTGTCGATATGCCGCAGGAGAAAGACTAAGGCTATAATATTGGAGCATAGGAGGAGGAGTGCGTACTGTCGAACTACGGCTTCGGCGGAGGGAGACGGGGTAACGAGCTGGAGTTCCTCCGATGGGTTGAGGAAGAAGTTGAGTGCTGCTGGAGTCTCGACGAGAATATGCAGCCCGAAGGCGACGTGGAGGAAGCGGATCATGGCGACTGGGAGGTCGGAGGCCTGACCAAGAGGAGGCCCGCAACCTTATTTTGACTGAATGAATGTAGGTTTGGTTGGGGTAATGAGGTTGGACGACGAATATGAAGCGGTATTAATGTAGCGAATGGTGCCTGTCAAATAGGTGCTGACTGAGATTCATGACCGGCCCCCAACTATTAACATCGGCACAGAAATCTGGAAGCGCGGTCGTCGTTCAAATCACAGTGCAACAATAACTATACCATAAATCGCTATATGATAATGGTGTATGGTATGTCCGTTCAAATTAAAAAAATTGAAACGATATATATCATGCGCCGATAGTCTCCAGAACCAGCTGTCGGTGTTCGCGCTATTCGCAAAACTCGACCCATCATCACCATGATCAGAGCCCCTCACATTCAACCCCACCAATCCTTTCAAGCCTCTTGCCAAAACCCCTCCTTAGTCCTGAAATTCTCCACCTCAGCTGTCTTTAGTTCCCGACCCGCCATCATGCCGCGCTTGTTTCGTGGATTATGGTCTGCGCCACTGTCCAGACCATGTACCTCAGCCGCACACAGTAGCTTATCATTGTCCACGATTCACAACTTCGATGTCAGCTAACACAAGCCGATGCCACAAGAGAACCCCTATGAGCTAGGATACCGCTGCATTGTCAGGAAGCAGCTCTCTCCGTAAATACCGGCTCTTCAACATTTGCGGCCGGTGTAAACATGTCACGACCAAGGGAGGACGGCCCTGGCTCCGCCACCTTTGGCACGTTTGAAGATCTTGGCCTTGCAATAATTGGCCTTGGTGTGGAATATCCGGCATTTCAGCTCACGCCGCCAGATCTCAAAGCTCTTGCTAAGCGTTATTACCGAGACTCTCTTGCGTACGTAGCTCCTGAGCCTCGTCAAACACTACTAACTTAGCAGTATGTCCAAAGTCATGACGATTAACGACTACACCGGTATTGACACGCGCTCCTCAATCGGCACCACCGACGATCCACTGGTGAACAGGAGAAAGGCACCAAACATTGCCGAGCTTAGCAAAATCTTTATGAAAGAAGGGGTTCCTCTCGCCGTTGCCGCGGCAAGAAAAGCTCTCACAGAGGCAGGACTAAACGTCTCTGATATCACACATATCGTGAGCACTACATGTACGAACAGCTCAAATCCGGGATTTGACCACTACGTATGCAAACAGCTTGGAATATCGCATACGGTTGAAAAGGTTCTATTACATGGAATTGGCTGCGCGGGCGGGTTGGCGGCGCTTAGAACGGCAGCGAATATTGCATTGGGCTCTAGCTTTCGGCGGAGACCAGCAAGAATACTTGTAATGGCCCTCGAAATATGTACTTTTCTTGCCCGGAGTGAGATGGATAGCATTGACAAATTTCAAGAGACGAGGATAGGCATCTCACTGTTCAGCGACTGCGCCGGCTCGTTGGTTTTGAGCAACGGGATTGGAGCTGAATGTGTTGAAGAGCCGGTATATGAACTACTAGGCTGGGAACATAAGATTATCCCTGATACAGACCGAGACTTGGGGTTCAACGTTCACCCATTAGGTGAGGCATCTTTTAGAAATTAACGCGACTGGGTATGGTGCGTACTGACCGATCATAGGCTGGAAAGTTGTTCTCTCACCTCGAGTTCCCAAGATCGCCGAGAGAGCCGTAGAACCAATATTCCAAGACCTCCTTTTATCAGTGCCTGGGCTCCCTCCTACCTACAGCACCCCGGATTCTTTCGACTGGGCCATGCACCCCGGCGGCGCTACAATTCTCTCCGGTGTAGAGAAAGCTATGGGAATAACCCCGGAGCACATGCGCGCATCATATGACATCTACATTAACCACGGAAATAGCTCAGCAGCAACAATTATAAGCGTCATGGATCGTCTACGGCATAAAGACATGGACGCATGTGCCCCAGATGGCAAGGCCAAAGATTACGTAGTGGGATGCGCTTTTGGGCCAGGAATGGCCGTGGAGATGTGCATGCTGAAACGGAACTTGTGTCGTGGAGAACCAGTGCCAACCGGAGTAATAACACCGCCAGGGACTGAAAGCGAAGAGAGCAGGAGCGACGGCGAAGTTGAGCAAAGTTTGAGTGAACTGCTAAACGGAGTCGAGCTCGACTGAATCACCGCCTTGCTACTACCCGTACTGCCCAATGCAAGAACTATGCATAGCAGCCAGTGTTTACAGCAACTGTTATTAAATAAAGGCGCCCCATCACTCGGGGCTATTAGTACCATACATGACCATTTCAAAAGACAGGTTACTTGGACATGGGATCAAAGAGAGAAACTCCATCAGCTCTGATTTCTAATATTAGTTCTCAGCTGAGCATGGCCCCTCCTCAGAGAAGAAAAATCTAGGCTGCACGAGACTCGGCGGAATTGAGAGTTGTCGATATGAGTCAGCTGGCTTCCATTATGGCTTTGGGTAGCAAGTGGTAGAATGATTCCTTCGATTGTTAAGTCATAATTCCTTTCAAATACCCCGGGTTACAATATAGAGATGTCATGAGTATTAGTCTACTGTATAACAAGAGTGTCGAATTATAGAAATTTCATCATTAATAAATACGATTATTCGACCTCTTCATCTACATTGAAACCATGTTTGTAACTTCCACTCCGCCGCTCCCGAGATCCGCCTCCGATGACTTTCTATGAAACATTATTTCAGGCTAGAGTTTGTGTCTATGCCTTTGTGGGCACTATACCCATATGAGTGCCTTTATCCTAAATTCCGAAATGGCGATCTATCCTACCAGCACTGCTGATTTTGCCATGAGGCAATTAACCCAAGATCACTCGTGAGTCGCCGGGTATGGTACTGGGAAGGATATATAGTAAGGGATAGATGTACGCCTTTTGAGATTGAAAGCTTCAAGTAAGCTTTTCTAGTGCAACTCAGCCACGATGTTTAATAGCCACTTCCTAGTTCTTACAGTTGCCTTTGGCTCATCATGGCTCTCTCTGCCAGTAATAGGTAGCGTGTTACCTAAAGGCCAAATTGTTGAGAGTCGCCAGGACACAGGAAATAAGTGGGTTGATACATGGACATCGATGCCCCAACTCGTGGAACCAGGCAACTTGCCCCCTTTGCCATTCGTGAGTACCCTTATAAACAAATTATACAGACAGTTGGGAAGCATTCTAACTATCAAAATAGACATCACAAGATTCTGTCTTCAATGATGCGACGCTTCGTCAGACCCTCCACATTTCCATCGGAGCTGATAGGATTCGACTCCAAATCTCAAACACTTTTGGCGGAAGCGATCTTTTAATTACCGAAGCTGCCATCGCACTCCCTACTGGCGGAGAAGCAGGCGTCGGCGGCATTGAAGCTTCACCTATAGCCGGTCTTACTTTTAGCGGAGTGGCGTCGGTAACGATCCCGCAGGGCGAAGTGGTCTACTCGGACCCAGTTGATTTCTCTGTTGCGGCCGAATCAATGCTTACTTTAACCCTCTATCTTGCTGCTGGGAAGTCCGGAAACAGTATTACTGGTCACCCTGGAAGCCGGACAACGTCTTGGATGCAAGAAGGTAACCAAGTAAACACAACTAACATATATGGATCGAGTATAGCTCATTGGTAAGAGCTGGCCTCAATATACACCTTATTTATTACTGAACTTAGAGCTAATTGATCGTCCAGGTATTTCGTGAGTGGAGTAGAGGCGTGGGCTCCAGCCACCGCGAGCAGTTTTATCATCCTTGGAGACAGCATCACCGACGGCCGTGGCAGTGTTGATAATAAAAATAATCGGTAAATAACATACGCCGGCTTCTCCTGACTCAAAATTAACTTTCAGCAGCTGGCCAGACTTTCTCCTTGCACGGATGCAAACCAACCAACTTACCGAAATAGGAGTTAATAACCAGGCCGCGGGAGGCAACCGCGTCCTCCAGGACGGCCTCGGGCCCTGTCTCATCAGCCGATATAAGCGTGATTCTATCGAGCAAGAAGGCGTTAAATACATCATGATATTTGAGGGCGTCAACGATATTGGCACAGCTAGTACTGACCAGAACTCCCAAACTCAGGTTGGGGACAATCTTATATCTGCTTTCACGCAGATAGCTAATGATGCACGCGCTGCTGGGATTCTCATCTTTGCCGCGACGATCACGCCGTTCTCGGGAACAGGGCAGTCGTACTCCGATCCTACTCGTGAGGCAACACGGCAGAGGGTGAATGCATGGTTCACCTCAAGCGGGCTGTTTGATGCTGTCGTTGATTTCGATGCGATCGTTCGTGACCCATTGACCCCTTCCCAGTTGGCCCCAGAATATAATGGCGGAGACTATCTCCACCCGAATGTCGCTGGGTATCAGGCTATTGCGGATGGGTTTCCATTGGACATCTTTACGGCTACTGTTAGCAAGCGTGTAGAATAGTCTACCCATTTAAAAGCTGCCGTTCATTGACAATAAATAGATGCAATGTATATATATTGTTAAGGACTATCATAACAATAGCGCAAGATATTTGTTCCCTGTCTTTATAATCTGCTACTGTAATTCTGCCCGATAAACTATTCTCCTGACGGCCCAGTGATTTGGGTCCCTAGTGCTCCGGGCGATCCAAAGTTTGGCGTGTTATCAGAGTTCCAGTTTACCTTTTGTGCCATTGTATATCTCGTCCCATCACAGGCCCCAGCACTGTTGGCATCCGCATGGTATACGTTCCAGATCTCAGTCCCATCTGGGCTTTGGAAAAATCTACGACATGTTAGCAACCATACTAGGATGGAGTTAAGGATGCTCGACATACCCGTTGTGACCGGCGCCGTAATTTCCGTTTGCAGAGGTCAAAAATGGCCCGGTCTTTGCCCAGCTGGCGGCTAGAGTCGGGTCCCCGCCGCTCCAGGTCAAGAGTCCGAGCTGGTAGCTGGCGGTCCAGCAGTCGCTCGCACTGTATGCCAGATAAGTCTTTCCACCGTAGTACATTGCGACGGGGCCCTCGTTGACTGGGTTGCCAACAGTCTCCCATGATTGTGTAGGCTGGGATATAACAGTGGTGGCGCCAACTGAGCCTGGCGAGTTAAGTGGTGCAATGCATAGCGATTGGAGCCCGGCGCTGCTGAAGCAAGAATAGACAAAGTAATTTCCGGTGGTTGTGCGGAGGATAGAGCCATCAATTCCCCAGGTGCTCATTAACGTAGCAAGGTGGCTATAGCTATCGAAAGGCGTAGCACCACCTTGAAGTAGGGAGTTAGCGACTCCAAAGCAGCTTGAAGTAGAGTAGACACTGACCTTTGAGAACATTGGGACGCTGCCCGTTAAGATCGGCTGAGGTGCCAGCAGTATAGTAGATGTACCAGCTAGAATTACTTAGTGAATTATAGAGGTGAGTATCATTGGGAGAATCTCACAGTCCATCGAAGTAATGAAGCTCAGGCGCCCAGACATTACAGCATCTACTGGCAGTTGTGTCTGTCCAGACAACCTTGGTTTCTCCGGTCTTGAGCCCTTCCAGGGTGGTAGCCCGAGTGATTTGCAAATTAGTCCAGGTCGTGGTCATGAGGTAATATTGGCCATCAGTATACACAATATGGGGATCAGAGCCATCTTTCGCTTTCAGTGGGTTCGAGAAGGTCGTCCCGCTAACCAGAGAAGTCAGCGACAACGCTGTGGTGATGAAAGTAAAAAGCTTCATTTTTGTTCCTGGTTGACTTTAACAAACAACGGCAACTCTGCAACATTCAGCTATACCGGAGCAATAAGAGGTGGCCCCATCTCTTTATACGATCAACCGCGAGAATGCTGAAGCTGGGTTCAAGATGTAAGTTCCACCAATTATATTCATATATTAATTAACTTATTGAGAAGAACTTTCTGACTGTTGAATATAATGATCCAAGAATTATATATTAAAGCTGAGCGAATAGCAGAAGGTATGCAGCCGGTACGGAAATTTAAGATTCCGGCAGTCGTACTGTTATTAGGGCAATCCAGATATTCCAAGGAGGTTGTGGGGTAAAAATAATAGCAACCCCGCGTTGAGGGGTTTTAACGTCACCGTACATAACGGCAGTTAGTAGAGCTGGTTCCTAGATTAGGAGATTCTCACCCAAAATCGTATGGGTTTCTCTAAACTCCAGAACGCTTTTCTTAGCAGTGACTGACAGATTTATCATAAGGTAGAATATAGTATATAGAAATATAAGAATTAATTAAATTATCTAGCTATCTTAACGTTTTATGTAATATTTATAAGGGGATTACTAGGGAGTAGCTAGAACCCTAAGTTCTGCTACCCCTACGGTGTTAGTCACCAGACTAATCACACGGCCAAGCAGGCCAATGGGATGCCCATTGGGAAACGCCACCAAATTGGGGCTAATTCTTTCAGGAAATCCTAGGAATCTCTAACAGACATCACTCGACGGCCCGCAACGGATGGTGGCTATACATAGTAGCTGGCAGATATACCGTAATGCAGTTATAAGATCTGTACATTGTTGGTGAAGTACAAACCGTTTGTAAAATCTACTAATATTGATAGGGTAAGTCTACTTGGTGTGCATGTTCAGCTCTGTATTGTATGTTCATCACGCTACAATCAAACAGCTATTATATACAGTCGATTTAAAGCCTACAGAATGGTGTATGGGTTAACATCTTAATTTAAGGCACTTTCCCCTTAATATCGCGGACAATTGTAGGACATTCGTGTTGATACGCCTAACATAGATTGATTGTTCGGCCCCATTAACCTACATGGCTTTCGGCGATACTCCTTCAATTAAGCGCCAGTCAAAGCAAGGAGCCTTCCCCGCTCACCCCGCAAAACGGGACACTCGAATAGCCTGAAGAGACCTGGGAAACTTATTACTCTAGTAAAGGGATGGATGACGTGCCGTCTGGTGAAAACGAAGGCCGACATTTACCCGTCTGGGCAACCAATGTACTTGGGCGTTATATTCCCACTAATATATATGCGCATCCCGTACTCGACAAAGTGTCGACGAATGGAAAAAATAAATGGGAGATGAACGAAATTTAAAATTGTCATGTCGACGAGGAATCTTCGTTGTTGTTGGCATCTTGGCTTTGTGTTGATCTGGGTTGATCTCTCCACTGTATTGACAGAGGATCATCATGTCCGCCGAAGGATCATCCAGGTCAAACTGTCAAAACCATGTCGCGTGTGCACAGGCCAACCCGGAATATAAAAACCAAATTCCCACCAACATCGCGTTCCCCTTCATTTTCTTCCCTTCTCTCTCCTTTCCGGCCCTCGTCGCGCCCGCACTTGCTATTCTGCCATTATTATAGCTATAATTCATGTCATATCTTCAGCGAGCTCTGCATTTATCCAGTTTTCGCTGAATTAGTTTTATTGCTCAGACCAGCTTTACCTTGCCAAGGCTATCCTATACAGCTACTTCAAGTGGAATTTGTAGGCATTGATTAACATCGAGGTGACTGAAACTTTTCATACGATGTATTAAACTAGGCTTTGCTTCTGTTTTCCCTTGATTTATGCTTCCTTCAGCTGCTGCCCCTGACCTTTCCCTCTCCTTAAGAATTCTCTCAGCACATTATCAGTCATTCTAGCTACATTGTTGTCATATGTATCCCAAGCGAGACTGCCATACCAGTTGATACTGCCAACCGCAAATATGCCGCCGCCGCCAGCCGTGTCATAATATGTAATGTCGCTCCTGACGCGGTCACAGTTCGAACCCAGGGTGTTCACCATTGGGAACATAGACTCCTCATTGAAAAGTCCAAAACTATCGTCATGCTGCTCGCTGCTTCCCAGCAGGAGAGTATTGGTTGGTGTTCCAAGGTCAAAGTCTAAGCGATCAATCTCGTCACCGCTAGCACCGCCACCAAAGCCATTCTCTCCGATGGGTCCATCTGTGTCGATGCCGTTGAAAACCCAGGCAAGCGCAGGGTTCTTAGCGTGTTGTGGGTTTGCCCTATAAGGCTTTCCTTTACCAGTACCGAACGCGCACGAGCCGATACCAAAGAGGTAGTTGGGAGCACGGCCACGGCTGCGCCAAAGCCCCCCCAGATTCCCGGTGAGGCCGTGCATTCGTTCGCCTGCGGGAAATGTCACAGACCGGCAGCCTTGGTCACCTTTCCGGACTTCGAGACGATGAGGCCGCGCGGAGTCAGTGTCAGCAACCCAGTAGAAGCCATTGCCGCCCAAATACATCAAGCTACCGCCTGACTTTGCAAAGCCGCTAAAAGCATTAAGAGTGTGGAGAGAGTGGTATTCAGGATGGCAACTGGTTATCATGGTTGAGTACTGAGATGCTGCTTCTTGGCCCTTGGTGTGCAAGCAGTGATCCGTGATGGTATCATAGGGTATCCCGGAGCGTTCCAGAAAGCCAATCATGAGAAGATCAGCGCTGAACTCGCGAGGGCGACCCAGCGCCCAGTGCACGTATCCCGGCCTCAAATTTAATATCGGCCGAAGTGCACTAGAGAATGCAGTCGGGGAACCATCTCTATGAACATCGTAGGCCGAGAGTCCTAAATCCGGTCGCCGATCTAGGCCCTTGAAATATTCGTGCTCATTTGCAATGCTAACCCCGTCAGGGGTTGTCATCGCTGACGATCTAGACTCGTCGAACATCCGTTCGTTGGCATATGCGAGGTATGTGAAAGTTGACAGAACCAACGCCACCTTAGCCGTCGACTTTTCATTTGGACGAACGAAAAAAGTGATCATATCGCTTGCACCGTCCTCACACTTAACTTCAACGGCATATGCACCTGAACGAGCTGTTGATGGAATTGTGATGGAGAAATTTGTCGCCCATTTCGCGTCGTCTAGATCATCTTCGTGGAAATGGATAGCTCCATACCCATAGGTCGCTTGGGTCCAATCAGGCTGAGAACCATCCCAGTTATATCCCTTGACTGCTCGTGTTGGTGCATTAACTAGGGCACCATGTCGACCGTTTTCAGACACATCGACGATAGAGTCGCTTGAAATATCTCGGGAGAAATCATACTGAGCTAGTATCCGCCGTTCGGCTCCTGTCGCGGTAAAAGAAGGAGAGTCAAGTCTGCCATTGAAAAAGCATGCTGGCTTGGAGCTCTGTTGGTCAATAGATTCGAACATGCCTGCACCAAACAGTAAAGCATTCGATCCCAAAGACATGGGCGCCGACAAAGTCTGTTTCGTCTCTTCCGCAGCAGGGGCGGTCTCTGCCAGGCGGTTCAATTGCTGGATATTTAAAGTAAATATTTTCCCAACGAGGCTCATACGGATATGGAGCCAACGCCAACGATTGATAGGATATTGACTCCGGAATACATCGATTTTGCTGCCAGTACCAATAAGGAATTCGAGCTTTGAACTCTTCAAAACCATGGCAAATCCAGTTTTAGAACTTGCGTCAAGGCATGACATGATTGTTTGGCAATCATCAACATCAACCAAGTATGGTTGAACATGACAATCTACCTCAAAACCCTCCTCAGCTGCACAATGGACTTCAGACCACAAAGGTATAACAGCATGAGATCCTGAGCAAGCAGATTGATAGCAGCCATCATCGTGATTTCCCGCAGGGATTTCAGTAATCTCCTCCTCTTGAACAGGTGGGGCATGAGTAGAACCGCTATAGCCTTGGATAAGGCGTACTAAACGATGAGTATAATTTTTCTCGGTGGATGAAATCTAGAAGAATTAGCTTGGGAAACATGCCCCGTCCGACGAGAAACATACCTTAATATCAACCGGCTCTCCAGGGGAAACAATCCATGGTTGAGCATAACCAATTATTTGAGGGTCTTTGTCGTTGTGAGACATGGCGGAAAGCTTGCAAGCTTGCCGTAACTTTGTTATTTGGCAGGGGTGTGCGGGAGCTCAATATCTCGATCAGAGTACCGATAGTGTGAGATGTCAGGTGTTGCCAACCACGCGAAGGCAGAGGCAAAGTGATGATACAAATCGAGAAAAGCGGCCAACTCTATCAGCATAAAATCAGTTGAACAGCGGGCAGGAGGTCTGAATTCCTATCCCATGATAAAGGTATCAAGGGTTTATAAACCCCTTGCTGCAGCTTATCTTTGGAGTTTAACAGCAGCATAACTTGCGCATAAAATTTATATCCACTCTTTGGTATCCACGTTTTCCTCACATGCTCACGCCTAGAGGGGTAGAGTTGCTTCATTAGGAAAGAGAGGGGTTTCGCTAAATACTAAGTAACCCACTAAATGGTAGTTCCGACAGGCTAAGTGGTTAAGATAGACTTTCATCCAATTAAATTACAGGGTCGGCTCAGTAGCGTAGCCTGTCGGAAGAGACGTCATTAATACTTGACCACATGTTCTCCATAAGACTGGGACCTGGATTCGACGACAAGCTTGTACCGAAATACGGGGTAACGGGTCGGCTACCACGTAACATTGAGAGCCTCCGCCATTATCGAGAGCCTCCACCGCTATCGTTCTCTGAGAGCATCGGCAAGATAGCGGAATGATAGCGGAACGATAGACTCGGAAGAAACTCCGATAATGTACGGAAACTTCGATATAATCATCCCGGAAGTTAAGAAGATAACAAATGAAGATTCCACTGGTTATGTTAAGTCGAACTTATGGGCACCGAGCTTTGTTTATCAGCCCGTATCTTCAGGTTGTTGTTATTACAACAACCTGATACAAGAGCCGGGTCACTACCGAGGGCCCAAGCCTCCTTAAGGCCCCTAGTTAGGCAGCCAAATCTAAGCTTTACTCAAGAAATGGACTTGTAATTGTATTATCAGCTTTATCTTTCGTTCCTTGGCCATGTTGTAGAGCAGGGTGGCGATTGTTGGGGTACGGATTCTACCGGGTTTTTAGTACGTTAGTACCCCTCGAAATTTCCGCTTTGAGAAGGAGAGATCGGCAGCCACTATCTTGACTCTCAGATGTGGGTCCTTCCCCGGACTGCTCTACGTATGCCATATGGTGCTAGGCCTTTGTGGGGTATATATATAAGGTGGCAGGATTCTCCTGTTGCAGAATAGCATCCCGTAATTATCCTATAATTATACCAGACGTTCCATTCAGCCGATCGGATTCTTTAACCGATATTAACGGCAAAAAAATTGCCATCATGGCTGACGAAAACATTCGGTCCGTGGGGGATGCGAAATTGTCTGCAGCTTCGACGACCAATTCGAACAAGCCAGCCGCAGCGATGGTGGAGAGTATTCCGGTCACTCTGACAGAAGAAGACGTATGTCAATTAACACACCCATCAAGGAAACTGGCTGAACCCTTCTTAGAATACCCGAATCAGGAGAAAGACCGATAGAGTCATCTTGGCTCTGTTGACCTGGGTCTACTTCTTGCAGGTTTTGGATAAGGCAGTCTTGGGAACCGGGGCGGTTTTCGATCTCGCCAAGAATGCCCACCTCACGGGGCATCAGTATTCACTCATCGGCTCAATCTCACCAATAGCGCAGTTAGCATGGCAGCCATTCTCAGCCTGGTTGATTGTGAAGGTGCCACACCGCACATTAATGCCAATTCTGATTCTCGGATGGGGTATTGCGGAAGCATGCATGGCTGGATGTAGTACCTTTTCTGGGCTAATTGCCTGCCGTTTCTTCCTCGGCCTTTTCGAAGCGGGTTGCATGCCTCTATTCGCGATCATCACGAGCCAGTGGTACCGTCGTGTCGAACAACCATTCCGAGTCTCCATTTGGTATTCCACGAACGGTATATCGACGATAGTATCTTCTGTTTTGTCTTATGGCCTTGGCCGTATTGTTTCCGACAAGTTATACCCCTGGCAAATGTAGCTCGTCCCTACCTATTAGCATGAATATTTTGCTAATATTAGCACAGAATATTCCTTTTCTGTGGACTTGTTACTATTATCACAGCGCCTTTCGTTTACTGGAAACTGGACAACGACATCGCCACAGCCCGCTTCCTTACTGAAGAGGAACGCCAACAAGGCATCGAACGTCTCCGCGCGAATAATACCGGCGTCGAGGACGTCCGCGAGTTCAAGTGGTCGCACGTTTGGGAAGCCGCTCTCGACCTTAAGACCTGGCTGTGGCTTGTGCTTGCCATGCTTCCGAACCTCGGGTCGGCTTTGACGAGTGTATTTGGCCCGCTCATCATCAGCGGCTTTGGGTTCGACAGATACCAGACATTACTGTTAAATATTCCTTTCGGAGCCGTGCAAACCCTCGTGATTGTCGCTTCCTGCTGGGTAGCCAATAAGATGAAGCTCAAGGGTGTTATCCTGCTTGGCTTCATGTTGCCCGTGGTGGTTGGCACCGGGATGCTTTACGGGCTCGGCCGCGCTGTGTCGGACCGACCAGCGCTACTCGTAGCGTACTATCTCACAGCCTTCTTGTTTGCAGCGAACCCCATACTTCTAGGGTGGGTCGTTGGAAATACGGCCGGAGAGACCAAGAAATCCGTTACCCTCTCGCTTTACCAGGCTGGCTCATCTGCTGGAGCCCTTATCGGTCCGCTTCTATTCAGCGAGGACCAGAAGCCAGAATACCGCCCCGGAATTGCGGGTGTACTTGGTGTCTTCGTCGCCATGATTGTGGTTATCGTGCTTCAGCTTGCCCTTCTGATATTCTTGAACAAGCAACAGGTGAAGAGGAGAATCGCAAACGGAAAGAGTGGTGTTATTGTTGATCGGTCTATGACGACGGAAGTTAACACAGGCGGGAAGGCTCAAGACTTGCTGGCCGAAGAAGTGCTGCCCGTGGACTTGACAGACAGGGAAAACGACGAGTTTGTATATATCTATTGATGGGAAAGGTTTGGAGTTTGGACGAGGCAGGAACTCGGCGGAGGGGGAGCACGGGGGATATATCCGCTGTATTTACTTTATTGCATTCACCATGGATCACTGAAATTATATTAAATCCATTTTATTACCCAATTAGTACTTGCAAAAAAGCCCTGTGTCAGTACCGTATATGGTTGAAATTAGGCACCGGCTTGTAATTTGTTTTCAATGGTTTCCATCTCCCCCAGTCGGCGTATTCGCTATCCAATCGCGTCTAAGTAGATAATACAGAGTAGCAATGAAAGATGTAAAATGGAGTGCCTTATTCAGTACCCAGTTTGTCAATTGAGCAATGAATTATTTCTTCAAGTCGAATGGATGGGCAACCGTAGTAGAACGTGGGAATCTGAGAAAGGGATGAACAGTTCACACTTCCGCCTCGGACGTTTCACGAGGGGAGGGTTCACGGAAGCATCCATCGATCAACATTCACCGGTTATCGCACCACTAGTGATTAGACTAGTGCAATAAACCCACCGGCTAGATATACTCCGCGGGGGAGGGGTTACTGTCAGCATGTTGTTGTGCATATGCGACCTGTGTTGTGTGAACCGAAGCGATAGCTCCCCCACGCTGTCGCACCCCTATCCGATCGCTTAAAAGCCGATCGCATCGGGATGTGATAACCACGACCATCGGGTCCAAGGAAGTCGCGGCATATACAGTATTGAAAGCATTACTAAATAGACTACTTATATGATGCAGTGCTCCTGGTAATCAATCAATAACCACTATCATCCAGAACAGATTGTATATTCTTAAACTATGGCTGCCACCTTAAAATCATACCCTCCGGGGATCCACGCCCCTACCGTCACATTCTTTCTCGAGGGTGAACAACAGGAGATTGATTGGGCAACCCAAGAAAAGCACCTCGCGTACTTGGTCAAGGCTGGTGTACATGGCAGTACGTTTGCTTCCGCTTGATATAATGCTATTACTAGACGAGCAGGACTGATTTATCATAGTTGTTGTCGCCGGCTCAAGTGGTGAATCTTGTGCGCTTACTTTGGCCGAGAAGGGCGAGTTGGTCAAGAAAACCCGCGAGGCAGCAAAGGCGAACGGAAACCCAAATCTCCCCATCACCGTGGGCTGCTTGGGTGGCAGCACCAGAGATATTCTTGAGCAGACTATAATTGGTCACAAGAACGGCGCAGATTTTGCCCTGGTGTTGGTGCCTAGCACATTCCACTGGTCTATGACCAAGAAGGCCATCCTCGACTTCTTCCAAGATGTCGGCGACCGCTCCCCAATCCCCGTTATCATTTACAACTTCCCAAACCTTCTGTCGGGGCTGGATGTCGACTCGGAAATGTTGGAGACGCTTAGCGCTCACCCAAACATCTGTGGTGTCAAATTGACCTGCGGAAACATCTCAAAGATGACAAGAGTGGCAGCATTAAATTCGCCGAGTCAATTTGCGGCTGTGTCGGGACAGAGTGACTTGATTGTCTCTGCGTTGGCGGGTGGAGGAGCAGGTACTATTTCAGGTGTTGTAAACCTGTTCCCTAAGGTAAGCCCAGACAATCACCAAGGTAGCTAGCATTGGTTATTAACGCATGTCGCAGGTCCTGATTGAAATATATAATCTATACAACGCTGGAAAGCTTTCGGAGGCGATTGCGCTCCAGAAGAAGGTTTCTGGACCGGAATGGGGAATTGGAACGTCAGATGTCAGTGGGATGAAGTGGATTATCGCACAGGAGCGTGGTTATCCGGAGTCGAGCCGTGACGTTCGCAGACCGTTCCCCAAATTTGACGATCTGGCGAAGAGAGAGCGTGTGCAGAAGTACGTCGCGCCGCTTCTCGCGCTCGAGGCGGAGCTATATTCGAAGAAATAAATAGGGATCAAACAATGTATCATTTATGCGGTAGATGAGCAGAAATGAAAGAAATTCTTCCTGTTTGGGATTTCCCACTTCAAAAACCGTAGATAAAATTAAATTATCGCAAAGCTAACGTTGAATAACTCTAAGCATACAGACCGAATGTCGACTCGCGTCCCTGCCTCTCGTTGTCTTCTTTGGATCTCTTGTAATACATCGGCCGTCATGTTCGCGTTACTGGCAACGTGCTGAAGACTGCGAATCGTCTCAAGGAGCCACTGACACTCATCGTAGTCATCCTCTTCGCTGCCCCATAGGAATAACGGCCACAGCATATTAACCGGTATGGATTCGTTACTGTTGACCATGAGATGCACTATTTCCTTGATTTTGCATAGCGCTGTATCCACCGCTTTCGAACGGTCCAAGTGACGATGGGCAACTCTATGGAGGTGAATATAGCAGACGTAAAAGTTGGCCAGATATGTCCGGTATGAGCGAACGATGACTGATGCGAGCGACTCAGCGAGGGTATCACTGTTAATATTTCCCGATACAGCATGGTCCATAAGCGCGGGTCTCGTATCATATAAAGAAGACAGATCCTTCAGAATATTAGCGGCGATAGCCATCACTTCAGTCTCATCCTCCACGCTTCCTCGGCTACGGTGACCATGGGCGATTTTAGCTATACGGCCCGTAATGGTCTGAACTTCCTGGAAGAAGGCGATTCCGGGTTGGCATAGCATGTCATATATCACCTCGTGCGGGCCGGAATCCGGGGGAGGACTCGGACTCGCGGGATAAATTCCAGATGTATCATTTACCAAGAGTCCTTCCCCACCAGTCAATGCTGCCCGGGCATCTGACCATCGGATCCAAGAGATGATTCTCTGTTCTAATGAGGCGACTGTTAGCACTAATGAAATTAAGTTAGCGAGAATATTTGTCCACGAACCTAAAGAGCCCAGGGCACCCCTGCCTGATGTCTGCAGCGCTTTATGCGCCTTTGCAAGATTCAAGTAGGCTAAATCCAGCCGGCCAGTTAAAAACTCAAGAAAGGGTCAGCGAAAGTGAACAATAGATCCACCAGAATTCAATAGACTAACATTTACATATGTAAGGAAGAAGATAGTGGTCAGAACGTATCTGAGTTCATTACTGTTGACTGCCAGACTCCCCCCGGATTTGTGAAACCTTGCCGATAGTTCATTTGCAGCTTTATCGTAGTACTGCTGATAATCCACTTGTTTCCCCGTGGTATAAAACTGTACAGCGGCGAACGCCGCCATAGCATAGCGAACCATGGGGGACGAGGTTGCCATACTGTCAAACAGTGCTCGTAGTGAAGCACATATCGGACCGTTTTCAACAGGATCTAAAATCGGCGTCGCCTGTAATAGTAGCGAGTATTCCTCGTCTACATTGGTAACTAGTGACTGTGGTGGGGACTGTGCCTCTGCAAGAGGCGAACCCTGGCCATCTAGATCGGTAGATCGCTCATGCAAGACATGCTCCGGCGCAATAGAGTTGCCAAAGTCGGGAAGATAGATATCTTCAATGAAGGAAAAGCCAGCTGGGGGATCCATCACTGACTGTGCGAAGTCAAAGAGGTCAGCAGAGGGAGACAGCCAGTCGACCTCTAAGGACGTGGCGTCGATCTCCGGAGGATCCCCCAGTTGCGCATTCGTCTGAGGTGGGCGCTGCTGGGCTGTGTCTTTCCATACACATTCTAGATTCAGCCGCTGGCAATGGTAGCACTGGGGTCTCTGCTCATTGCATCGGACCTTTCTTTTCTTGCAAACTAGGCACCCATTTCGCGACCGCTGAGGATGGACCCGATGGTGGCTGGCACCACGAGAGACAAGAGGTAGGGAGCTCATAATTCCTCCTTCTTCTTCAAGGAAGATAACGAGGGATAGAAGGAAACAAGGTCGCTGATGGCATGACTGAGGTTCATGAGCGACCCCGCTTTCTTAGTCCCGTCATTCCGGAACTGTCCCCTTATCAACCCCCGCAACAGCACAGTGGAGCAGTCCAAGAACACAGTTGGTCGCAGTCCATATCACTTTCACCGCCTACCATACACCGCCCTATCAATTCAGTAAATCAGATTCTAATAAATTCGGCAGAATACTAGTATAATAGCGGTGCAACGTTTGGATGTGTGTGACCCGCAGAACCAAGATCAACATTTTGTGCTCAAAAACCATCATTTACAATCTATGTTCATTCCCTCGTACAGAAGTCTTCCTGCCCATAACAATGTCCTTTGGTACTGTACTTACATCAACAGCAGAGTATGAACACCTACACCCCCCAACGTATATCCTGCTCTGACTGTCCCATGCTTGTTTGCTAATGTTGGTATCGCCCCCCTTTTAAGTGGGGGCCACAATATTGCCTGAAAAGGAAACTGAGTTGTCGCGATCCACTTCCCCGCGCTATGCATAGCTACCCCTGCTTAGCGTCTATAGGCCACATGGACCCGATCGCTTACTTTCACAAAGAGTTTCCGAGCCGATCGGGTTGCGAACCCGATAACGTACAACTCAGTAAGTAGTAGCAATGGTGCATCTCTACTATCATTTTACCCCGCTTGGGAATTTATAAAAGATGTTGTCTGCGATGCTGGTCATCTTTGATATTTTAATTGTTGTCAGCAATAATATAGCCCAGAAGCCTCATTTCACCAATTTCCATCATTAGCCATGGCACCTCTTCCAGAAGGCGTCGCAAAGTCCATGGAGGGGACGAAAGTCGACTATAGACTTGTGGGAAACAGTGGTCTTCGTGTTTCAGTTCCAATTATCGGATGTATGAGCATTGGAAACCCGGAATGGGCAAACTGGGTGGCAGGACCTGAAAAGGCCCTCCCGCTCTTGAAGGCGGCCTATGATCGAGGAATAAATACCGTTTGTCTCCTTCTATCTGCTGAAAATTTGAAACCAGTATTAATTTTGAATAGTGGGATACAGCAAATATTTATTCCAATGGAGATTCTGAGAGGGTTATCGCACAGGCGATCAAAAAATACGACATCCCACGACACAAGTTGGTGCTGATGACGAAGGCATTTAGTTGTGTTGGAGAGCAGCAGTTCCACGCATACCCAATCATTGAAGACCTGAAGCGAACCAAGGATTACGTTAACCAGTTTGGTCTTTCAAGAACGGCGATATTCACTGCACTAAACGAATCCCTCAAGCGCTTGGAAACAGATTACATAGATTTCTTCTGGATTCATCGTTTCGATGAGGATACTCCAATTGAAGAGACTATGCGTGCTCTTCATGACCTCGTCACTGCTGGGAAGATCCGCTACATTGGTGCCTCGTCAATGTGGACATACCAATTTGCCTCGATGCAGTTCTGCGCGGAAAAGAATGGATGGACAAAATTCGTTGCGATGCAAGTAAGTATCAATTATGGGCATACAGTATACCTAGAGATTTGAAACGCTAATCTCTGGACAGAATCGTTACAATTTACTGTACCGTGAAGAAGAGCGCGAAATGATTAAGTTTTGCAAGCAAACGAACGTGGCTGTTATCCCAGTAAGTAAACACCATTTACTACTTCCGCCCCATAAGCACGTTATTACTCATTCTGACCATTATCAGTGGGGTCCGCTCGCGGAAGGACAACTCGCACGTCCACTGCAAGTTCGAGGAACAACTACCCGTTCTGAAGGCTCCCCGGAGCTACGAAAGGAGTCCGCGGAAATCATCAACAGGGTAGAGGAACTGGCCAAGAAAAAGGGGTGGACTATGGCTCAGGTTACACTGGCATGGACTATGAAGCGAGTGACGAGCCCTATTATCGGCTTTAGCAGCGCAGAGAGGATTGATGATGCTTTATCAGCAAGAGGAAAGGAGCTTACAGCCGAGGAAGAGAAGTATCTGGAGGAAGTGTATACTCCACTTGAGATTGAAGGTCATTTCTAGGAGCATTGGTTTCCTGTGTTCTTCCTGGGGAGCCGCACAATCTTAGCTCCGGGCTGTTTGTCCACTCGGTGCTTTGTCATGTATAGCAGTTAGATAGATGCTAGCCTATTACAAAAGTAAAATATTCACGAAAGTACGCAAAATTGTTCAGATGGTGCAAAACCCGAAGCTTCTTGTTGTGTCATAACATCACCGGGCAGCCTATCTATCTCACAGCTTGGTCCTTGTGGTAGACCGCGGCGTTGCATTATGGGATCATATCTGGCATAGAAATTCCAATTAATAGTATGTTGTGTAAATCCATAGTAAGTGCTATATGTATATAATGTGATAAATGGATAGCTGCCTACGGACAGCTGCCTACTGTATTATTCTGATATCAAAATTTGCATACTTCTGCTTACAGGTAATAAAGTCATGGTAGTACAAACGTTAAATTTTATTCAATTGGAGTCGGCAGTCGCCGGTATAAAGTCAGTATTTTACTCATTTCGCAAACTCATGAAGAAGTTCCTCTCATGATACCAAGCGAGACAAGTTTGACCTATCCTCAGTTGCCTAGTTGGGTAAATCTACAACCCCAATGTGATTTAACCCCTTAAGGGAACTTGCTCCCCTGGCGCCACATCCGACAGTAAGTGTCTTCAAGCCGGTGCTCCCTGGCCCACATACCCGATTAGGCATTCGTGTTGTATTAATAACGTGTGACGACTGTAGCCGATCCGAGCTAAATGAGGGGTACATTTCGTGGGGCACGACAGCCAGGAGGGGCATGAATTGCCTGTATAAGCCTCGTTATGACAATTAAAAGAGTAAGTGAGGTTAAACACTAGCTGTTGCTAGGCTTTGTTGAGCTGCTCCAAAGCAATGGGCCACTTGCGTAATCAGGTATTACTATATCGAGCGATTTCAACTGTGGAGACCGTTACCTGCTCGCATAGAATAAATCGGCCACGATGCCCTCCATTGTACAATAAGCAACTTTGTCACACCAACCCCTCCTTCACGATAAGCACCTGAAAACCCCTCATTTCAACTTTTCCACTCATATCACGATTCAACCAAGTCAAAATGGCCACCATGGAGAAAGTGTTTGCTGGCTACAATGCGCGTCAGAGCGTTTTAAACTCGAGCGAGAACCCTCTCTCAAAGGGAATTGCCTGGATTGAAGGAGAGCTCGTTCCGTTGGCCGAGGCTCGTATCCCTCTACTCGACCAAGGTTTCATGCACAGCGATCTGACCTACGACGTACCATCTGTCTGGGATGGACGCTTCTTCCGCCTCGACGACCACATCACACGACTGGAAGCCAGCTGCACAAAACTGCGACTGAAGCTACCCCTCCCACGAGAGGAGGTAAAGCAGATATTGGTTGACATGGTTGCGAAGAGCGGAATCCGCGATGCCTTTGTCGAACTTATCGTCACACGCGGTCTTAAGGGCGTCCGCGGAACCAAGCCAGCAGACCTCAAGAACAACCTTTACATGTTCATCCAACCCTACGTTTGGGTAATGGAGCCCAACGTCCAGCCTACCGGTGGCAGCGCCATTATTGCCCGTACTGTGAGGCGAGTCCCGCCTGGATCTATTGACCCAACGATTAAGAACTTGCAATGGGGAGATCTCGTGCGCGGCATGTTCGAGGCAGAGGATCGCGGAGCCGATTACCCATTCCTGACGGATGGAGATGCTAACCTCACCGAGGGATCGGGCTTCAACATAGTTCTGGTTAAGGATGGTGTCCTCTTCACTCCAGATCGCGGTGTTCTCCAGGGCGTTACTCGCAAGAGCGTGATCGACGCCGCCAAGGCGTGTGGCTACGAGATCCGTGTCGAGTACGTGCCAGTGGATTTGGCCTTCCAATCCGACGAAATATTTATGTGTACGACTGCTGGTGGAATTATGCCTATCACGACTCTCGATGGCAAGCCTGTTAATGACGGCAAGGTCGGTCCTATCTCGAAGGCAATCTGGGATGGATACTGGGCAATGCATTACGATTCGGCATACAGCTTCGAGATCAACTATGGACAGAGCAAGACAAACGGCGTGAACGGTTCAGCTTAGATTTTGAAGACCATAGCTGGTTGAATTTGGCTTCAATGTTTATTTTTAAGTTAGGGGTTATATATAATATGAGGAATACAAAAGTGTTTACCATGATATCTTGTTATGCGTCTGAAAATATAAATCAATGTAGTAGCTAGCAATAGTTTGAGGGCTAGTGAATTCCTTGACAAGTCCAAAGATTCACTCTTGGAATAACACCTGTGTCGTGCTTCAAATTACCCCAAATCGTGCCCTTGTAGTTCCTCGAGTACAATACTAGCGAAGTTCCATACAATAATCAATATTATAAGCGGGGGGAGGGGGGGGGGGGTTACTCTAATTCCGGGCGAGTTCCTCAATTTTACTCCTTGGAGTAGAAAATCAATAACGATGATCTATGGTATGCAATGCTTCCCAATACTCAACATAACAATCATTTACGCGCAGCGCAGAAAGGTCGATGGAGTTGGGGTCGGATAAAATGAGGGGGTTCTCCAATTTTCGGGTCGCTAGCGTCGGATACTTCTGACCGAGACCACACATAATAAATATTCTAAAAGATAAAAGAAGGCATAACAGTCTAATATTACATGACAGAAGAAGCATGTCTGCATTGAGCCCTTGAATATTCCGAGTTTCTAGCAAAATAGTATTCCTATTCTGGAAAAGAATTGGCCAATTTGAAGACAGTATAAAAAAATTGGGTCTAATTTCCCGATTGGGTAGGCAAGCCGCCCCGCCATGGCGGGGTCAAACGCATAATTATTATCCATCGATGAGTCGTACGATCTTTAAAACAACTCCAAAAAATTCTTCTTCTTCTTCAGCATAGCGATTTCCAGATTGAATTTAAGGAGCCAATTGGACTGTTGTTTTACTCAGATCTTGTCTAGCATATTTCTACACTTCGCATAGCCAGAGCTTTTCATCACCATCCTCGCCATGGTGTCATTGAACTCGAGCGATAGCATTGTTATTGTTGGGTAAGTTTCGAGCAACATTTGAATGATATTTTCTTCAATATACTGACTGTGTGTAGTGCGGGCATCGTTGGCCTCGATGTCGCTTTAGTTCTCGCCGAGAGAGGATATGGACAGTCAATAACCGTCATAGCCGAACACCACCCAGGTGACACATCCATGACATACACATCACCATGGCGAGTCTTTTATTGAAATGAAAATTCTCCAGCGATTCTAATACATTATCAGGGCCGGTTGCAATTTCTCTGCTATTTCTGGGAGTGACGCCAACGCGTTGAAGTGGGATCGGCTGGGTTACTCCCACCTCACCAAGCTGGCTTCCGAGCGACCTGAGGAGACTTTCGTGCATCGGACACCGTCGACTGAGTTATGGGACGAGAATGTTCCCCACGATAAAATCAAGGCCATGTCAGAGTACCTCGAAGACGTAAGGTTGCAGCTTCTGGGTTGTCGGGACTGTACTAACTGGCCACAGTTCAGGATTTTACCTCAAGAAGAGCTCCCTGAGCAGGTCAAATTTGCAGTCTCCTTCACCACATTAACCATTAATGCACCTAATCACCTCCTCTACCTATATCACAGACTGAAACAGTACGGTGTGCAATTCTTACGGCAGAAGATTCCCAGCATTCTATCGGCGTTTGCGAGCCCGACAACCAAGGTCGTGTTTAACTGCATCGGCAACGCAGCAAAGACAATGCCAGGTGTTGAAGATACCAAGTGCTATCCGACCAGGGGGCAGGTTGTTTTGGCTAGGGCGCCTCAAGTCCAATCCAATGTTATGCGCCACGGCAAAGATTATGAGACGTACGTGATTCCTCGACCGGGATCCGATGGCAATGTTATTCTAGGTGGCTATATGCAAAAGGGAGTCGGGTAAGATTAGACAACTCTTGACAATGATCAGTTGCTGACGAGCCTCTTAGTGATGGGGCAACTTACTCATACGAGACTGAGTCCATTCTGGATCGCACGAAACGGCTGAGCTCCGAGCTCCGTGAAATGGAGCCTCAGATCCTGGCAGTCTTTGCTGGCCTTCGGCCATCTCGCGAAGGCGGTGCCCGCATAGAGAGAGACGAGCTCATTGTCGCCGGTGACAAGCGAGTTATTGTTCACAACTATGGTGCAGGTGGCACAGGATTCCAAGCCGGCTACGGCATGGCTATGGAGGCTGTGAAAACCGTCGAAGATGTATTACGGGAGATCCGAAAGAACGATACGCGGCCAAGGCCTAGGATGTAAATAATGGGGCCTATAGGTTTGTCGATAGTTCCGGACTTTATAGCCTTCCAAGCCGAACAATTCATTGCATTTTGGATAGCCTGACCTTTCTACCTTCTCATCTTCTTCCGTTTGTTCCTCTTGTGAGTTTCCGAGTGCATCTGTGACGAGCCAGATTACCAAGTACATACAATCTTTTCATTATCTCGCCACTAACATCTATCTCCCGGCTTCTGGGGTCCATTGAGATACCGCATCGATAAGACAATTCACTATCAAATACAGGTTCCAATAATTATTTAAAGGCCTTCTGGCCGCAATGGGGGAATTGGCCTGCCTTCATTTTTGTTGGTAAGTTGGGAGGAACCGGAAGCTTATCGACGCCAACGCACAGACGTATACCCACTATTGCCCCTGTGTTGTTCCTTATCAACGAGGTTACATCCGATATCCGACATCCGACGACTTACGCGAGGTTCGCGACCCCTGTCTTGGCGACCTCCCCCGCATATTGCTCCTTCCCCGCATATTCACCCTACCCTGGCATACTTGGAGGTCGGTCTCCTATCTCAATTCGCAATCGCAATCGCATTCGCATTCTCAATTGCAAACACCACGACACCAATACCACCACCATGCTGAAGGAGAAAAGAACCAACTCTCTCGCATTTTCGCAGACTGATTGTCACAGCTGTTCGTCTGCAGGCCGGGCATGTGATCGTCGGCGACCACAATGCTCGACATGCCTTGGTCTCGGCGTGAAATGTGGTGGTTTCGTGACGCCACTGTCGTGGGATAATAATCGCATATGGCTCGGGCAGCCATCCCAAAAATCGCGCTATATTTACGACAGCAACAGGGGGAATGAGAGCGCAAAGGCGTCGCCAAAGGCCTTTCGCTTTGTTGACGCAAGCTCTAGAAGGAAGAGGCGTCGCAGAGTTAGCCCAGTCTCCAGCCCCGAAGAAGAAAGCTGTCGCGCCTCAGATTCACCCGAAGAAATCGGCATTGATCCATACCTCACCCATTCGTCTGACTCGCTCTTAGATGACTTCGGTAGGAGACATGCATGACTGAAGATGGAGACTGCGCCTATACTAACTGAGATAACTGCATGCAGATCCACTAAACTTCGATGATTGTGAGCTGCTGGATACCGTGATTCCCAACTCACAGGAGTTCATGCCTGACTGGATGACTGCGACATTTCCAGGGCAGGAATCCCAAGATCAGATGATTTTGACAGCACAACCTTCTTCCAACAGTGTTGGCCATGGGTCCGAGGATGTCTTCACTCAAAGTCTCATGGAAATACTCGAAACCGTTTCCACCCATCCGTTTGATAACAATCAACTAGAGCCACCCGTTTTAGTAGCCTCGCCGATCCGACAGCCACCGTCCGAGACATCGACCGAGTTGATTCCTAACCAGATTGGAAGCCAGCATGAGCGACTGTTCCAGATGTGTAAGTTACGGCCTTTCCAGTCATTTTGCCCTTAGTCTAGTTGAACGTTGAGTGCTAACACTGGAGGTTAAAGATGATACGGAGCTATGTGTACTACCGTTGACGTCCGATGTGGCCTTCAATCCGTTCCGATGTCGACGGCAGGTATTGCAAGGGTCTCGGCTTCTTTTCCATGCAATATTAGCACTATGTTGCCAGCATCAGAACCACCTGACGGGCACTTGGTCCAAAGAAGCCTCCGAACATCGAAATAAGGCCGTAGAGCTGCTGGATAGTGCGTCAAAGAGCGACCAAGTGACCAGGATTGGATTACACGTCTTGGAACCAATCTTGATCATGTTCACATTAGATGTATAATATTCTTCTTCGTAGATCTGGCATTTTTGACCCAAGCTGACTAGAGTTTCAGTGCACCCGCTCGGCCACAGGGCCATGGAGTGGACATTTAATGCGCGTGCGATCAGTTTTAGACGCTTGTGGAGGGCCATTGGCGCTAGATAACTCGCGCGTCCGTTCACAAGTTGGAATGTTATTCTGGTAAGTCAAACTCGGAATCGGCCTCGTTAAGGTAGCAGAAACTTTTCAACTAACGCAAACTAGGTGGGATGCAACCCTAGCACTGATCTCCCGGCAAGGCATAATCATTGATCAGTCATACCTTGACCACCTAATACTCAGTCAAGATCAAGACGAATGGTCCTTTTACGACCTCACCGGCTGCCCCGGGGACCTCTTCGTGCACCTAGTTCAGCTAGCTGAACTGGCGAAGCAAAGGGAGCTGGCCGCCTGCATGGCCTGGCTCACCTTTGATTTGTCGCCAGTGATCAAGATCGAGCGCCAGATCCAACAATGGCAAAGCAGTCTCTTCGCTGATGCATACGGTCCGAACTTCGATACAATCGTAGAAAATGCATCGGAATCGGATGCCGAAGCCGACATCGAGGAACGCTTCCACTCCAAGCAGGACCGCTACCACTGTGCGGAGGCGTGGCGGTACGCATTGCTGATCTACATCGAGCGAGTGTTCCGCTGGGACCGGAAATGCCCTCGGCCCCTGATCCTGACGTGGCTGGTCCGCAAGACAATGGATCACGTCCGTTGTTGCCGACGCACATCTCAAACGCAGAAACAGCTGCTGCTGCCCGTGTTCCTCGCAGGCAGCGAGATGACCGATGAGGAAATGCGCCGGTTTACGCGGCAATACTGTAAGTGGTGGGCGAATAGGAGCCGATATAACATGTTCAATTCGGTGTCGTCGTTGCTGGAGAATATTTGGGAAGAGGGTCACTCGCATGCATGGTGGGGGTCTGTGATTGATCGCAAAACGAGGAGTAGCGGGGTCGGCGACCCAGGTGTTCAGTTCCTGTTTGGATAAAGGTTTGGCTGTTGGATGCCTATTGATGTTTTGTGTATAAATATTCCCGGCGTTATTTTAGCGAATTGGGCTTTTGTAATACGAAGCCATTTCCTGCGTATATATTGGCGCCAAGCAAATATTATGGTCAATATTCCGCCACAATACCGCCTTGATTGACGGGAAGTTTTGTTCAGGCGTAAAAGGGCCTGAAGTGAGATTAACAAATGAAAAAATCTAAGAGAAGGCTAGAATAACAGTGTCGCAGGGTGAGATTTTGTCACTGATGTGAGAAGGTACTGTTCAATAACCTGGAAACTAGGCCCAGACCAGCCCATCGGCCTGGCAAGGGTGGGAGACGCCCAACCTGCAGCTCCGAAATAGTTACTGGTGAAGCCGACCGCATCAGTCGCTGAATAAAATTGCGACATCTTCTCCTGTCACTCATGGATAGCAATACTTTCCATGTTCTGTATAAAAGCCCTGTTATAATTCGCCATGAGCCGAGTCTTCTCATGGGGCTTTGTCTCAGACTCTGCCTCTAGTAGATATGGTGATTATTTTGGGAATCTCCTCAAGTGCCCCAGAGTTAATTCGACGTGATACAGGACATGCTAAAGCCGTTCCGGGATGTTGTAAATATGTATAATATTGAGGTAGATTATTATTTTATCAACTCGGCTTTGGAGGTGTTCCAATTTCACCCACTTTCCCGCCAAAACAAAAGAAAAATGCAAGAAATGCAAGTATGTGTTGTGAGTATTACACGCCGCCATCGCCTCAACCGCCATCACCTCAGATCAATTCTTTACAACCAAGCCATAACAGCGACCATGGACCCAATAATGGCACCCACGGGCGCAAAGAGCCTATCGGCAGCGCCCTCATTGACGTTGGCGTCCGTGGCGACAGGGCCATCGCCGTTGCTGGAAGTGCTGGTCGGGTCAGTGGATGAAGAGTCGCCTGCAGAGCCAGTGCCGGTGCTATCTGCGCCAGACGTGGTACGGGTGCTGTCGGAGCCGCTGCCTGGAATACCGCTCGCGAAATCGGTGCTGTCGCTGCTGTCGGCGCTGCTCGTGCGGGAGCTACCGCTGCTGCCACCGGTGGCGGTAGCGCTGCCAGATGCGCTGCCAGACGCGCTGCATGCGGCTACCTCCTCCTCGATTTGGTAGGCGCGCTCAGGGCAGTAGTTGGCGAAGCAGCTGTGAGGGTTAGCATGGGTAGGTTGGTAGCATGGGGGAGGGGGACGCACTCTGCTGCTTCCAAGATCACGTCGCACGTTTGTTCAAGGTCTGCGAGGGGGGTAACACATTCTGTGTAGGCCCTGTATGGTGTTAGCTAAGACGTGGATGTGAGAAGGCAAGGATAGACGAACTGGCGATCGCTGCAGGTGCCCCCGTTGCTGCTACCACTGCCGCTGGTGCTAGTACTTTGGCTGCCACTGCCAGTTTGAGTAGCGCTCTCGCTGTCCGTGCCGCTGCCGCTGCCAGATCCAGATCCTGGGAAAGTTCCGCCGTTCTCACAGGTGTCAATAATCGAATTCAAGTCTTCGGGGAGGTCGAGTTTAGGGCAGTAATCGTCGTAGCACTGTTTGATGGAGAGGACTGTCTGGCATGAGGCCTCTGCGTCCACCAAGGCGAGAATGCAGTCGCTGGCGCCCCTGTGTGCTGTTAGATTGGTAACGCATTTAGGAGGGGAAAGAAGGGACGAACTCGGGGTCAGTGCAGTCCGATGGTGATTGTGCAACGGCGAGGCCGATGACAGAAGCAAGAAGAATGACAGAGGAACGCATTATGGCGGAGTTTATTACTGATGGGGGATAGACTGAACGGTAACGGAGGACGAAGGAATTAAAATGCGAAAGTGTACGGGTGATGCTGAGGAAAGGGAAACGGCAAGGGAGACAAAGGAGACCCGGAGTTTGTATAAGCTCTTGCCAAGCTCAGGATTTCTTATGGCGCCTGGAGGGATATTGGAGGAGGTGAAGCTGAAGGAGCAATTCGCCCTAATTGAGACAACCGTGGCCTACCTATATTAAACCATCCAATAGGGATAATGCTATGGAGGCAGAAAACCAGGGGACGGCATCTCGGAACGAGGGTTGAAGGGTCGTTGAGCTGTCTTATTCTGGTAGTGTGGAGGAAGTGGAACTGGTATTGGGTAGTAGTGTTTTAGTTTTCATTGCGGCGTTATTGCTGACCCGATTTTTGTGTCTTGGCGCTGTTCGGTTGAGCCTTTGTGAGTGCTGTAGCGTGTGGTAGAGCGCTCTAGTAAGGGGTTCGCTAGGCATTGCTTGGCGACGTGCCCATCACAATCTTAATAACCCGCAGTCAGATCAATTCAGCCTCGCACTACTTGTCTGACATTGCAGTAGCCAGGTTAAGTGACAGTCAGGACAGCAGCTTAACTCTTGACTGTCAGTTCGCTTAGGGGGAGATCATTGCGGGGCGGTGACCAGCTACTGTCTCACTTGCATACGGAGTACCGCATACCAGGCTTGATACATCCAGGGCTTATCTACCTCTGTTTACTCCACAAACAACACATCATGTCCAGTCTTGCAAGGAGTCTTGCCAAGTCGAGGTTCGAAATTCATTATGATCGCTTGTCGGAAGAAGCTAGTCAGGCGGCTGCTGATGCCTCATCGTCTCGCACGTATAGTCCTCCGCCACGGTCCCCAATCGTCGTTAGCCGGGGTAGCTTGATCTCATCAGCTGAGAAACTCCAGCAACTCGCTAGTCTTTCAACTCTCCCGACGATTGAGACGACGATGACAGCGCCAAAGGAAGGAGAAGATTTAGATGCCCCTCCCGCCGATGATAGAAAAGTGCAGATTAGTGATATTGACCAAGATCAGGAAAACTACATTAAAGATGTCACAGAGGGCGAGTCGATCAGTGTCTGGTTCAAAGGGACGAGACGAGATGCCTGGGTTGCGAAGCGGCTAAAGCAGAAGATACCATGGAGATCGGATGTCGGAGACCCTCAACTGCGCTTTCCAATAATCATTTGCCAAGACGGCTTATTTTCAACAGCTGAGGAACTCCAACAGTTCGCTAATCTACCAATGCTTCCAGAGATTGAGACGACGATGATCGTGCCAATGAACTATGATGACGCGGATGGTCCTCCTGTCGACAGTAAAGAAGTGCAGATTTGCGGTGTTGACGAGGATAAAAGATACAGTATTGGATATATCACGAGAGGCGAGTCAGTTAATGTTTGGTTCAAGGGGTGACAACGAGGGCTTGGTTGGCGCGGTCGCTCGAGTCTGCACAAGATATTGCTGCCGACATTTAGGGCAGGAACAGAACCTGGATATCAAAGAGATACTACTAGAGAAAGAACAGGTTCGGGTTGCCGAAGAGGGAAATTTGGGGTAGAAATAGACTGTTGTTATTAGAGTCGGGGTTTCAGGGAATGAACAGACTCCAGATACTACAGACGAGATTTCAGAGAAAGAACAGACTCTCGTTGTTTGGGAAGGATTTTGGGGGCAGGAACTTGCTAATGAAAGTGAGAAGGTTAAAGTTTACCAGGAAAAGTCTCGTAGGTTTTCTGTGAGACGAAAGTACAGGCACCAGTTATGATGCATAAGCCCAAAAACCACCTTCCTAGTCCTAGTTCTTTTGTTTCGCCATCTAATCTACGAAATTTGTTCCATTTCCTCGGTACGCAATTCTCAAAAGGGCTTCAATACGATCTCCGTGTCGACATCGATATGCCTAAAATCATCGCAGCGAAAGTCTGCATCAAAAGTATCCACATCCTTCGGCTCACGTTCATACATGCCCTAGCCGCATTGTGTCAGAATTCAATGATGATATTTGTCTCGTTCATCATTCTTTAGTGAATATCTTCCTAGATGTCAGACATAAATCGCAATCGCAATCCCCTTCGCGTTATCCAGAACCACATGGAGTTGTGCTCATGATGGCCCGCCTGGTATTGAACCATATCGTATAGTTCACCCATGCGAAGCCCTCCACATGATGGCTCTATCATTGCTGTTGATACCTAGTTCCGCCCCGAATGTAAATCTAACAAAACGTAACCAAGCAGCGGTGGAGGTGGCTGTGAGACTAGCATCCGTCGCCAGCTAGCACCGCTACGGGTGAAACATCGCCTGATTGCTTTTTCTTCCGCGACCACTTCTAGATCTAGCTCTTCATCATTTAAGAGTTCATCCCAGTCATCAATTTTGGCATAAGCAGTGGCCCTAGGAGACCAGGGAAGCTTGTAGAAGTAATTTGCTCGGTGACCCATCCTAGTATAGATGCCAGCGTTACCACGTTTAAAGAAATCAGGCCCAAACTTCGCCACTAACAGTGGGTTATATATTATCTCAGAGTCATGATCACCGAAATAGTTGTCTGTCGGATCAAATGGGATGACTAATGAGACCTCCTGAACAGGACGAAAGAATAGAGCCTGCTGAATCACAAGAGAGGAGGCTATGATGCCTGCCCAGTTCCGATTTCCTCTCTGGGATAATAAAAGAGTTTTCATATCGACATCCAACAAGATGACTTCGAGAAGCTCCGGAATAGATAGGACAGCGTTTGCTGCGCTACATTGGGGTTTTATGTCCATCCTTGGAGTGTACGTTAATCAGATGCTGCGGTGAGGCTGAACGAGTCGTATTATAGGCTTATATCTCAACGACCGCTGTTGCAATACCTACTATATATGGCAAGCCTGAAATCCGATCTGAAGATAGGTGAACGACTCGGAGGCTGGCCTTCGAGTCCTGTGCCTACCCCGCTCACGTCAGGGCCCGAATTTGGGGCGCATTTAGAGACAGGGATGTGCACGCACGGACCGACCCTAGTCTTGCTGCTACAACGTCAATACCACGCTTCAGATCACAAGGTGTCAGGCAAGCCTGATGTCATTGCAAGGAGGTTATATATTTGATTTTGAGATGCGCCGGTATCTAGTATTTTAAATAAAATCATTCTTCTAAGGGATGACACAATATCCATTTGTGAAAATAACGTACTTACTGAAGAACCAAAGACATATATATTCTCATCGATATTCTAAGCCACATCAACCTACTTTGATATTGACAAAGAAACCAAACATCCGATCTTCCCGCACCTATTGCGCCATGGCCACGGAAAATATACAGAAGTTCCATGCTGCAATGGAAGCAGTCTATGGATCTCTAAAAGGCGGGGCGGTAGAGCTCTGGATCCCTCCACCGAAGTCAGGCGGCCACCGCGGCCGCTACCTTTGGACCGACGCATTCGGCGTTGTCAACTTCCTCACTCTACACAAAGAGCTCCAAGATGAGAGATATTTGACATTTGCCAAGCGACTCGCCGTGCGCGTTCACACGGTACTTGGTTCGACACGAGATGGCCAAAGCCGCCTCCCTGGAGCGACGGCCGAGAATCCTCTGGGGGGCGGATTGAGAATAGGGAAAGAAGAGGAGGGAGGGCTGGATGGCGACGGGCAGTACCATCACTACCTGACGCTCTGGATGTTTGCTCTTAACCGCCTATCTATTGCCTCGAGTATGCCAATATACAACGACCAGGCGATAGCCCTGGCTCGTGCTATACACCCGAAGTTTTTCATCGACAGAGAATCTGCGTCCCCGCGAATGGTATGGAAGGTATCAATGGATATGTCGCGACCCCTCGTTTCGAGTCAGGGACGCCTTGATGCCACGACCGGGTATGTAGTCTATCGACTACTACAGGCGGCGGCAGAGGATCCTCGTGCCTTGGAGACTGAGATTGCGGATTATCAGAAATCGATGAGACTGCGCGATTCAGTTGACGCTACTCACGACACCCTGGACCTTGGGATGGCACTCTGGATTGCGCACTGGTATGCAGGAAAAGACGAATGGGCACAGCAACTCGGTGAAAATTGTTTAGAAGCGATAAGTATGGTATATCTCCACCCCTCGGGCTCAGCTAACCCCCATTTGCTAGAGGAAATCTTCGGCGACGAGAAATATAAGACCAGAGCTGTGCCGCATCGTCTTGCTTTCCGAGAGTTTGGCGCTTTGATGGGCGCGAAATGCTATACCCATGATGTCGATGTGGTAGCATTGGTGGATTCGGTCATTGAGGTGTGGGGTAACTTTATAGATACGACTGTGGAAGACCTGAAGCCCATTACAATGGTCATGTACGCCGCTGCAATGATACCAACTGGTATGATCTCACTGTTGAATTTAGAGCGGCGTTGGTACTGATACTGAAGTGCAGCTTTCCAAAAGAATGGCTTGGGGCCAGAGCCAGGGAAGGTGTAGTAGGACCAACCAGATGGTAGGCATTTCGTAGTATTCTCTTATTTCACCATGTATAGGCAAGACGACAGTTTTCATAGAATAACTCAACTGTCATAATATAATCAGCACTGCACACGCAGGAACAAGCCATAAAGCTAGCACTCCACTCCCGTGCGAGTATTATACACGCGTCAAGAAAGCAAATGCTAAACTACCAGCCCACGCCATGATAAAAACAAACCCGCATTTGCCGCCGCAAATCAGCACCCTGCAACTCCCCCCATATGATAAACGACGCCTAGAGACCCATTTTCTCCACTCCCTAAAGCACCCACAATAATCACACCAAACGCGAGCAAGTGAAATAAAACGCACTAATCCTCAATCCGGAAAACTATCTCGCCTCACCCCCCAAAACCCCCAAGAACCCGCCTCTAGTCATAGTAGCCGGATCCCAGCTCACCGCCGCGGGGGGCGCGCCACCCTCCTTGGTCTCCACCGCCTCACCCGCGGTCGCTAAATCAGCAAGGTGCTGCAATCCCTGGCTTGCCGTCAAAGCCGCAGCGCTCGGTGCTGCTGGGCTAGCTGCCCTTGTGTGCTTAGCCACCAGGTCGCGCAGTGCCTTGTCCCAGGGCGCAGTGTTGCGGGGCGGGCCGTCGAAGAGCGAGCGAAGTGTGCGGTCTGCTTCTTCGTGGGTAGCTTCGTTGTCGAGGAGCTCCAGAAGGGTGGCCGAGGCGAGGGTGGTGAAATGGATGTGTAAGGGCGAGAGAGGGGCGGTGGCGAGGAGAGAGGTGGTCTGAACGGCGGGGTGGAGGAGGGTGGCGGCCGGGGTACCAGGTGTGGCGCGTAGGGTGAGGAGTTGCACGTGCCAGTAGGTGAGGTGCATGAAGGGCGCTGTGCTGGTGGAGAGGGCGGCGGGAAGGGATTCCCGGAAGCGCTCGAGTTCGCCGGTGAGAAGAGCGGAGATGAGAGGGGTGGCAGAGGATGGGAAGGCGAGGAGGGAGGGGGGCGCGGTGAGGACCGTGGCGACGTGGCCGAGGATCGAGGAGAGGCCTGGTTTGGTTAGTAAGTATTAGGGAATTGGGGTGGTGGTGGAGGAACTTACGGGCTAGGTGGTACAGCTGCTCGCCTAAAACGCCGATATCATCCAGACGGAGGACGGCACTAGTGTCGGGGATCAGGAGCGGGCTTGATGTGCCTGACGCGTGGAATCGATCAAGGACAACAAGACTCCACCAGATGCGACGGGATAGTTTATCAATCGACTCGTCATCTTCACCCTCTGCGGCGTGAGAAGTGTGCAGCTTCAAGGAGAACGCATGGCCAACTGCAGCCCCAAGCCACACGGACTGAGACCCGGCGCCACGTGCACTAGATGGTCCGTGGTTGCCGGCTTCAATGGCCATAAAGATCTGAGCCGAGAGAAGCAGGAGGCTATCGGATAGCGTCTTGGTCGTTGTGTTATCGAATTGGCAGGCAGAGACCAAACTTGCAGCTCTCCTCGAAGCGGCACTGTCTGCGGGAGGTCGGACGGCAACGTACAGTGCCTCCAGGAATGCGTCCTTCAGGAGAGGTGGCGCATTCGCAAGTCTGGTAGTGACATTGCCATGGGAGCTCGAGAGAAGTGGGAAGGTTGGCTGGATGGTCTTGTAGTAACTAGGACGTGTTAGTTGGTGGGAGGACACCCGGAAGATTTTACTTACTCCTCAGCGATATATTCATCCCATTCTAGCTTATGGTCTGCATGTGCCCCCTCTGCAGGTGGTAGGCCGTCAAATGAGCCTCGGCCAGCCTCAGGAGGCCCATTTCTCCATTGTGGTTGTGGAGCCAAACCGTTTGGTGAGTACAATGGAGGCCGGTATGAAGACTCTGTTGCGGCATTTGCCTGGCCATAGGGTGTAGCTGGCGCAGCGTGATTCCGTGGCGTCTCAGGTGCTTGCCATTGTCCTGATTGTCTTTGTGGCTGGTACCCAGAAACGAAATCTTGCGACATAGTCGAATATGCACGCTTTCGTGTTGCCTGTCCCTCCACGTGGGGCGGTGGTGGAGAGTAATCGTTTGAGGCTCGTCGGGATCCCCCGCCTTCTGTATGAGGGGGGTAATTCATTGCTTCGCCGCCGGCTTGGTTCTGCATGGCGCCTTCTAAATGGTTCAATCGGTCCGCGAGTTCCTTGATGTAGCTACCCGACAACGTTAGCATTGTTTAGAGGTTCGATCTGAAAGTTTATCATACCCTTTGCTTGGCCCGCGCTTCATTGGTACGCGGCTGAATTGGCAGTGTGTGCCGACACGCTTACAGCTTGTACACTGTTCCTCGCCAGATTCTGTTGTCGCGTCGCAGCGGATCTTCTTTCGCCTACACTCGTCACAAGCCCTAGAGACCTTGGAGCGCTTACGCGGTGTTGTCCCATCCCCCATCTGATACTGGCCATGGTCCATGTTCGCCGCATGGCTCATATCCATCATTTGTTGTTCATGTGAGAAGCCATGATTCGGATTACTCTGAGGAGAATGAGCCGCGTCATTCCCGCCACCTCCTCCCATCATAGGCTCGAGCCCACGCGAGAGCTGAGCAGCCAACTGCAGGTCATCGGGATTTGACAAGCGCTGCGTCTGCTGCTGCTGCTGTTGTGGCTGGGGCTGCTGCTGGGATTGCTGCTGGCTGGCGTTCCCAGAGGCGTAAAATGGGCCGTTCCCCTCGGCCGCGACAGCGGTGGGATCGGGGTAGTTCTGCATCATTTGCGCGTCCTGTTGGTTCATGCTGATCGTTTCTGAGTACCAGTGGGTGTGTTTATCCGTCGGCTTGGTGCTGGCAAACGGCAGCAGGCGGGATGTGGACAACTATAGTTGTCGCACTGTCGATTGTGAGTCGCGTAGCAGTCGGAATGAGATGAGGCCAGCGGGCAGGAAAATATAGGTCTACGCGACCATGATCAGCTATTTGGCAAGTGATATGAAGACGTGGAAGATGCATACCCGTTTGATTGAGATGGAGCTTGATACAACCTTGATCAGTTGTGATGGCTGGTTCGGAGTTGAAAGCTTCCGTTCCGCTGGATGTCGTGGGAGGAGGTTCTTCCGTGGGGACAGAGAAAGTTCGGGTAGTAATATTGTGGTGAGTGGCGGTTTTTAGCGTGTGTACCTCCTGGACGCTGTTTGTATGTGAACAGTAGGGATGGCTAGTCGGGAAGGTACATACGTGAATACCATTGTAACGTATATACGTTTTTCCTTCGCTAAAGTTGCAACCTGATACGCCAGCCGGGCCTACATCCGGGAGAATCTTTCTCCACAGGTAGCAATAGGCCAGAACAGAACTTCAGACTCAGAGACTCAAGAGTTCAGTTCTGAAGTTCTGGATAACAACGCAGGGGGAGACTGGCAGGATATTGCTCTAACTTGCATAATGGTGCTGCTTTGATAGTGTTTCTTGGACTGTACATCTCACATCTCAAACAACAGCCAAACAAGAACAACAACAACAGCTCACTCATGTCTTTTTGACCTGCCACTACCTGAACCGGCGTTCATCTGAAGGGGGGTGGGCCGGATGGATGGATGGATAGGGAGGTCCAGTGCTACTCTGGGGGCCACAGATGGTCTGCTTGTTACTGGACGACGGTGGCATTTACAGGTCGAGGGTAGAGTACTCGTATACTGGGCTCTGGGGTATGCTATGGTATATCGATATCGGCGTTATTTGTTGGTGGTGTGATATAGATTCCTTCCGGATATATACGAGTACCTACGGAACAACCTCCCCTGGCACCTGTCATGTTTGCACAAAAGCAAATCCGGACAAAGGAGGCGTTATGCCCACGTCTGTCCCCACAACCTTCCCCGCGTTCCGCGGTCTGATAGATGAAATGGAAGGCAGCAAGCCGGCTGATGGTATTTGAGACGATGGGAGTAAGGAAGATAGGCTTCATCTCCATAGCTGCGAGCTCACTTGGTCCGTTCATTCAGAGTATCTGCGCTTAGAGCTTCTTTCCCCGCATCCTCCCCATCACACATACCAAGCTCGATGGCAGAGACAGATCCATCAATCAGAGATTCTGATTACTCCCATTGTCATGCACCGGCATTAGCCATCTCGTCCCCATCTCCTTAATCCGATGGCAGTAGCACACGCTGCTGATCCTCCGAGGTCCTACCATGCGTGGCACATCCCCGCAGGTCAGTTTATCCAGCTCACCCGGCTGTTTCCCCATGAAATCATTCTGCCACTATCTATGGGCCACATGTTAGCGAGGCCTTGTATCGGAGTAAGTGTATCGGAGTAAGTGTTTCCCCGCCAGTTCATCTGCACTCATTGTTGTGGCTGGCTGATGGCGTTGTCTTCGCTCGGCACTCCTCCGAGGTAGAAATCGTGATGCTTGGCTCGTGTCGTATTGGGGGGATCGGGCCTTGAAGGGTCAGCATCATCTTGGGCTCCCGCCAAGATCTAGTGATGGCGCTCTCCAGACAGGGTGACCCTCTCTAGATATATCATGATAATTTAATGTTACCATTAGGTATGGATCAGAGGAGTAACTGGTTAGAATTGACAGCAGTTGGGGTAGAGTTAGGAGGATTCAACAAAGCCCAACAGACACCAGGAGACGTAAAGCTGTTGGATAATGGAAGGATAGGATTGGCTCAACTGTGAGAATGGGTTCTATCCTATGGGCGTCTGTGGGTGACAGGCATTTGTGAGACTGGTGACAGTTGAAATCCATAGATCACGTGCATTATCACGTGATCTCATTGTTTCAGTGCATCACGTGATTTTGTTAAATGCGCTTAGCTACATTAGGCAAGTGATTTTGGCAGTGGAGCACATGGGCACCTCACAGATCACGATCGCCTCTCATTTACTGTTCTCCACGTTTGACTATGCTGCCGGTGTCATCGCCGTGGGCGCTGACTTGTGGATGAGAGCAGATCTGTTCAGTACGGTCCATGTTCCATTGTTCGTTGTTCGTCGTTCTGTTGGGGAGAAGGATTATTGGCGGGCATGGACTCGACCTAGGCCAGATCCAGATCCAAGATCCATGTGCAACTGTTGTCCAAGCGCCAAGACTATTTCAGAAGCATATCAAATCCGTCCACAGGCAAAAATGCCTCAGAAGCACTGTTCGGAGTAAACGCCAAACGCCCCAACCCCGGCCAAGATCGGAGGGTCTTACTCAAGAGCCTGGGGAAGGAAGATTGAGTATACGATACATTCGTCAACGGCCCATACAACAGTGTTCAACGGCGATGCCATGGCGATCTCATGGCGATATTGTGAGGTTGCTTCCTATCTTTCGAGTACCATCTACAACTGCCCTAAACTGTGGGGACGGATGTAACAATTACTACGACTCGCTTTTCGCTCTTCTAGCTCTGATCGTTCCCCTTTCCACACTTTGAGGCACGGGGGGTGATACCGCACTGGACGGAACAACAACGCATCCCTCCATCCAACAGCGGAAAACGAAACGATGGGGCCAGCACGGACATGCTACAACGCTCCTACAACCTACAACGGGATTGTTTCTGGGATGGGTCTGGGATGAGGATGAACCCTTTCGCCGGCGGTATTCTTAGCGATTTCCTTATTAACCCCCCATTCAGACTGATACGGCCAGGATCCATAACAGGGAAAGTGAGCGGCATGGACCCTGAGGTGCGGGTATAGCCAGAACCGTACGGGGGAGGGTCGCGATTGGGTTGTTCTGATGGCTGACTGGCTGGGCTGGGGAGAGGAGAAACTGGGGACTAATCTCACGATACCCTCATGCCATGCTCTCATGCTTCTAGTCTCGCCGAAGGAGCGCAAGGAGAAGGAAGGAGGAAGAGAGAAGCCATGGACAGAAGAGACCGAGAGCTGAGACAAGCCGATGGACTCCTTCCCTCCCAGGACGCAACACGGACGCTTAACACTTATCCCATTTTCTCACCTCCTCATCTCAGCTCAACTCAAACCAACCCACCACCATGCATCTGCCGCCATGGTGGGCCAAGATGAACTATGACTACTCCCAATGGATGAAGGCTTTCGCGTATGTCTTGTACAGACAGCATGCGTCTGTACTGGCTGCACCCCACGCGACTGTACTTGTACATCCTTCGTCGACTCCCGCGGCACGCGCTCTCTGGTTTGATGGAAAAGTTGGTTGCCGCATATGTGTGTATGTTTGTGTGTGTGTGAGTGTGTGTACGGAGTATGATTTGAGCTGAAGAGCAAGCCGGTTTACGTATCAGATGAGGCGGACACTCGGTACACTTTGAGTGTATATGCACCACATACTTACTTACTTACAGTAGCAGCCTTCGGGTCTTAACGGCTGCTGCCGATTGTCAAAAACAGGCATCATTATTCCTTTTGACAGCAAACAACGAAAGGAAGCGGTACAGAGCTAGAAGCAACAGTACTGAGACAGTACATTCAACGGCTATATATTGTCGCCGTGCTCTTTAAGTACCTGGTATCGTGCTTGTACTAAAGTGTACTGCTTGTTGTGGTGGAGTACTTCCTGCCTGCTTCCTGTACTATAGTCCTATACTAAACTGTATTATGTCACGCTTGCTCTCTCTGCCTCGCCCTACCCGCCTATCTGCAAAAGTCCTCCTCCACTTCCTGCACCTCCTGCACCTATACCACCGCCCAAGCCTCCTCCCCCAAGTCCCCTCCGCCCTCTCATTCTGCGTCCCAGGTCTCTCCTGCTCTCCGTCGCACACAAAGACTTCGCCATCCCCCACCGGCTCATGAACCTCTCCTTCTCTTTTGCTTCTTCTCTCTCCTCTTCTTCACAATTTCTACGTCTTTGAGGCCGAAAATCCTCATCGCCGCCATTCTGGTTGCCCATACCGCCCATTCGGTTGTTCTGCTGTTCACAGTAGGCGCCGTTCGGTGCTAAGGCTTCGCCACCGCCAGCCTTGTCCCTCTCAATCTCCTCTCTATTCTCGGGCGTTGGATCGGATTCGTCTCAATATCAGTTTTAGGAGTCCGTTGCCTGTATATACTCGGAAGAACTTCACCAAATACCCCAGATTTATCTTTTGTTTCGTTTTCTGCTCTACTTCGCATATTACAAGACTCGGACTTTTTGTTCGACTCCGCGGTCACTCGGACCGCCTACAATAAACCACCCACCATATTGAAGTTGTCGCCTTCTTTCGGTCGTCCTCTGGACGGCCACCCATTGAGTGAAGATGTTGATTGCTGGGGAGAAATTTGCTTGCGACGTATGATACTCACTCTTTTGCCGTTACCATGGAGATACTGACCAGAATAGGCATGCGTCAGAGGCCACCGTGTAAGCAACTGTCAGCACGCTGGTATGCAACCTTGGAGCCATTGGATTCAGACTCGAGCCATGCTAACAGCTCATAGACCGCGCCTTACAACACATTGCCAAAAAGGGCCGACCCGTTTCGCAGTGCACGCACTGTCGCACTCTTCGCAAGTCGCGCTCCGCTCATGTGAAGTGTGATTGTGGAGAGAAGATCCACAGCAAGGCCGCATGTACGCATGCGAAGGAGGATTCCAAGGGTGAGCTTTGTCTGAGCTCTGGGTGGCAGTTGTGGCCCGCATTCTGATACATTTAGATACGTGCTGTTGCAGTCATGGCGGCCGTTGCGCCTGCGCATTGAAAAAGGAATATCTCGAAGCCGTACCCGAATCCGAGTCGGATGAGGGTTCACTCCCCGAAACTACTGAGATTCGCCGTCCTCGTGCCCATACCGCACAATCGGACAACACTGGATTGACCGTGCTCGCAAATGGTCACCACAAGTCTGCTCATAAACACACCAACATGGCACATAAGAAATGCGGACACCCATATGTCGTGCCTCGCCCACACCCGATCCAGGGCTCAAGCTCATCAGGACTAGCCAATCGATCCGTCGATAATCTACCGCATCTGAGCAACGTTGAGGCTCTTCATGGCGAGTCACACATCAAGGACTCGATCGTCAGTGCTCGCCAAGAACAGAGGAAGATCAAATCGGAACATGGCTCCCCTGTCGCGGGTCCGAGCTCCCTCGATGAATTGAATGGTCAGCTACCACCACTTGACCTCACCAACGTGGAAAACTTCTCCGACTTTGGCTTTCCAATTTCGCTCGACAACTACGGGCTTCTTCAGGATATTGACCAGCCCATATTTTCGGCTGGGCTGAGCGCAACGTCTATCGATTGGTCTCATTATGACGGACTAGACTTCAACAATGACAGCTTCGCTGCACCAGCCTTCAGCCAAGCCGCATCCTACACCGGATTCGAGTTCGGCAGCCTTGAGCATCCAGCCCTGACATCGACGTCAACGTCTGGGGAGATCTCTGAAGTCGAAGACGCGGGTCTTTACATGGACATTGGCAACTCTGGCATGGCCCAGACGTCCAAGTACGGCTCGGACTACTCTGAGACCGGCGAGAATGAGCTCTACCGCCTCCCGACCGACTCATCCTACCAGAGCGTCCAAAACCAAATGCTGTCGACTCCAGTTACCTCTATAGACTTCGACGAGCTGCTCAAGAACGCCGCGGCGAACTCCTTCCTTGACACCCATAACGGCCTCCCAATGCCATTCACAGACAACAAATACCTCCCCTCCGCCTTCGACGCGCCCTTCACCCTCCCCACCGACGACGACGCTGCCTGGATGGCCCCATACATGCCAAACCAAGGCGCGCACCATCCCAACGTCTCGGAACCGCACGACCACCGCGTGTGGGACCAATAACAAGCGTGGAAGGGCAGCAGGCCTGTCGGGGCGTGCGCCTTGGCGACGACGGCTCACCATGCTTTCTTCCCTCCTTCGGAGAACCCATGCGCCTGAGCAAAGACGGCGAGCGGCTAGGAGCGCTGGGATTGGGGATTTGGTGATCGTTTGTTTTTGGTTTTTTTTTTGCTTGATGTTTTCTCTTAACGCATACGTGGTGGAATGTGATTCATGATTGGATTTTTAGATGATTATGAGTGGGATCTATAGATTTGCTAGGCTGATAATGCAATTCGTATTCAGCCCGCTTTTCGTATTCGTACTTAAGTCTCGGCCCTTGCAGGTATTCTGTGAGATCTTAATAATGCCCACGTATCTGGTTGTCACGTTGTCAACCGCCAAGTCGCCGTTTTTTTTTGTACAACTACTACTATATGCAGTGATGGCGGAAAGTATAACGGGTTTATAGCATGTACGACATTGCGGCGCCGCCGTGTAAGGTGTCACAATCGCCCTTGCTGCGGAACTATACGAACGGCGCCATACTCACTACTGGCGCCCAGCGCTTCATGCATATAGCCGCCCGCCATCCCGCGAAATGGGCTTGAAGACATGTCACAAAGACTAAAATTAGGCGAATGCATTGGAGAGAGAGACTTCTCATTTATGAATGTGCCGTTTATGGCAAAGGTGGGCACCTATGGATCGAATAAAGTTTCCGTGGTGGGACGAGGAACGTCTTATACATAAGACCGTATGAAAAATAGTCGGACAAGAGCATCTCTTTCTTATAGGAGGCGAACGTAATAGGAATTATGGTGAGAATAATAAGACGCTTTACTATTCTCACTATTCCGTTAGGTACGCTGCTATTTTTGTAAGCAGATAGGTAATTGTGTCTCTTCTAATTAAGTAGTAAAAAATATTGAAATCTGAAGTAGTATATATATGATGCCCAACAAAATTCCTAGATTACTAGTACATTTTTACCGCAATCCATTTAATTAGAAATCATTTGATTAAGGACGTTTGCGCGATAGGTCTCCGACCTATTAAAGAGCTCATTATGCGTCCCCGCGTCGGCGCACTGTCCGGCCTCGATCAAGAAGATGACGTCGGCGTGACGGATAGTATTCAGGCGATGTGCAATGACCAAGACAGTAATGCCTTGTGTCGCGATTCTCAAGTTCTCTTGTAGGACCTTCTCGGTCTCGGCGTCCAGCGCGCTGGTCGGCTCGTCGAGGATCAGCAGCCTGGGCTTGCGGATGAGCGCACGGGCGATTGCAAGGCGATGCTTCTGTCCGGTCGAGAGCTGACTCCCATTGGCGCCGCATAATGTGTCGTAGCCCTGCGGCAGGTTGTCAATCGTGTCGTGGATGCTGGCTAGCTTGCACGCCTCGATCATGTCCTCATCTGAGACCGAAGACCCAGGACGTGCACCTAATGAGAGGTTGAAACGTATTGTGCCGTCGAATAGCACGCCGTCTTGTGGTACGAGGGCTATTTCGTCCCTGAAGGATATCCCTTTTTGTTTGGTGATGTCCACTCCGTCGATGAAGATCTCTCCATGGCTGGGGACATACATGCGCTCCACGAGCGATGTGATTGTAGATTTACCCGCCCCAGATGGTCCCACGAGCCCAGCGAACTGGCCAGCCTGAACGTGCAGGCTCAGGCCGGAAAGAGCTGGGGCGTTTTGACGACCCGGGTAGGCGAAATGGACGTTTTGTAACTTGACCTCCGTGCCACCTTCTCTGTGCGGCGACACTGCCTTTGTTTCTGCAATGGCCTCGACGTCTTGTTTCTTATCGCCTGGCCGCCCTTGGGCATCAGAGCCCGTGGATCCCATTTCGATCACGTTGATGACTCGTGCGACGGCGCCGCGAGCGTTGGAAATCTCGGGGGCAAGCGCAAACATCTGGCTCCAAAGCTGCGCGCTTACTAGGAGAGAGAATACGACCATGATGAACTCCGTCTGGCTGTATCTGCCACTGAAGACTTGCTTAGATCCCCACCAGAATCCTAGCGCAAATGCTAGGTTGCCGACTAGGTACTGTAGAGCGAGCCAAAGACTGGTATATAAGCTGACTTCAGTTACCTCCTTTCGAGGCCCATCTAGAGTACTGCGATAAACCCCTAGAATCTCATGTTCAAGCGCTAGTGCGGCGACTGTCTTGATGGAGTTGACGGCTTCGACGCTGATTCCGACAGACTCGTTGAAGGCTTTCTCGTGCTTTTCTGTGAATCGAGCAAGAGCGCGAAGCTGTGCTAGCCCAACCCCTAGAAGAATTGGCACAATGGCTAGACATACTAGGGAAATGCGCCAGGCTATTACTAGCGTCATGATAACAGCCGCGACTAGATTAATGCATATAGACAAGACAGTGCCGATGATAGATCCACTAAGGCCGGCAATCATATTCCCGTCGTTGGTGATGAGTGCAAGCAGGCTAGACGGCGTACGACCCGCAGACTGATGCCACTGCACGTCCTGCTCGAAGAGCGAGCGGAACACGGCCGTGCGGATAGCGTAGATGGCATCTTCGGAGACCCGGCCAAAACCAACCCAGCTTATAACGTTGGCGAAAAACTCAATGATGGCCAAGATGAAGAACAAGAGTCCGTAGAAGCTACCACTGGATCGAATGTGATCGGGGGTACCACATGGACTCAACCCGCTAACGGTGTGACCAAAGATAACGGCATCGGCACAGTACGCTCCGCCAACAATACTAGCCGCCGCGAGAGCAACAACGGCGACCAGAGCGTTGGGGCGTATGTAGCGCGACATAGAGCCAATCAAGTACCCGGCAGATTGATTCACCGGTGGTTCGACTTCCTCAACGGCGGAATCGGACATTGAAGGCTTTCTCTTTTCGAGACTTCCCTTGGCCACACCGACAGAGACATCTTTGTCCGCGTTCTCGAGGCCATAGTCCACTTTCTCAACGACAGTCACACCACCAATTGACCCGTCTAGACTAGCCCGCGGCTCCGGGGATTCGGTATCTAGGTTTTGCAGGTTGACAAGGCTAGCGTATGCACCTTGTTTGCTCATTAGTTCCGCAGGAGAGCCTTCTTCTACGATGCAGCCGTTCTTCATGACGATAATCTTGTCTGCCTTTTGGATTGTGGAGAGACGATGGGCCACTGAGATGACCGTGCGGCCTTCCGAGCAACGATCGAGGGCCTTGAGAATCTCCTTTTCACTCTGGGAGTCGAGGGATGCTGTGGCTTCATCGAGGATAAGGATCTGGGGATCCTTGACCATGCTTCTGGCGATGGCAATACGCTGCCTTTGACCTCCGCTAAGCCGTGTGCCACTAGAACCGACAATCGTGCCTAGGCCCTCTGGCATTTCGCGGATGAATCGCTCAGCGTCTGCGATCCCAGCTGCGTGCATGACCATGCCAAGAATTTCTACCACTATTGGGCCTAGCTCTGTGGCAGCCTCTGTTGCGTCACGACCCCCCCTGATGGCGGCAGCTAGGGATCGGAGTAGCGGCCCATGCAATACCTCACGGAGACGTTCATGTTCGGGAACCGCAGAGTTGACCAAGCCGTGAGCAATATTCTCCAGAATCGATCGATCAAGCAATGTCGATTCCTGCTGGACAATGCCAATCAAACTTCGAACCTGACGAACATTCAATTCGCGGAGGTCGTGGCCGTCTAGGAAGACTGAACCCTCTGTTGGGTCGTACAACCTGAGCAACAAGCTAGTTATAGTGGACTTTCCGCTACCAGAGAAGCCTACGAGGGCGGTCTTTTTGCCAGCTGGAAGTTCTAAAGATACGTTCTGGAGGACATTTTGCTCCGGCCGGGACGGATAGGAGAAGGTGACATTCTGCAGCGTGAACTGACCCACAGTAACGGGGGCCAGTCGCAGGCCAGTGTCCGAGGTTCCATCAATCCTTGATGGCCTGTCCATATCTTTCTTGAGCTTGGCGAAGGATGCAGAAGCTGCCGCAAATATGGCTAGATACGGAGTCATTTGGCTGAGAACAAGGGTAGCTATCCAAGAGGATCGACAGTTAGCTATATATTCTTTATTTTGAAGGAAAGCGTTCGTTGCGCCCTCAAAGCAGACTCACCATTGACCAGAAGAAAAATCACTGTGAAAACGGATCCCACCGTCGATCCTGTGCCCTGACTTTCCACTGAATCTGCAATCATGTGTCCACCCTGCCAGAAAGCCAACGCATCTGCCGCGTAGGCGATGAAGAAGATCAAGCCGGCCTGGATTCCGCTGACGAGAGCCTTCTTAAGACCATCCTTCCTAGCTAAACGAATGTGCGATGAGAAGTTTGTTTCCAGCTTCTCGTTCGCATTGAAAGCGTGCACAACAGCAACATTGGACAGAGCCTCAGAGGCTACGGACGAGGCTGCTGAAAAATGGTCTGATACCTGGGAAGAGTATTTCTTGATGAAATATCCGCCTACAAGCGACATGGAAAAGTAGGCCGGCACCAAAGAAACCAAGATCCCGGCAAGCTTTGGAATCTTGATGAAGGCGATGATATACGCGGTGACAAAGAAAGATATGCTCGAGAGATAGATCCCGACCTTCTCTGAGGTACCCATGCGGATCATGGTGATGTCGCCGTTGAGTCGCGACGATACTTCACCGCCGGCATGGTCGTCGAAGAAGGCCGGCTCCTTGTGGAGCAAACTTCGGAGATATTGCTCGCGTAGGCGCTGAGCTAGCCTGGCGCCTCCTAGTGACCAGCTTACGAGGTGGATGTAGACAAAGCCGAACTGGGCAATGGCTAGGTAAATGATATACAGAACTTTAAAGTTCACGTCGGATTGATAATCGGTTCCCGATGACCCTTCGGCAGCGCAGCTCTCAGAGTTGAAGTCATCGAGGAGCTGGCCAAAGATGATGCCTAACAGCGGAAAAGGAACACCAGAAGCAATAGCGCTGATTATACCAGTAACGAAGAGAAGAGTATCGAATTTTGACGGTTCGGTTTGAACAAAAATAGCGAAGTACGCGAAGGTTTTCTTAAGCCGCGACCAAGGGGTCAACTAGATATCTGTGTTAATATCACTTGACTTAAGGGTAGAGTCGTTAACTTACGGCTGTGGAATCGCTAGAGACGATAGCCTTCTCCGTTTGTGAAGCGTCTGCCATGGCTGCAGCACGCTCTTTCTTTCCTGGTGTTTCCAGAAGAGACTTGTGTTATATCCGGTGGGCACTGCGGCAACTGAATTGATTTCATGGAGCTTAAAAGAACGACAATACTCGATCAACACCGTTCCCCAAGACTACCACACTCTATCTCCAAAGATGAGGCAGTTTATTTTCATTTTAAGGATTGCTCCGAGTGGTAGAGGTTTGGTGTGTCACGTGGAGTAGTGGAACCCCTCACGTCTTATAGTACAGCTCCATTGCAAGCCAAGACGTGACGACGAGTCCCGGAGCGATGTCGGATGGTGCAATAATATCATTCCTTCAGTTGGGGGCACAACAAACCCCCCCACGGTGAGCGTGGCCGAGTTCCTTGAAAATAAGCTGGGAGAAAGGGGTTTCGGCAGGTGCCCAGAAAGAGTAGCCACTCGGAGATAAGATGTGATTGATTAGATTAAGGTGGGTGAGCAAATCGTTGCTACGTTAGGCTAGCTACATTAGGGTGTGCTGTCCGTCTATGGCAGGATTATCACTGCACAGCACAGTAACCGAGGCTGGGATACGAGTAAATTACCTTATCCTTATTCTTCCTCCTTCTACTCCTTGCCTCCTTAGGATCCTTCGGCCTCCATCTAAGGAATGGCGAGGAAATATTAGGGTCGATCGGTCTGACTTTACACATGTTAGACGGCCTGATTGATTAGATTAGATGAGCAGATTACCAAAGATTCTCACCGGCTATTACATTAGGGTGTCCTCTCTCGCATCCTTGACCGTGATATTTATGGTCCTACCTTGGCTCCTTCCCAACGCGTATTTATAAGGGGGCAACGACATGGTAGATCTCAACGTCAAGTGCAAGGCCTCCATGCATGTGCACATCACACCGAATCCTTCCTGAAAATATGGGCCATCAAGGATCGTACACCGAAAATGACTTGCTTTGCAGATCAAGAAGATGATGCAGTAGTCATAGTTACGAAGGAAGAAGAACATGAAGCAAAGATGGCATTGTTCTCCGTTGCTCACTGCTGGATCTGTCGTAGCTCCTGTCAATCCATGCTGTCTATACATTCCAATAACCCAGCGAACTCGGTCGCTGATGGCTATGTAGTAAAGGTATAAGAGATGGTCGAGCAGTGCACAGCGATCTCCCAAACTTGTGGAGAGCTGAGAACATATCCGAATAACCAAGACGCAAAAAGGACAGTACAAATTTGACCTACAACCATCACATTGAGCAACATGATCCTTCCCCAACAGACCCTGCGCACTGCGCGTCTCGAGCTACGACCCCTCGGCCTTGAGCACCAGGAACTCACCAGGCAATTGGACTTCGATCCGGATGTCATGAAGTATGTTCTATTCGGCAGGCCATTGACACTCGAAGAGTCGAACGAGACACATAAATGGTTGCTTAATTCCGCAACGATAGTTCCTGGGCTCGGATGCTGGGCCGGCTATGTTGGTGACGATTTTGTTGGATGGTGGGTTCTTGCACCATCCCAAACCAATGCTGGGCAAGAAGGACCTCCACAGTACAACAAGGAGCGAGCGGAGTTTGGCTGGAGACTCTTGCCAAAGTTTTGGAGGAAGGGGTATGCGAAGGAAGGTTCGGTCGAGCTGTTAAGGCATGCCTTCCAAGACCTTGGCTTGATGGAAGTGGGCGGCGACACCATGTCAGTCAACGCTGGTTCTCAGGCGACAATGGCATCTTCTGGAATGCGGAAAATCCGCACTTACCATACCAAGTACGACAACCCTCCTCCCGGAATCGAGGACGGTGAAGTGGAATATTTGATTACCAAGGACGAATGGAGGTCGCAGCATGACAAGAAAGACGAGCCTCTGGACCATAAACAACCGCTTGTGCAAAGCATGCGCGCATAAGAGAGTGGGTAGTTAGTTGGTTTTGGGCCGTCATGGTGCGGCGGGTGTTGGTCGGGTAGAGTTGGACGAAGCCTAGGAAGGAATAGGAATAGCAACCGGAACGGGCCCGGGATGGAGAAGAGCATGATCCTAGTGAGGCTGGGAACAAGCCACCAACTCCGTCCCAAATATAGTTACCTCACCAATACATAAAGTTCCTGTCAAATCACAGCGTGTAATAAAGTTCGAGTGGGGAATGTCATCTGAGTTGGCCGACGGGTATATCTCGGGCCCCTTGGTGTAGTATAGCGGGTGGCACAGCGGGGCGGCCAGGCCCGCTTTAAGGATCTGATTAGCGTTTCGGCCAACAAATTTTCCTTGCAACCATATCTAATCAATCAAATGATCAATCAGATTAGATGCAACTTCCAGGTCTCAGCCCCTTGGCAGTGTTGGTGATCTCAGCGATCCCTACCAAACTGGCCTCCCAAGCCAACATCCCTCAAGGATGTCCCCAACCACGGCGCCAAGGGTGGAAATAAAATCTTCTTGACCATGGGTTAACTAAAAAAGGGTTAGATCGTGACTGTGCAATTTACTAACTTGAACCCCCACTCGTTTTCCTAGCATCCGGTCTCGGGATCATGTCGACCACGAGGTCTCCACGGACGTAATCTCAGTCACTGTTATGCGCGACGTCTGCGGAGCTAACCGAACCCTGAAGCCGCATATACAGCTATCATGGTCCTTGCAGCCCTCAATATTTATTCGAGAGCTCTCTCTTGCATACAACTTGCGTCTTCATCTATATCTATTTGAGACCAATGGCAATTCTAGACGAGTCTCACAGCACCATGGACGTTAACACGCCTCACGACACCAAGCAATCTTCTGCGGTTGAGGAGGGACACACTCTATCCGACCCTATGGATGAGAAGAATGCTACACCTCGCTCGATAGAACAAGCATCGGACTCTGAAGTCCAGGGAGACGAAAAGCCTACTGAAGATGCTCAGAATGGCGTCAAGAAAATGGAGGCCGTGACTCTGGCCTGGTCCAAGAAATCACTTGCTGCAGTCCTAATACTGTACGTCCTAGCATCACCCCAACTTACCTTTTGCATCGCTGATATTCTTCCTTGCCGATAGTATCTGGCTCGTCACCCTGGTAAATAACTTCAAGGCCACCGTTGTTGGCAGCTTGACTCCTTTTGCTACGAGCGATTGGCAGTCCCATTCGCTCCTAACGGTCATTAGCATTGTTGCAAATGCGATGACCGCAGCAGTCTATATCCCAATGGCTAAGCTGTTGGACGTCTGGGGTAGGGCCGAAGGGTTCCTTCTCATGTTATGCTTGTGCACACTGGGTCTGGTCCTTATGGCTGCATCCAAGAATCTTGCTACCTACTGCGCTGCCCAGGTAAGAAAATTTTCAACTTTCATTTAGCTATCTCTCAGGGGTGTCAAAACTTACCAAAGAAATAGGTCTTCTACTCTGTCGGATTCGGAGGCCTCTCCTACAGCTGGAATGTGATCGCCACGGATGTCACGAACTTGAGAAATCGAGGTTTGGCGTTTGCCTTTACTTCTTCCCCAGCTGTGATTACGGCCTTCGCCGGTTCAAAAGCTGCTGAAGGCTTCTACAACAACGTTGGCTGGCGATGGGGAATCGGCTGCTGGGCAATCATTTTCCCCTGCGTGGCTTTGCCCTTGTACTACATTCTAAACCACAATCTTCGCAAAGCCGAGAAACAAGGAATCATCACCCAGGAAAAGAGTGGCCGAACTTTGCCACAACAGGTCTGGTATGTCATCAAGGAGTTTGACTGTAAGTTCCCAAAAGTGCCTACGTTGCAACAAATTCATAGAGCTGACATATTTTGGAACCAACAGTACCGGGTGTCATTTTATTTGCTGGTGGCCTTGTTTTATTCCTTCTGCCATTTACCCTGGCTGCTACCGCACCCAACGGATGGAAGACCGGCTACATTATTGCCATGATCGTAGTAGGCATTGTCCTGCTAATTCTTTTCGTTCTCCATCAGACTTACGTGGCTCCGACGCCATTCCTTAAATCTCGTTTCCTCCTCGACCGGACCGTCTTGGGGGCATGTCTCTTAGATGCCACATACCAGGTATCCTATTCTTGCTACGCTGGCTACTTCTCGTCCTTCCTGATGGTTGTCAACAACCTATCCATATCAGAGGCTGGATACGTGACCAACACCTTCAGCGCCGTCGCGTTTGTGTTCCTATTTATTACGGGTTACATCATTCGCGTCACAGGTCGCTTCAAATTGCTCCTCTGGTTCTGCCTCCCGTTGTATGTCTTCGCACTGGGCTTAATGATTCACTTCCGACAGCCAAACGGATACATTGGCTACATCGTCATGTGCGAGATCTTCTTCTCCGTCTCTGGAGCAGTCTTCATTCTCTGCGTCCAACTGGCCGTTCTGGCCACCGTTGACCATCAATACGTCGCCTCGGTGCTCGCTTTCCTTTTCGTGAGCGGCACCATCGGTGGCGCCATTGGCAGTGCTGTCTCTGGAGCCATCTGGACCAACACGTTCAAGAAGGCCCTTGAGCGGAATCTACCAGCATCTGCCCAGCCAAACTTGCAGACCATCTATGAAAGTCTACCTGCGCAGCTCGCCTATGTGGTTGGAACCCCCGAACGTCTTGCAATCCAGCAAGCCTACGGGTATGCGCAGACGAGAATGCTTGCTGCTGGCTGCTCCGTCATGGTCTTGGGGTTCATTGCGGTCGCTATGATCAGAAATATCAACGTCAAGACTATGTCGCAGACAAAGGGTAACGTCCTATAAATTCATTGCGGTATGCTATACCTAAGCAATGGTATATTGCAGTAATTCTAGATACAGTATGTACCATGAGGGTTGAAGATTTAATTTATTGGTTAATTCCTCGAGCTATGAAGAATTCCATCGAAAATCTTCACATGCGAGCCCCTTCGTCCCCTTCACCTCTCTGTCGTATTCGTAGGATTGGTTGGAGTTATTTGGAGTTAATTAAACGGGGCTGAGCCAACCACCATTGCGTGCGAATTCGTATTTGTCAATGCTCCACATGCAACGGCGGATCAGATAAAAAATCCCGCAGAATCTGATAACTTTAACTGTCGCCAAGCGCTGGAGCGGAGAAGCGACATCGGAAAGGGAAAGGAGGCACAGTGACACTTGACTTGACAACGTTAATTCGACCATATCCCTAGGTGTAATGGGCCTACCGGATGTGGATCCGAGTTTCGGGGGGGAACTTACGTAGTGCAGCGTCAGCCTCGGGGATAATCTCTCGGCGGCAGGACACAACCTTCTCCATTCGCGACATTTTATCCATTACCACACAGCGATTTTCCGACTTCACGAAAGCTATTTCGCCAGTATGCAATTCAGTCGTCAAATGGGTGGCGAGACAACTGCGATCGCTCTTCCAAACTCGGAGCAGTTCTATCTGGACAATGAAAGCGGGGAAACATATCTGATCCAGGTGTCGTGGCCATTGCACTGGCAGCATGATCGCACTGCTCACAGCGAGAAACTTCCTATAATGCAAGTGTCCGCTAAGTTGTAAAAGATAGCTTTCTGACTGGAACTAGATATGTCGTCGACGGGAATGCATTGTTCCTTACCGCGACGGAAGCTGCCTGGCGTCGCAAGGCTTCCTCACACTTCGCCGGCGGAGGCATCATTGTTGCCATTGGATACCCTCTGACCGGAAAGCTATACGATGCAACTCGGCGCAGCCTCGATCTGACCCCGCCTACACAAAGCCCCATACCTGGGTACGGAGGTGCAGATGCATTTGTAGATTTTATCGATAAGAAGGTTCGCCCGGCAGTCAAGGCGCGATTCCCACAAACGACTTCTTGGAGAGAAGCTATCTACGGCCATTCGTATGGCGGGTTATTCGTCCTGCACATTCTGTTTACACGACCGCAGTTATTCGAGGGCTACATAGCCAGTAGTCCCTCGATTTGGTGGAATACTCGGTGCATATTGCATGAAGCAAAGGCGTTCCTGGAGGATAAAACTTCGGATGAACGGTTGCCGTCGCTGATGCTCTTCTATGGCTCCTTCGAGCAAAATCCACCCCAGTGGGACGACGAACCACTTGAACACTATGAAGGACGAAAGCAGGTCGCCGCGGACTTGAGGATGTGTGATAATATCCTCGAACTCTGCGAGACGCTACAAGATTGCACTCGACTACATACGGTCTCATTGAAGGCGTACGAGGGCGAGGAACACACAAGCGTGATGGCATGCTCGATGAGTCGGAGCTTAACTATGTTCTTTGAAGAATGGCCTCTGCCTCGTAAATAGAGGGCGACACCTATGGTGTTATAGATATGCTGTAGAATTAGATTCTCTGTGGCATAGGGCATAGCGGTGTAGGTGATATGGGCAGGCTATCTCGGGTTTTAAGGGGAGTTGGAGCTTTTAAAGGAAGGTAAAGTGTTTGTGGAAAGGATGGTATTGCTAGATTCGGGAGATAGACCTACGACAGGGGAGATGTTGGGGGACGAACGGTTCGCTCACATGGACGGGAATTTGCGAGCGGGAACAGAGGTGGTCGCTTGATCCGCACAATTTGACTTCAGGATACCTCACAAAGCTAGGCACTGTCTGATTGTTGTTGGTCGCATATCTCAAAATCAAAAGTATGATGCCCAACCAAGAAATCCAGTTAATCTCATCATCCTCATATTTTCAGCGGGTGGCATATTCGGGGGAACTTTGCGGATTGCTTACATTTTCCGCCGTATAACGTTGACGAGTCGTCTTCGCCCAGAGCTTGGCTCCCGTGTTCCAAATGACAATGATGGCTTTCTTGAAGGCGCAGCCATTGTATGCCTCCATTTAAATCCCATCGCGCGCCGGATCATTCGCGCATGAGGCGACTCTTTTGTGCGACCCTTCTGTATTTCGGGTGAAAAATGCATTCTCACAGCACTGACGGTCAATATGGGCCTGGTGGCCGACCAGTACAATGTCGCCAACCTGGCTAGGAGGCTTTGGATTGCCAAATTAAGCTTACGCGCCGTCTCGATCGTCCTGTGCCTCATAATCACAGTACCTTGTCCAAGATGACTCGAAATATAGAGGACAGGAGCTTATTTTATGGTATAAAATTTAGTCAGAGATGAATGTATCTTCACGGTTATATATAAATATAAATATTTGAAAAGCTCTACCAACTGAAAAGAATACTCATGGTGCTTTTTAGAATTTATTTGTTTTTATTATAAAATTGTATTTACTATTATGAATATTATAATATGAAAAACGGGGCGACAATCCCCGTTTCATAAATGATTGACCTGTAAGACCTATAGTAGTAGGAAAGCTAACCACCTACTCCTCTCCAAGTAGATTGACTATTTACGATTTATCCCCCGCCATTGAGGGATCAGCCGAGGTTCTAATTTAAGGTTAGAGCCATGCGAGAAAAGCACCACCACATCTACTTTTGGGAAGATCGCCGCCGTCGCAAGTTAACCACTTTTACTTTGCACATCAAATCTGAAATCACTGCGAGTTTTAGTAAATGAATATATAAATAATGAGGTCGAGTATATTTCGTTGATACTTAGGGGTTTCTTGGCCTACTTAATCAGGTTAGATACTACTGCCTAAAGTGGATGCTACGCCGCCGAGATATTGTTTCCAAACTTTTTCTTATTGTGGAAGTTCAGTAAACTCGAATTCACAGAGTATGAAATGCAATGACTTTCTATCAGTTGTCTTCGTTGCTTCGTGTCGTAGTGGGGCTTCTTCTCCTGGGCCAAATACACCTCATCCAATGCTCTGATCAATCGATACTTCAGTTCCCAGAGCGCTCCAAGCCTCAACGGAATGACGGATCCCGGCCTCCACGGCATGCCGGATCGTGGAACCCACCGAAGCCAATAGGTATCGATTTTGGTCCGGAATATGTGTATGAGTACCTCAAATCCATGATTGCCTCATCTGCTAATACCTTGCAGCGTCGCTGCATATGCTCATTCCCCCACCAATGTCACTATCCTCGCCATGATCAGCGTCAAAAATTCGAGTCACGCCGATTATTTTGAGAATATGATGCTGCTCCGTCTGGCGAACGATGATAGGGTCGCTGGCGCAGCTCTACTCAACGGGGGGCGTGGCCCTGTCCCGACTGGGAAAGAAATACTAACAGCCGTTAAGAGAGCACTGCGGTATTATTTAGGAAACAAAATGCCTAGTGTCCCCTTCTTTGGCGGCCTAAAGGACGCCAAATCAGCATCATGGATCTGGGTGAACTCTCTCCTTGACCGGGCTAGTGGTATTATAGACAGTGTAATTATCTACGCCCTCGACAAAGTCATGGAGGGAACCGGCATTGTCACGGCCCACGAACGCCTTCGGCGTAGAGCCAAATCTCTAAACGACAACGACATTAAACGAAGCTTCTACCCCGTCATCGTAGAGCTCAAAGATCTCGCCTTAAAGAACCATAACGTCACCATCGACTTCGCCGTCCTCAGTCTCCCCGACTACTTCCCCCCCAGCCACGAATACATCCCATTCCGGGCCTTGAGATCTTTCGGCATCGAGGTCCCCCGCCCTTACATTCCTAAACCCATTGCCGCACTTGCAGGCGTGGTCACTCAGCCAGACGCACGTATCCTCATCTTCGATCATGGCCGCCACCACATGGGCGTGCAGGCGTTTCAGCGCCATGGTGTTAGGAAGAACAATCCTATCAAGGGGTTCAATATGCCGTTCGATTCGTTCGGGGGCGATATGCTCGAGATGGACCTCTACAAACGGGTGACGTCGAAGGGGGTACTAAGTGATCAGCTGTCCCTGAAGAAGAAGTTCAAAATTGACCACGAGGGGTGGGTACTTCTTAAGGAGATTGAGCGAGCCAGGATCCTAATTAGAGATAATTTGTTCGATTGTATTGGTAAGGATAGGAATGATGAGGAGGATTGTGAGGTGGATCGCCACCACGATGAGTGGCCACTCAAGCTCGATCATTGGTGGACCATCATCGAATATTTCGGACCCAGCTCCATCCCACCCGTCGTTTTAAAATGGGAGGATGTGCAGGCCTCCGAAGAATACAGCGCGGAGAGCTTAAGCAACAATCTCAACACCCTCCTAAGGTTTATGCGAAGTCAGTCTCACCATCCCCTCCCTGCTCGTTCCCCGGATCCGATACTAACACTTCACAGAAGCCCGCGTAGACGAAGAGATTGGCGAGGAGTCTGATATGGGAGCGCAGCAAGAAGTCGACGTCGTTCTCATCGTGACAGACCAGCCTCATGGCGCTATACTCAGACGCGCAGCTAAGCTCACTGTCGGCGAAGGGGTTAGGATCTACGGGGGCAGGATAGCAGATTTCACCATGGCCGCCGAAGGGGTGGCGGTTCTCGCGTTCAAGCGAAGGCGACATTGGTTTGAGATACAAGAGTATGAGGACAGCTTGCGAGACTATGAGGACGGGTACATGCTGGAGCCACCGGTTTGCAAGGAGCGTCTGTGACGTACGCAATGAAATGACCTTCGCTACTACGCAGTAACCCCTACCCTTATACGCGGGGAGAATTTTGAGCGAGTCCGCAGTCTTTCTGTCGATAGCCGACCTTCAAATAGGGGATACGATAGATAGACAATTTAGTATAATAAACATGTTTATTATATTATCCCACAGAGCCCTTCCTGGGTTGGCGAAGTTGTCACTTCCTGTCCCTACTGCTACTCATCTTTGATGTTGTTCTACATCACGTCTAATAGAATGCTGGCTTTCACTATGCGGAGTTGATACAACAAAAAGACGTAAATAAGAAGTGATTAAACCTCCGGATCAATGGGATTGATATTTTCGCGGGAGGATAATCCTTGATTCTTGCCGACAAATTCCACACCGCACATATTCTCCAACATATACAGGTGGCTACCGTTGGTGCAGTTAAATCATGACACTGTGAGGTAACACCGGGGTTCAATTTCTACCCTTACTATAACTAGCCATCTCGCTAGACCCTTAAAATACAAACGCCGCCAATATACTCCTCGCCGTGCCTTCCCTTGCTTCTCTACACACCCAAGTCGCGAGATAATACAAAGTAACGATTCAATGATCGTACCCAGCGCCACGCTGCCAAGGGCTACCAGAAACCGTTAGCATCATTGAACGGACAAAAAAAGGGGAAAAAAGCAAATCTTACCTCGGATTATTCTGATCCCTAAACCCCAACGGACTGGCATTGTTCGCACGGACATACCCCTGCTGCGAGGCTAGGGACGTCCCACTACCCCTCGCCCCATTCCTCCCCATAAACGGTGGCGTCGGCGACGGAGTCATGCGCGCACCGCCCACGAGGGGCATATCGCTATTAGGCCTCGACTCCGCCGCTAACGAGCCCTGGTACACGCGGCTCTTCTCATCGAATGGGTTCCCGCTCCCGCGGTCGCTAGCGAAGGTCGGGGCGTTGTGGGAATTTGCTGTTGAGGGGGGCAGCGCCATGTTGGCAGGGTGGTGACGCATCGACTCCGAATCCCAGTCGTCGTCGTCGAGGTCGAGTCCGGGCTTGAAGCCGCCCTTCATCTCGCCGCGGGCTGTGGCACCGAGGGCGTCGAGCTCCGTTGATAGTGCCGTCTGCGACTTGATGAAGGACGCGCGGTCGTCGGACATGGTCTGGTAGCGCGTGTCTGGGTTCTTGCGCGAAGCGGCAAGGATGGTGGACACGATGACGAGGACGAGGAGGACAAAGGCGAAGGCTGCGTTGACGACGAAGAAAACGACGCCGATGACGCCCGTAGCGATTGCAGGCTGGCCGAAGATGTCCGAGTAGAAGATCAGGCAGATTGCGTTGAAGAAGTTGATGGAGCAGATCGAGATGTTAACTGTGTTAGTGCTCTTGTCCATCCAGGGCCTCAAGACGCATGCGGCGACAAGCACGCCCGCTTCGATGATTAGGAGCCCAATGGCTTGCGCAGAGCCGCTACGCTGGCCAAGGGCAACGAACATGCCCTTAATAAGGATGTAGATTAGGGTTGGGATAATGTAGTAGTATGCAGTTGCGCGGAACTGGATGTATAGGAAGCCCCACCTGTTCAGCGACGTTGGGTCAGAGTAGAGCATGTATGCGGGGTTCTTGTGCATCGTTTTCGAGCGCCGCCCGATTAGGACGACCTTGGAAGCCGCCCAGGCGAGTATGGCTGTCATCCCAAAGAAAAAGATGACGGCAAGGGTGACCTCAGCAGGTGAATCAACCTTCGTGAATTCCCAGAGACAGAGGATCGTCATCTGGGGATATCCAATGAGGACCATGCGGTACATAATCCCCTTCAGGACGACCTTCCAGCCATTGCGGAAGTCCTCGAACTTGTCGCTCTTAATCAACTTATACTTGACAGCGAGCTCACATAAGCCCTTAAAGGCCACAACGCCTATGGTTGTAGCAGCTAGGAAGAAGCAGAAGAACATGAGACCAGTAAGGAACAGATTCGTCGCCTCCATACTAGCGCGGAACGCGACCCGGTCCATGCCTTTGACAGTATACATCCCCGAGACGGGGTTAACGACGTTCTGGTTAGTTGCACGCTTTAAGACGGAAACACCGACAGAGTTAGATTCTGCGGCTAGCATTAAGGAGCGCCTCATGACGTGGACAGACGTTGTCGTGAGGGAATTGAGGATCGTAGCTGGCGTTCCTCCAGTCGCCTTCTGATACCACGACGCAATTGACTGCATGAAATCCACCCCAATGATACCCATGGTCCACTGGAAGTTCTGAGTCCACGACTGAACCATGGGTGGGAGCGGAACAGCTGTCATTCCGACTATAGCAATGGCCTGGAAGTAACTGAAGAGGGAGAGCGCATATGCGGCAATATGCGCAGCGGTATTCGAGTGACCCAATCCCGCAATCACAGCCGATACCACAAGAGCCAGACCAGCAACAGCAGCAGTGGCCCAGCTGACACCGTTCTGGTCAACGGTCTTTCCATTCGATAGCTGCGCTTCGACGCAGGCCCCGATCGCGCCAGGGTCCGTCTTCGATATGAACTGGATCTTGACCGTCGCGTCAAGATCAGGTACGGTGTATGCGATAAACGGGATATTCTTCACAACATCTGGGCTAACATTGTAAGGGGCGGAGAAGGGCATCGGGCCAGGCTGCATCGTGCACAAGCCGAGCAGCTCCTTGGTCTCGCATGGGTCGATCTTGGTTTCGAGGATGACTAAGCCGTACGCAGCGATCTCAACCCCGAGGGTGAATTTTCCGGTCAGCGAGGAGGTGCCGTCCACGTCGAAAGTGACGGTGTGGTTGTCGGGCGTAAAGACGACATTGAACAGCTTGGCTGTGAAGTTCGAGTTCTCAATGCATTCGCTGAGAGATGTGGATGAGAGGATTCGCTCCGCCGATGCCGTGCAGGCGATGAAGGAGAGGAGAGTGAGGAGGGTGGTGAGCGGCGAGAGGTTTGTGAAGCGCATGGTGGGCGATTCTGTCGGGGACAACTTGTGTGTGCAACAGCCAGCTGGTGATGATGATGGAGCGTTGTTGTTGACGATCGGGAGGACTCCGGAAATCCCGCGCCAACAAGACCTTGTGGTTGTCGTGGAGTTAAAGTTTCTTTTCGCGCCCTTTAACTACCATAGTAGTTCCTTCATTCCGTAGTGGTGTTAGTGCATCGTGGTTGAGGCGGCTTCTTTTGTTGTCGTATTATGTATTGTCGAAGGATTTGGACGTGAGTCCTTTCGTATGGATCTTGTCTTACCTGTTTGCATACATACGGCGTAGTGTAGTTAGAGAGCTGACTCCGCCCCAATCCTTCCTTCCCCTGGGGGAGTTACTAGCGGGATGTGCTGTCTAACGCTGTGGTACTGTACTGAACAATACGGGTTGGCCCTGCATTTGGGCGTTCTGTATGGCTAAAACCCTGTGTCACACTATTCATAGTACAGTATACGGAGTATACGGAATATCCGGAGTTGTAGATCGGAGCGAGGGGTCTTGTTTGAATCCAGTTCGTATCGGTTCCTTGGCGCAATTTTAGCACGACCCGTTGAGGGATCGTCCAATCTGACATAATCCATAATCATTAATTAGTGTGGAGAGAAAGTGGAGGGGAAATATTGACAGATCACGTGATATAATGTCACGTGACAAGAAACTACACACGTGACATTATATTTTGATTGTTCCAGAATTATCTCGTGACACACGATATAATAAGCATGTTCTTGCCTGATATGCATGGCCATAAATCAGGCATAAACATACTTATCCAGTAGCCAGAACAAATACATGTACATACACACTTAGACTACTGTTACTCAATATTATGATTGCTGGGAGTATTATCCATCCAGAGCTGGAATAGACCTCTTCTAGTCTTCTAGAAGGGTGTCTATTTATCAAAGTCACAAAGATGATATTGTCAGTCACTGTGCTGGCTGAGACGCGCACTTGGATTTGATTCGATAGGGTTAGCAGACGTCAGGAGCTACTGCCAACTTGATTATGATTATAAGACCTTTACTGCAGCTTATGGCGATACTCTAGGCTAACCCAACTACTTCACTAATCTAGCCTTGCCTCCTCATTTACGTCTAAAGTGTTGATGACATATCCCTTAAACTTCCTCGCTGGAACCTTGCTCTCAAAGAGAATATCCAACTCCATGTACGTCCTGCCCTTGGTCTCTGGCAACCTGAAATAAGCCCATACGAGGCAAAACAAGCTCATCACCCCAGCAGGGAACGCAGCAATGCCCTTGAGATTTCCCTGCTTTGGATTGAGCATGTATGGTGCCACAACCGCACTTATAATGACCATTACATAGCAGCTGTTCCGCGCCAAACCGAGTGTTTTGCTGCGCAGGCGACTCGACGATATTTCACTCGCGATAACGAATGGGACCGGCCCAACACTAAGGCCGTAGGTGCCAAACCAGACAAGCAGGAGGATACACTGCGCCCACTGAATGGCCTTGGTGGTAGGTGCGAGAGCGAGGAATCCCACGATCCACATGATCGAAGTCATCACCGTGAGGCCGCAGATGAAGATCTTTCGTCGCCCGATATAGGATTGCAGGAGCCAAGAGACGGCTGTCCCGACAAAGGCGATGCTGTAAGTGCCCAGCGCGAGCTTATATGAGTCGCTCGGCGACAGGCCGGCAAGCGTAAAGAAGTAAGTGATGTATGCCTGTATGGCGAAACCCGAGAAGACCTGCGTGGTCCAGGTCAGGCAGGCGATCTCTGTGCGGCGGAAGTCAGTGCCCTTAAAGCAGTCGAGGTAGCTGCTACCGGCGCTTAATTCCTTTTCGTGCTGGTCGGTATAAATGATCATGTCCAGATTCTGCTTGACGTGAACGCCTCCATCGTTGAATTCAGACAGGCGCGATAGAGCGTGTTTGGCGTCTTCTAAACGTCCCTGGCGTACTAGCCACCACGGAGAGTCGGGGGCAAACCAGAGAATGAAGAATAGGGGGACGGGCCAGATCCATTGCACGGCGAAGGGGATCCTGTACGACCATTCTGTGGGGTTTGATATCAAGCCATCAAGGACACCGGCGGCGATGATATGGCCAATGACCCAGCAGAGGTTAACGTATGTGGTGAGGTAGCCTCGAAGAACTGTGGGACAGACTTCTGCAGCATACGATGGCGCGAGGATGCCGAAGAAGCCCCATGGGATTCCGCACAAGAGTTCGCCCACGAATAGGACCTCGATGTTTGGCGCGAAGAAAGTGATAAATATGAGGGCCGCCATCACCGCGTACGAGGCGAGCAATAATTTCTTGTGTCCAAATCTATCGACCAAGATTCCGTTGGCGAAGATGCCAATCATGATACCGATGTTCGCGCCCATGGTAAGGCCGACCTGCCATGGCGCGGCGACGGAATACTTGCCGTCTGGCAGTTGCTCGCCGTACTTCTTCTGGAAGGTTGGATAGGCGTAGAAGGAGCCGATGATCTGGATGTCGTAGCTCTCCATGATTGTGGCCATGGAGACGATGACGGACCAGGCTACGGCTTTCCGGTAGATTTTAATGGCCTGCCAAAAGGTGAGGTCGTGCTCGGCCTCGGTGGCAAGGCGTGCATTTTCGCCCACGATCTTGCTAGAGGAGCCGAGTGCTGCATCTCCGTTGTCCGCCGGGGCAACTTCCGTCTTCTCCTTTGTGGTGTCCATTTCTGCTGCCGACTGGAAGTGTTAATTTTTAAAAGAAGGGGGGCACCACATGGTAATTAAGCTTCGAGCTTCCTTCGACAGCCCCGCAAGTTGTCAAACTCCCCCAACATGATCAGCATCAACCTAGTGGTCTATGGCGTGCTATCTTGAGGCTCTCTCGCGCAACCACGAGGTGGAGAGAGATAATAAACTCACCTGCACGTTACATTATAATTTCTGATGTGCGGCGAATGTAACCGTCCTATGTGGCGGTTAATAGGGTCCACATGGCACTTTCTTCGCCCATCACCAATAACAATTCAACTATTTATCTCAATACAGAAACATAATTGCGGCAGGACGCATTAATCTAGGTATTGCACAAAGGGGCTCTCCGATTATCGGCTAGCTTGGTTGTCGTGCTCGTCGGGTATCGGCTCGGCTCCCGTCGCCTTGCGATTGGAGAGTTCAACGCAACCGATTTCTGTAACATCGCTCTAAGTGGTTGATATCAGTGTGTTCCCTTCATTTCACAGCACAAATCCACAGCTAGTTCTTTTTTTATTATAAATTACATCTCGTAACCACGTACTTTTCTACTTTAAATACTCCGAGCCTTCGTTTTTTCTTATTTTCAATGCTACAAGCCCATGGATGATGGGAAGCGGCCCGAGGGGAAGGGGATATGAAATTTTCGCTGAAAGGCGTCTTTTTCTAGGATTCATATATGCTTGCCCCACATAATACTTACTCACTAGTACAGTAGTTAGTATCACGCAATGGACCTCTGTAACCTTACTCTCCAATTCAGCCCCAGCAGCAACGTGGCAACGGAGGCTTGAAACCCCGCACTTGATAATCCTGTTAACGCTAATATGCTATTGTGCAAATGACCCGACTGCACCGGGCTGTCATATATCGCACAGAGTGCTCCCTGCAAAGATTGTACGTATAGTACACGTGTATTGCTTCTCATCCTCAACTTTCACCTGTATACCCAGGCCCAATCTCAAGATGGCGACCCGTCCTAACATTCTTTTCATCATGGCTGATGACCATGCGTCAAAAGCAATAGGATGCTATGGCGCGGGCATCAACAGCACTCCTAATATGGACCGAATCGCTGAAGAAGGGATGAGGTTCAACCATTGCTATGTCACCAACTCGATCTGCACGCCAAGTAGAGCCTCGATTTTAACTGGCACCTACAATCATGTCAATGGCGTGGCTACCCTTGCAAGCAAGATTAACAAGCACATACCTAATGTCGCTAAGCACCTACGCACGGGCGGATACCAGACTGCTATGATTGGGAAATGGCACTTGGGTGAAGGAAGTGATCATGAGCCTACTGGATTTGACTTCTGGTCAGTTGTGTCTGGGCAGGGGTCATACCATGACCCAGAGATGATTGAGATGGGCAAGACGCAGTATGAGAAAGGATATGCCACAGACATCATCACGGACAAGTCCCTAGACTGGCTGAAGAAACGTGATCAAGCGAAGCCTTTTTTCCTAATGTGCCACCACAAAGCACCACATCGGTCTTGGGAGTGTGATCCAAAGCACTCAGACCTCTACACGGAAGACGTCAAGGTCCCGGAAACTTTTGATGATGACTACAAGAACCGCGCACGAGCAGCAGCCGAGGCCAAGATGAAGGTCGACACTGATCTAACATACTTTGACCTTGGGCTGGCTCAGCCTGATGGAGGATCTGAGGTTGGCGAATTGGTCAACCTTACATCTACACTAAGAAAGATCCCAAATCCCGAGGATGTGACAAAACTGCGTCTCATTGACAAGCAGACCGCCGAGGTTTTCACGTTTAAGACGAACGCTGAGCTTCGCCACTTCAAATATCAACGCTACATCAAGCGCTACCTGCGCACCATTGCCTCGATCGACGACAACGTCGGGAGGATACTAAAGTACCTCGACGATGAAAACCTCACGGATGACACTGTCATAATTTATACATCCGACCAAGGGTTCTTCCTTGGTGACCACGGCTGGTTTGATAAGCGATTCATGTACGAAGAGTCCTTTCAGATGCCATTCATGATTCGCTATCCACGAGAAATCGCCAAGGGCAGTGTATGCGACGACATCGTCTGCAATGTCGACTTTGCCGCCACATTCCTAGATCTGGCACAGCTGAGGCAACCGACCTACATGCAGGGCCGCTCGTTCCGTAAGATCTTGAACGGTAGCACACCGGACGACTGGCAACAGGTCGCGTACCACCGTTACTGGATGCACCGAGACGCCGAGCACAACGCGTATGCCCATTATGGCATTCGTGATCAGCAATACAAGCTGATATACTGGTATAACGAAGGTTACGACCTGCCTGGCACATCTGCTGGAGGGCAGCCAAGGGAATGGGAGCTTTTCGATTGTGAGAAGGATCCCCTGGAACTATTTAACGTTTTTGGAGACCCCAAGTATACGGCGGTTGCCCAGAGGATGATTGCTCAATTAGATGATAAGATGACGGAGATTGGAGATGAACCCGAGCATGTACCCGGTGAATTCAGTCAATAACTGTCCATAGAAGAGATGCAGGGCTGATGTAGCAAGAAGATGCCTTTTTGATGCCCTTTCCCCAGTGTAAATAGACTAGCTTCACAAAATATATTGTAAAACCTACATTCATATAGCATATATTTGAAATCCTCACAAAACCTCTATCATCTCGCCAGCGATATGCTCATAATTCAAAACGGTACAAGGTAATGCGCTGATCACAGGATCCGGATGAACTTGAGAGGCCGCACTGTATATTCCTCTTCTGTCCAACAGACAAGAGGGAGAGGTTGAAACTAGAAGCACGGAAGGGTTCTACCAATTTGATTACTTTGACCCTGGTCCACGACTACGCTATTCTAAGTTTGTGAGATTATATTAACTTTCGTGCAACGTTACTTATCTGAATTGCGTAATGTGGGTAGTTTCTTGCTTCCGAGCAAGTCTACCTAGCTGCCGATCTCATGGAAAATAGCCATACGATCGACAGATACATAGAGCTATCAGGTATGTTAGCTGAGAGCTGCTCATAATAAATAGGGATAAGTTAAGCCGCTCTGTTCATATTAAAGCGTCATTGATTTCAGTGTCACAATTTAAATCATTCCATATATGATACACAATGAAGATATTTGCTTTATTACCGCTTGTCTGTCAGGTGGCCGCAATATGGCCAGCACCACAGTCTTTCTCCAACGGGAGTTCTGCGGTTTGGCTTGCGGAGAACTTCTCGGTCACGTATAACCATAAAAATGTAATGTTATTGTGGAGATGTATTTCAACTGTCAGGCGGTTTCTATTTGTAACGAAGAAGCTGATAATTGCCTTCAACCGCAGCTTGACAAGCGTACAGGTATAAAAGAGACAATATCAACAGGAATCTCCAGCCTAGAAATTGTCCAGGCGGCTGTAGACAGGACTCGGAAGTCTATATTCACAGAAAGTTTTGTTCCATGGAAGTTCCACCCGCGTAACGAGCTTGCCAATTTCGAACCACCCGCCAACGGTCAACAAAAAACCTATATACGGAAACTGGAGATCACTCAAACAACACCTGACAACTCATCAACATTCAAGCCCCTAGCAGGACATGTTGATGAAACCTATAACTTAACAATAGGAACGGACGGAGCAGCGGTCATTGCCGCAGTATCCTCTACTGGAATCCTCCGTGCTCTTGAGACTTTTACACAACTGTTTTACTCACACTCAGCCAGTGGTACAGTTGACGTGTATTGCAAACTCGCCCCAGTTAGTATCAGAGATGGCCCAAAATTCGGCCACCGGGGTGTGAACTTGGATGTTGCTAGAAATTGGTTCCCAAAGGAAACCATCCTTCGAACTATTGACGCCCTTTCATGGAACAAGTTTAACCGTTTCCACATCCACATGACAGACGCACAATCTTGGCCCTTGGATATCCCTGCATTGCCAGAGCTGTCCAAAAAAGGCGCGTATCAGACTGGATTATCCTATACCCCTCAAGATATCGAGGATATCCAGATCTATGGCATCTATCGTGGCGTTGAAGTCATCATCGAGATAGATATACCAGGCCACACAGCATCTGTTGGGTTTTCACACCCAGAGCTTGTTACTGCGTTCCGTGAAGAATCATGGCACGATTATTGCGGAGAGCCACCTTGTGGAGCGCTAAAACTTAACTCGACGGCGGTATACGATTTTATAACTAAACTATTCAACGATCTTTTGCCTAGAGTTTCTCCTTACTCGGCATACTTCCATACTGGCGGCGATGAGCTCGACATCCGAGACTACGTTCTGGATGAGACAGTGAAATCCAATGATACCGCAGTCATAACCCCATTGCTCCAAAAGTTCGTTGATCACAGTCACGACCTAGTTCGCAAGGCCGGCCTAACACCAATTGTTTGGGAGGAGATGCTTCTTGACTGGAACCTCAAACTTGGTGATGATGTTGTGGTCCAGGTCTGGACCAATGCTGCGTCCCTCAACAAGGTTACCGCGCGTGGGCATAAAGCTCTCTTCGGCAGTAACGATTTCTGGGTTAGTGACAATCCCCCTCAAACCACTCGCGGATCACTAACGAGCGATAGTATCTCGCCTGTGGCCACGGACAGTGGTTCAACTACGATGAAGATTCATACCAAGCCCACTATCCGTTCAACGACTTTTGCTCGCCGCTTAAGAACTGGCGTCTAATGTACTCGTACGACCCAACGGCTGGGTTATCTGCCGAGCAGGCGGCGTTAGTCCTCGGAGGCGAGGTCCACCTCTGGACCGAGAGATCTGACCCATCAAACTTGGAGGCGATAATGTGGCCACGCACGGGTGCGGCAGCAGAAGTAATGTGGAGCGGGCGCCAGGATGCGAGTGGAAAGAATAGGAGCCAGGTTGATGCAGCAGTGAGGTTGTCTGATATGAGAGAAAGGATGGTAACAAAGGGGGTTAAGTGCGAACCAATTCAGATGGCATACTGCACTCAGTACGATGGTGAGTGTACTTGGTAAGGCGCCTGGCTGTACCTGTGGGTAGGTGGGAGGTGGGGTGGGGTGATGGCGATTAAATCTCTATTGTCTAAAAAGAAACTATCGCCATTATATGAGACCTTCATAGCAAGAGAGGATTGAATTTGGCCAAGTTACACTTATATAGCAGCCTCTTCTCCTGCTTTCTCATAGAATACAAGACACCTAACTTCAATACTCTGTCTCCCCGGTGCATCCTTTGGCGTCTGCGGATCCACAAACGCCGTATGCCCCGAGCCATGCGCAATTCCCGGCTTCCCTGTCATCAGCTCGCTCTCTGAATCAAAGCACTTGATAAACATGGCCATATCGGGCGTCATATCCTTGAAGTAATGGAACCTGTGCTTCTCGCTCGGTGCTATAGCGTACTGCTCGCCCTTGACCTCGTACCTCTCTGTAGAGGCCGCGGTGCTCGGATCTGCGAGAACGTCGCCCGTTTGGCTTGCATCCTTGGGATAGAGGAGGTCCACCTTGACGAAATCGCTAGGATCCATGCTGCGCCCGTCGATGACGGCAAGGGGGAAGTCCGAAGCGGGGTTTTGGATCGGGCGCCAGACGTTTATGATTTGATACCGTCCTTTGAGGAGGTCATCGACCTCATCTTCTGGGACATGGCGACGCACTCTGACCTCGGCTGCGGCGGGGGTCTGGTCTATATGGACTAGTTGGACTGGTTGTCGCGGAGAGGACTTCTCCCTTCGTCGTATCGTGTGGTCGAATATGACCACCTTTTTTACGCCAGGAAGCTTCTGGTAAACCAAGGCCTCGACTTCACCGTAATAACCCTCTCTAACTTGCTTATCATCTGTAAATGACGTTTCTTTCGCCGACTCATTGTACACGGCAAAGCCGGAATTATCGGTAGTGAACTCTTGCTCATGGCCGGTCAAGTCGTGGACTGGACGACTATAGTCTTTCAGTCGATAGGAATTTCCAGCTCCATCGACCTTCGTCCAAGGTTTCTTGAAGGGTTCGGTGGCGTGTGGATCATAGGAAGCCGGATCAATATATTTGAATAACGCGGTAGTCATTGTACCGTAAGTATTAGACAATGATGATATTAAAAAAAGATATGGAGCTCGACTACAAGTAAATAGTTTGCTTCTAAACTAAAGCTCTCACTTACCTTCTTGTAGACTGAGGGTTAATCATGAGACAACAAAATGTTCCAAATGTCATGTGGTCGGGATGAGGGGTCGTCGAAGCTTACAAATTAAGCTGTTTATGTGGCCCACTAGACCAAGAAACTAGCGATAAACATGATGTCATAACAGGGGCAATATTTTATCAACGATAATCAAGTTAATCGTAGGTGGAAGCGATGTGCGGCAACTCAGAAGAGAGGAAGCGATGTGCGGCACCCTACAGCCA